>CM042250.1:53472472-53557472 GCA_023566225.1 Romanogobio albipinnatus
CTCCACTTGTGTCAATTATCTGAACGTGCTTCTCCTAAACCTTATTTGTAAAACATCATTTGTGTTGGTCCCCCATCAAGGCTTGTACTCCACTTGACCCCTGAAGGTGTGCTGTGGTATCTGGCACCAAGATGTTAGCAGCAGATCCTTTAAGTCCTGTAAGTTGCGAGGTGGGGCCTCCATGGATCGGACTTGTTTGTTCAGCTCATCCCACAGATGCTCGATTGGATTGAGATCTGGGGAATTTGGAGGCCGATTATCTGCTGAAAGAGCCACAGCCACAGGGAATACCGTCCCCATGAGAGGCTGGACATGGGCTCAACAATGCTTAGGTAGGTGGGACGTGTCAAAGTCACATCCACATGATGGAGGACCCAAGGTTTCCCAGCAGAACATTGCCCAAAGCATCACTACCTCCGCCGCCACGCCTTCTTCCCATAGTGCACCTGGTGCCATGTGTTCCCCAGGTAAGCCCCGCACACACACCCGGCCATCCACGTGATGTAGAAGAACACGTGATCATCAGACCAGGCCACCTTCTTCCATTGCTCTGTGGTCCAGTTCTGATGCTCGTGCCACTGTTGGTGCTTTGGGCGGTGGACAGGGGTCAGCATGGGCACCCTGACTGGTCAGCGGCTGTGCCGCCCCATACTCCTCAAACTGAGATGCTCTGTGTATTCTGAGCCCTTTCTATCAGAACCAGCATTAACTTCTGGAGCAGTTTGAGCTCCAGTAGCTCGTCTGTTTGATCGGACCACACGGGCCAGCCTTCGCTCCCCACGGGCATCAATGAGCCTCGGCCGCCCATGACCCTGTGGCCGGTTCTCCACTGGTCCTTCCTTGGAGCACTTTTGATAGAGACTGACCACTGCAGACCGGGAACACCCCACAAGAGCTGCAGTTCTGGAGATGCTCTGACCCAGTCGTCTAGCCGTCACAATCTGGCCCTTGTCAAACTCGCTCAAATCCTCACGCTTGCCCATTTCTCCTGCTTCTAACACATCAACTCTGAGGACAACATGTTCACTTGCTGCCTAATATGACAGGAGATCATCAGTGCTATTCATAATGTTATGCCTCGGTGTATATAGATAGACAGAGAGAGAGAGTTCTGATTCTATTGCTTTGTAGTGAATTGTTCAGGTATTAATAAATGCATGCATTAATATGTGCAAACGACACAGATCTGAATGAACCAGATGCTCTATCCAGCATCAAAAATGAGCATCCCCATCTGGAGGAGTGTGGAAATGAAACTTTGAAAATGAATCTGGACTGAGATCTGCGTCAATGTCCTGATAAACAACTGCTATATATAAAACCTGCAGTCAAGAGGAGAACTTTGCGTAAACTCACCCCGATGGTGACAGTGTCGTCTCCTGTAAATGTGGGGATGTATTTGTCCCCGCGGATGATCTCGGACTGGTTGAGGGGTCTGAAGCGACACAACACCCTGATGTTGCATTCCGCCTCCGCGCTGCTGTTCTCAGCCATCCTGATGCTGCACTGGAGCCTCCCTCAGATGATGCTCCTCAGATGATGCTCCTCAGATGATGCTCCTCAGATGATGCTCCTCAGATGATGCTCCTCAGATGATGCTCCGCAGATGATGCTCCTCAGATGATGCTCCGCAGACCCTCAGCGCTGATGCACACGCTCCTCTGATCAATGGCGAACACAACCCGTCGCTAAAACCTCAGACACAAACGCATAACACGAGAGAGTGTTTGTGACTCTCTCTTTCTCTCTCTCTCTCTCTCTCTCTCTCTCTCTCTCTCTCTCTCTCTCTCTCTCTCTCTCTCTCTCTCTCTCTCTCTCTCTCTCTCTCTCTCTCGAGGATGTGTTGTGAGTGTAATCAGTGCTGCAGATGTGATGCTGCAGGGATACGGAGACACACGCGCGTGGTACCGCGCCTCTCTGATTGGTCAGTATTTGACAGGGGGCTGGGCGTGTGCTGTCAACACATTTTAGCCAAAAACTACATTCAGAGAGCAACAAAGAAAGACTTATTTAGAAACAATTTAGAAACAATGATATTTATTATAGTAAATAAATACTGTTAAATAATAGAAAAAAATACAATAATTATTTACAACGATTTACACTTAATGGTCTGAAATTAGACTTAATTGGCTTTTTGCAACAAAAAAAAAAATTTATATATATATATACACTCCATATATAAATAAATACTTAATAAACACAATTTTAAAATAATGCAATAATATGATAAAAAATTAAATTATAAATAATTACATAATTGTATAAATACTGTAAAATAATAAATATTTAAAACATTTTTTTTTACAATTATTATCATAATTGGTCCTGAAATGAGACTTCACTGGCGTTTTGCATATATATATATATATATATATATATATATATATATATATATATATATATTCCATAAATAAATACTTTCAAATAATTTTACATTAATGCAATAATATGATAATAAATAATAAATTATGTAAAATAGTAATAAACAATATACAATACTGTAAAAAATATTTTTTACGATAATTATTTACACTAAATGGTTCTGAAATGAGACTGAAAAATGCAAATGTGGAAAAAAACTATATATATATATTCCATAAATACTTTCAAATAATGTTACGTTAATGCAATAATATGATAATAAATAATATATTAAATAATAAATATTACAATAATACATTTTCAATATTTTTTTACAATAATTATTTACATTTAACGGTCCTGACATGCATTGGCTTCATTGGCTTTTTGTTTATTTATAATATATAAATATATATTCCATAAATAAATACTTTCAAAATAATACATACCACAACATATAAAATCTAATTATAACATAAAATAAGTAGGGCTTAAAATTAAATTTTAAATTATTTTTAAATTTTAAATTTTATTTTTCCAAGAGCCATTTGTATATAGATATAATATAGCGTAATTAAAAAGCATTATCCTGTAATTCTCGCGAGACTGCGCGAGGTTTTGTTTGTGTGTGACATCATAGCTGTCACTGTGGCCTGTGTGTGTGTGAGCTCGCGCGTCATCCGCCTCAGTCAGCCGTTTATTGATCCTTTCAAACGGCAGTAAAGAAACACACACCGCATATAAACTCACATTAAACTGCTTTTCCAAAAGGTTCTGCAATGGCCGACCCGAAGTATGCCAACCTGCCGGGCATCGTAAGTGATTAATTCAGTTTATAATCAACAATAACAGTGCGGCGTATTAGCATTAGCCGAGGCTAACGGTCTGAGGCGATTCAAAGCGAAACATTCAGATATAAATTCACATTTACAGACTGACTAAGTGTCCCGAGACGCACAAGTAATGAAGTTATTTGTGTTTTCAGGTTGTTTGGAGGTGTGTTAGCTCATGTTTGTGACTGATGCTCGTTAAACAGAACAGACAGAACTTGTAAATATCGCTTAAATGAGTGTTTTCCAGCTCTGTTGCTTGTGTGTTGTGTAAAGGGGCTGTTACACACCTTTATTTCGCAGGCAGGACTGTAAGAAATATATGTTTGTTAAGGGCGTTGGCCAGATGTAAGATTGGTATTATAATGTCAATATTTTAATGTCATGTTATTGCAGTCGTTTATTACGTTTGTGTCCTTCTGTGTTGTTTACACGAGCACCATAGACTCACAGTGATGCTCAATGAAGATGGGTTTCAATGGCATGTCTTTAAAATTACATCTATAAATACTATTGTTTTTTCCTGCCATTTTACACACACACACACACACACACACACACACACACACACACACACACACACACACACACACACACACACACACACACACACACACTAACCCTACCCCTAAACCTGCCCATCACACACACACACACACACACACACACACACACACACACACACACACACTCACACTCACACTCACACTCACACACACACACACACACACACACACACACACACACACACACACACTAACCCTACCCCTAAACCTGCCCAAACACACATACACAAACACGCACGCGAATGTGTGTGTGCGTTCGTGTTTGTGTGTGCGTGTTCATGTGTGTGTGTTTGTGTGTGCGTGTTCATGTGTGTGTGTGTTCATTTGTGTTTGTGCGTGTGTGTTTGTGTGTGTGTGTGTGCGCGCACACACGAACACATACGCACGCACGCACACACAAACACACACACATGAACACACACACGAACACGCACGCGATAACACACAAACACACGCACGCAAACAAACACACATGAACACGCACGCACACACAAACACACACATGAACATGCACGCACACACATGAACACGCACACGCACACACACACACACACTCATGAACACGCACACACACATGAACACGCACGCGCACACACATGAACATGCACGCGCACACACACACGAACGCGCACACACATGAACATGCACGCACACACATGAACACGCACGCACACACAAACACTCATGAACATGCACACACATGAACACGCACACTCACACGCACGCACACACGAACACACATGAAAACGCACGCACACACAAACACACACACATGAAAACGCACGCACACACACACACACACATGAAAACGCACGCACACACAAACACACATGAAAACGCACGCACACACATGAACACACATGAACACACGCGCACACACGCGCGCACACACGCGCGCACACATGAGCACGCACACGCGCGCACACACATGAACACGCACGCACACACAAACACACATGAACACGCACGCACACACAAACACTCATGAACATGCACGCACACATACGCACACACATGAACACGCACGCACACGCGCACACACACATGAACACGCACGCACACGCGCGCACACACATGAACACGCACGCACACACAAACACTCATGAACATGCACGCACACATACGCACACACATGAACACATGAACACGCACGTACACGAACACGCTCGAACACACACACGAACGCGAACACCCATGCAAACACACGAACATGCACGCACACACAAACACTCACACACAAGCACACACACACAAACACATACGAACATGCACACACACACACTTGAGAATGCATGTCTGATGTGCCGTTGACATTATATTACTGAAGTGACATCATCATCATTGTTTAAATGCCATCATGTCCCCACAGGCCTCCAACGAGCCTGACGTCTATGAGACGAGTGATCTGCCCGAGGATGACCAGGCGCAGTTTGAGTCGGTGAGTATCTGTGTGTGTGTGTGTGTGTGTGTGTGAGATGAGCTGTTCTGTGTGCAGTGACTCACAGTTGAGCTAATGATACTTTCCCTCCCGTCCACTAACCGCCATCACTGTTTGACCCGCTCCGGACGCGAGTTTGTGCAAGTAAGACGGCCATGTTTCTCTAGTGCAGAAACTGCATGGGGTGAACTCTTCCTGCCTTTCGCCTGTTTTATAACCAGGGAGCGTCACACAATTACAATCAGTGTTTTTATTTATTTATCTTATTTTAAGTAAGAACAGGTTCTTATATGACTAGCTTTGCCTGTGTGTGTGTGTGTGTGTGTGTGTGTGTGTGTGTGTGTGTGATGGGTTTATACATTATGATAAAGTGGTTGTAACCTGTTAGACATCATTATTAGATTATAATGAATAATCTCTGACTGGTTTACTCCTGTAATATTATTATCACTTTGTTTATAGGATATGGCTCATGTTCATAACATTAGCTGAATTATATATTAATAACACTAGCTTCCTGAGAGAGGGCGTGATGTTTAGCTGTTTAACTGTGTGTTAAGGAACCAGTGGTGAATTTGACAGTTTGACAGAAGGTGTGTGTGTGTGTGTGTGTGTGTGTTTCACTAACTTCCTTCTAGGGCTGCACAATTTGTGAGAAAAAAAGCAAATTTGCATTGTGTGAATTTTAAAAAGTTTGCTGTGCTTGTTTAAAGGGCCGCACAATTTGGCCAAACATTTTTCGATTATATATCAATATGAATATAAAATAATAATAAAAAACACATTATTTTTAGTTTGGTTATTATTACTAAATAAAAATATTACTGTTACTATTGTTAGATTTTATTGTAAAATCCAAAAATATTAAGAAGAAATAATAATAATTTTATGTTACTCTACAACTGTAAAATTACATGACTAATATTCATGAGTGTTTTAATTTCTTTCTTATTTAATTTAATAAAACTTTTATATTGGCGGAAAACCGCAGGGTCTCAAAAAAGCAGGGGTCTCAAACTCATGTCACCTGGGGGCCGCTGGAGGCGGACTCTGGGTCAGGCTGGGCCGCATCAAGTATTCCACATAAAAAGTAGCACAACTGATCCAGTCTTTATTATTAACAGTTCTTCAACATGAATGTTTCTTCTGAACATGAACTGTTCCTCTGAATTTGAACTAAATAGAGCCTATAGAAATTAAATCATGTAATATGAACTAATGAATGATTTTAATTTTATTTTAAATAATAGACTAATTCACAGCAAGGCCGTAACAGGTCACACAGAACAGAGCGAAACTCTAGGTCTAATTCTAGTCTTTTTGTGACTATTTGTAAACAATATTTGCATTAATTTGCGTCAAATATATTATTAGTCCCGATATTCTTTGCATGGGTGAGTGAATAAACACATAGATCCGCGAAACACTATTGAATTCTCCTGTGGTCTGGCGGTAGAATTTTTGTCAACCGTGTCAAAGGTTCGGGTTCTGATCCGCTCTCGTGTCGTTTTTCTTCATTAAAATCAAAGATGCTCATCAATGATTGTATAATAAGAGCATGGACACTTTGCATTTTGTCCGGAAAGAATAGAGTCTCTCTCAGCAACGGCATGAAGCGATAGATTGACGCGCTCGTCTGTGTGTGAAGACTGTGCACGAGCCAAAAGAGAACGTAAACCCCGCCTACTTTGATTTGATTGGCCATCTCAATCATTTTGACATTGACGAGCGCTGTTAGACCACATTCGTTTCAACTGTCTGATCAGCTTCGTTCGTCTGTTCCTGTCAATCACGCGGTGTCAACCAATTATACTGCACGAGGGAGGGGCGAGCCAACTCTCTCTCTCTCTCACACACACACACACACACAAAGGAGGCAGCAAGCGCGGCACACGCAACGACTCAGCAAAAAGGTGCTTTTCAGAGCAACGCGCGGGCCGCACTTAAACTAAACTTTGATGTCAAGAAGGGGCCCACAAAATATCATCCTGCGGGCTGCAAGTGGCCCCCGGCCCGCGAGTTTGAGACCCCTGCCTTAAAGAGTTAGTTCACCCCAAACTGAAATTCTGTCTTTAATTACATAAATTCCTCATTCCAAATCCGTAAGACCTTCGTTCATCTTCGAAACACAAATTATTATTTTTGATTAAATCCGAAATCTTTCTGACCGCAACACAACCACGTTCAAGGCCCAGAAAGGTAGGAAAGCCATCGTTAAAATAGTCATGTGACTCAAGTGGTTCAACCTTAATAATATGACGCAATGAGAATACTTTTGTGCGCAAAAAAACTAACAAAAACCTTCTCGTCTGTGTTAGTCTCCTGCGCAGTTTACATTGTATATAAAGTGCAGAGCTTCCTAGTTCTACACCAGAACGCCGGCTCACCATTGGCCGATGCTGTTCACGTGAGCACCATGAACACATGCGTGTGAGCTGACGCAGATCATGTGAGACGCTGAACACACTGTAAATGAGCACCGCTCTGAAACTGATATTTACTTTATTAAATCAGTTTTATTGTGATGAATTGTGCCGCCCTTCTCTCATTCTCTCATCTCTCCTGTTCCTGACTAACATCTGCTCTCTCCTCAGAACAACACGACTAATGTTTGACCTGAGCTACACGCGTGTGCCGTTGACCTGTGCTCACGTGTGTTTGAGTCAGGGATGGAAATTAGCACCCGCCACCAGCCAAATGCGGGTGATTTTGTGTTGTAGCGGGTAAACTCGCTTCACCTACCGGCCACCGTGGCGGGTAAATAAAAATTGGCATAGCCAATGTTTCACCTGGACGGCGGACACTTTTATGCTGCGTTCACACCGGACGTGATTTGCGTGAGTGATTTACATGTTAAGTTAATGCAGAGACGCGAAATGGCATTCTGCGGCGCGATTCGCGCGATTGAGGCGGAGCGAATGACAAGTTGAAAAATCTGAACTTTGGCGGATATTTCGCGCCGCGTTAACCAATCACGAGCTTGCTCTAGTAGTGACGCATTTACAAGCGGAGGCAGAAATCCCAACAACAATGGAGGACAAGATTATCGTGGCCGTATGTGGATACCCGGAGCTGTATGATACATCATCCTATCACTACAGGAACAGGAATTAAAAGGATCTTGCTTGGAAGAAAGTGAGTGAGGAGGTCGGACAGTCAGCTACCCTCTCAACAAAATCTATGTCAGCCATTTCACAACGAGACTGGAGCAGAAAAAAGAGCCAGAGCAGCGGCAAATGTGAGAAGGACTAGCCGAGGAAAGGCGGGTCTCGCCGGGTAAACGAGTGCGGAATGTCACTGATCGCCTGGATCTCACAACTCCGAAAACGCCAGATAAAATGCTCAAATAGGCTCTTTTTATAAATTAACCACAGATTTGAGCTTTAAACAACTATATTATCGCCTGAAAAAGTCTTTAAACTACGTTTTGTCACACATTAATAGTAGTATTTTTTACAAAAAAGACGTCAAGTGACCGAGACGAGCTGGCTCATATAGGCTCATATAGAAGCCCCTCCTATGACGCGAATTCGCGTCTGTTGTGTAGTTGTCACACGCCAATTTCACGCATGAATGAAGCGAGTAAACTCAAAATGTTCAAGCGTTCAACTTCGCACGAATCGCGTCCGGTGTGAACGCCACATTAGAGGAGGTAGTGGAGAAGTTAATTTGCGCGTGGTTGCGTTTTAGCGGCTTTATTGCCATAGCGGCGGAGTCTCGAGAACATGCGCTGTAAACTTTTAAAAACATTTCGAGCTTGCGACTCGTCCACCGTTTGAACGCAAGAGGATTTCCAGATAGAAAAAAGGCATCAATGGGTCTGTCCAGTAACTCGTGATGAACCTCAGGCCAGATGCACACTTTATGAGAAGCATTTCAGTGTCTCAGCAGCGCTGACACACACATCCCTGCTTCTAAAGGTATAGGCCTATTGTTCTTTTAAATGGATAATATATTTATATAATATTCCATACATTATCAGAGCTTGGCAGGCAGAATTATTATATATTTTTAGACAGGTTAATTAATAGATTATAGCCTAATTAATGTATCATTTTAATAATACATAATAAGTAATCCTGCCATATAAAGTTTGACATTTATTAAAATAATATTTAGATAAAAATGGGACAATAATTACATAATAATATAGTCATAATTGAAGTAAATTAATAAAAAAATAAATTATTGGTTCATAATGACTGCTTAAAGGGATAGTTCACCCAAAAATGAAATTTCTGTCATCATTTACTCACCCTCACGTTGTTCCAGACATGTGTACATTTCTTTATGTTGAACACATTGGAAGATTCATTCCTACTATGGAAGAGCAGCCTGGGTACAAACTTTCTTCAAAATATCTTCTTTTGTGTTCAGCCGAAGAAACTCATGCAGGTTTGGAACATCATGAGGGCGAGTAAATGATGGCAGAATGTTTTAGTTTTGGGTGAACTATCCCTTTAAAGTGCACCAAATAGGCTACTAAAGAGTTCTTTAGAAATAAATTAAATAATCAAATGTAAAATAATATAAAGTGTTATATTTTATATTGTCGTGAATGGGTGTCCCTTATTTTGCCACACTGAAGGTGGCAATCCTAGTAGAAGATGCCAAAACTAATAGTTTCATTGTTGGGACTTAAAACCTAAAACTGGAAGCCATAAAAGATCACAAATCATCCAAATGCCACATCCATTAATCTGCTCATTTAATGAAATGTATATCAGTTCATGGTTTGTGTGTGTATAAGAGAGAAAGAGAAAATGTCAATATTTCATTGAGACGTGAGATTAAATAAACTGCTTAAGTATTGTAGAGCTTGAGTATTAATTTTCACACGCTAACTGCATGTGAAAATTAAACATTAAACATCAAAATTAAAAATTAAACATCATATTGTCGGTTAAAAACAAGAAAGTGGCTTGAGATGGTTTTTGAAATCCACCAGCCACAACAAAAAAGTTAATTTCCATCCCTGTTTTGAGTGTTTAGCAGGCGTTACCCACTGACCTGTGAGCAGTTTTGTGTTCATAAGATGATCAGATGAAGAAATGCACAGTCATTTGTCAGTATCAGCTGTAATAACGAGCCCTGCAGCTTTAATTAAGAGCATCCAGTGATTCTCACAACACAGCGCTCTGTTCTCCCTTCCCTTCAGCTCCTGTTGTGCATGTCATATGATAACTACATTAATATCTCTCTCTCTCTCTCTTCCTCACTCTCTTCTGTTTTTCTCTTTCTCCTTTGCTCTAACTGTCTTTGGGGACCCAAGGAGCTGGTAAGAGTTACTGATTCCCCTTTAACCCCCCCCGTGACTCTTCTAAACCAATCAGATGTCTGATTGTGATCTGTGCATGTGCTTCTGTGAACTCCACCGCATTTGGACTAACGCTTCCCCCTCTGAGCTCTAATGTGATTGGCTGAAGCCGCAGAATAGCATTAGCTGTGGTGCTGTAGATCTCTTTAAACATTTGACAGGAACAATAGCCAAGTTTACATCCACTTTTTACACATATACAATAATAAAGATTGCGTAATTTGCCGTCTCCAGCCTGCTTCCATCCTATTGGCCTTTTACCGATAACAAATTGTCGCATAGGTTTTGTTGTTTCGCAAAACAAATCTGCCCTCAAGTCGTTTCCATACATAATTTCGCATATATCGCAAATTATATCATATCTTTCGCGTCCCAAATATTTGTAAAATACAGAGAGTAATGAGACGAATGAAATTCACCAGTTTACAGATAACTATTTTTATGATTATTAGGCCTTGTGTTTAAGTTGAAGCACTACAATTATTAACCGGAAACAAATAAAAACTGAAATAAAAAAAAATTAAACCTAAATAGCAATATTTAAAAACAAAAAAAATAATAAAATGACAAAACATTTAGCTAAAATTAACACAAAAGCATATAACAAAATTACTAAAACTAAACTAAAATCAACATGAAACTTAAATTATGAAAATAAAATCCAACTCAAAATATTAATACAATTAAAATAATAAAATGATAAAAAGATATAACAAAATTACTAAAAATTAAACTAAAATTAACATGAAACTAAAATTATGAAAATAAAAACCAACTCAAAATATTAATACAATTAAAATAATAAAATGATAAAAAAGAAATACTAAAAATTAAACAAAAATTTACATGAAAATAAAATTATGAAAATAAAATCTAACTCAAAATATGAATAAAACTAAAATAATAAAATAAAAAATAAAAATTAAATTATGAAAATAAAATCCAACTCAAAATATGAATAAAACTAAAATAATAAAATAAAAAATGAAAATTAAATTATGAAAATAAAATCCAACTCAAAATATGAATAAAGCTAAAATAATAAAATTAAAAATTAAACTAAAATTAACATGAAAATAAAATCCAACTCAAAATATGAATAAAGCTAAAATAATAAAATTAAAAATTAAACTAAAATTAACATGAAAATAAAATTATTAAAATAAAATCCAACTCAAAAAAAAATAAATAAATAAATAAATAAATATATATATATATATATATATATATATATAAAAATAATACTAAAAATGACAAAAGCCCATAACAAAATGACTCATGGGTTTGGACACAGGGCAGTTCATTTGTCCTGTTTGCAAAATTTTAGTATCATAAAAAAGATAAAATGTTAGGTAAAATGTTCGGTCATATAGCAACAATTTTTAACACAAGCATTGAGCATGCAGTCAGTCGCGGTTTGATGTGAACGCATGGATTCAGATCATTCAAACTAAAAAAAGATTCAGAGTTCAATAACAACAAATCCATAAACAACATCAAATCTCTGCTAATGTTCTCCCTCAGAGATGCAGCTGTTTCTGGAGCCTATATTTAACTATAGAGCCGTCTTAACAATTCTAAAAGCTTTTTGGATTCAACCCATTTTATTTTTTCTAATTTGTTTGAGATAAAATCATTTGACATATTAATAAATGTTTTATTAACAAGTGTCATGTTTGTGATGTCTAGTAGCAGATCCTGCCCATGAAATCATGATTGTATATGATGTAATTTGATTTATTCAGACACAGACGTAACATGTTGTGTATTTTAACTTTATTTATGTCAGTATTAGAAACTCCTTCGTTTGACAGACGCCTGTTTTTATTTTTGACGAGCTGCTGAGATTCGCAAGGTGCTTTATTTTCCTCATCCATTTATAAACAAAACGTTATTATATATTATTAAATTATAGGCTCTATATTATTTTAATGACAAGCGTCCTTTTTTTTAACTTCGTTATAAAGACTATTTAGATCAATACTTTATCAAGCAATATTCAGAAACGGGTGTAGCTATTATTTTTCTTAGATTTTAAAAATAAGGATGAATGATGTTTGAGAGCTAACATCTTATTCTTACCAATAGTAATAAAATAATTTAATATACAATTTAATAATATGAATATAATAGATTTAGAGCGCCTTTGATCTACAGAGAAACGGTGCTTTAACGGGACGAGCGCGGACGCTATAGGCTAATTCTGTCATGTGACGCCACATTTATTTGCGTTAAAGCCCTTTTTCCCGACAAAAAGTGTTTCCAAACTAGTTTTTCGCGACATTTGAAGTATCGACATAGAATTTATATACGGTAAAAGATTGTCAACATTTGCAAAAAATGTCCATCATCATCTGTAAACATTTTTTTTCGCAAAAAAATCATTGGATGGAAACCTGGCTAATGTAAAATGTAGTTGGTTTGTGTGATTTGTAAAGGTCATCTCTGGCTCTGTCATGTCCAGTTAAACCAGAAAAGTGTCAAATACTGTGTGAGTTCACCGTACGCTTGCATTCATCAGGCGGTCTGTCTGTGGAAGTGTGTGTTCATGTTTCTTCATGGCAACAGTAGACGACATACCGATGCTTCAGCTTCTATGGGCCCTATCACACACCGGAGCTGTGACATCAGGCGAGACTCAAGTGTGTTCTGCTAGTCTCAGCCGGACGCAGTTCTCATGTTCACGTCCAGCTCCTCGTTGTTTAAATATCAAATGCACTGGCGCGTCTGTTCACCCATGGGCGTCTGGTCTGAACACCAGCTGTGATCAGGAGCATTGTTGAGGAACTGAAAACCACTGACCACTGACCAACACACACACCTGCTCTAAAGTCAATAGTGCAGTATTTGTGTGTTATTTAAAGAGTGTGTTAGTGATATGAGCCTAGGAGGAGCACAACACACACACACACACTCTGATTATTACACACACAGGGACACGCAGCAGCACACACACGCACACACACACACACACACACTCTGATTATTACACACAGGGACACACAGCAGCACACACACTCTCTGGAGAAGCGTTCAGTCTCTCCTCATGTAAACAGTGAATCCTCCATGGCGCAGCACAACTGGCTTTTAAAGGGAAAGGGAGATGAGACTCGTTATTGCACGTTATGCCCAAAACACACCCATGACTCATTAAGAGACGAGGAACGACCCTTCTGGACCATGAGCCGGGTGCTCCGACCTTTTGTCCCATCGTTAAACTAGCAAAAGTGGATTCGGACACGCCCTCAGAGCTCCTGCGCTTCAGATTGTTAAAATAGGGCCCATAGTTTCTTTCATAATAACCTTTGAGTAGTGTTTGCTAAATTAGATTTAGATTAAAGAAGGGAATGAGCCATAGAAAGCACCCTAGTAACACACTAATCGTAACCAATCACAGTTTTGCTGTCACGTTTTCAGTTTTAAACACCTGTGCCGTCGGCTTGAATCTCTTCCTGTGTGTTTAAATTGTTTGGTGCACGCACTGATGCATGATGGTCTGTGAGAGTGATTTGAATCAGTGAATCAAATGTCCTGTGTGATCACGGCACACACGTCACTCTTAAATCAACCAGCCACGCCCCTTATGTGGGAGGGGCTTAGCTACCTCAAAGATTCAGCCAATCAGAGCTTCAGAAGCGTCTCCAGTGAGACGTGTAGATCTTTTAGCCGCTGCATGTGTCTCGTGTGATTGGTTGATGACTCGTCTCGCAGGAGGAGCTGTGCAGCGACAGCGTGGAGCGGATCGTCGTCAATCCCAACGCCGCTTATGACAAGTTCAAAGACAAGCACGTCAGCACCAAGAGTTTGGGTGAGTACACACACACAGCTTATCTTTGTTATATGCAGTGGTAATTTCATTGACAAATAGTTTTCGTCAACAACCTTTTTTCACTGACGAAAACGAGACGATAACTACATAAAAACTAGTGTTGGATGACAAAAACTATGATGAAAACTTACTGTCATTTTCGTCAACGAGTAAAAACGAGACGAAAATGTTAGGGAGGGTCGATTAGGGACAGGGCCGGCCCTGACCAATTTGCTGCCCTAGGCAAGATTTTAATTGGTGGCCCTTGTATGAAGGTTTAGCACTACATGTTTTCAGTCTAAGTTGCGGAAACACTGGTACTGTTTTATTTTTTTTTAACGTTTTTTTCATTTTGATTGTTTTATATGATGTCCAGTCCATTCTACCCCATCAATATGTTCATGATATTTATTTTTTTTAAAAGGCTGATGATAGTTAAACTATTCAAAAATAGCACCTACGCCACATTACAGCCTAAACACAAATAACAAGAGTGCATCTGCATTCATGCACAAACTATTGAGAACTAGCAAAAGTGTTTGTTTTCCAGTAGATGCAGCAAACTTCCACTAATATGCACATTCATGTTTTCACCATGAATTAAACTGAGAAATTTAGATATTTAATGTGAAATTGACATAAAATGTTGCTATTTTAAATAAACCTGTATATAAATATCATTACTAATTTCGGCAAATACATTTTAAAATGTCCATATGTCCCCTTAAAACTGCACAACTGTAGAGTAAAAACATTAGGCTATTAAAAAAGTGATATTACATGCGTTTAAAAAAACAGATATGATTCTTTTTGACAAAATGCACTGTCCCAGAACCCAGAACAGCTGCTGGCATATAGTTTAAGGTCAAACTGGAATTAATTCGTGGACATTAGTATTTTACTACTATGCAAATAAATAAACTGTTCATTCATTACAGCACTTTACCTCTGTCTTTACACTGCAAAAAATGCTCTTCTTATTAAGTCATTTTTTCTTGCGTCCAAACCAAACATCAAATAATTCTTAAATCAAGATGTATTTACTAGTAAAATAACATTAGATAATTTTTTCCTTGTTTTCTGGGGGAAAAAATCTAAATGAAGTGAGTTTTAGCTTAAAACTAGCACAATGATCTGCCAAATGGGGTGAGAAAAATGATCTTATTTCAGTTTGGGACAGAAACAAGAAACAAGATTTAAATCAGAAACAAGATTATTTTTCTCACCCCATTGGCAGATAATTGAGCTTGTTTTAAGCATAAACTCACTTAAGAAAAAATATAATTTTATTTATCTAGTAAATGCATCTTGGTTTAAGAATTTTTAGATATTTAGACTAGAAGCAAGACAAAAATACTAAATAAGAAGAGCATTTCTGCAGTGTTTCCCTGATCTTGCCTGCATCAGAGCTTCTGTTTTTTATGGCCATCCGTCATAAATGATCAGCAACTTTCCCCGTGTCTACACCTGGAGCGAGCGGCCAAGCTCCCTAAACAATGAAAGCAATCCTGTCTATATCAGATGCGGCGAGAGGCGGCGCGACACAACAAATTCCCAACGTTAAACTGATCACGCGTTATATTTCTGACGCACTTCAAGCTCGGCGGGGGAGATTGATGAGGCGGACCAGGAAGATGCGGGGACTTAGTTAAGTTTTTTTGCGCTTTATTTGGTAATATTTCAAATTAATATGAATAAAATAGTATCAGTAATACATTTTGGTGCCCCTATGGATGAGTGGCGCCCCTAGCATTTGCCTATTCCGCCTATGCCACGGGCCGGCCCTGATTAGGGAAGAGATCCAGTCAGAACTGATGTTGTGTGTCACAGATGCGCACATTTGATCTGAACGTGTTGATCTAACCGCTGGAAAACACGGCTCAAGCATCCCCAATCCAGCGCTCCAGAGCGGCTCACAATCAATGAACATTAGCGCACATTTATGCCAGGCAATTGTTTATGAACTAATGCTGATGAATAATGACAATGTTTACTTTACCATGTTTATATAGTAATGTGTTTTAGACGGTTGTAACAATGCATATTTTATCTCCTCATCTGAACTTGAATGAGCTCCTGCAACTGCAACAGAGGCGCAGACGTTTCAAAATAAGAGTCCCGGTGTATTTCGAGCTTGTTTATCATTAAAAGTCACGTATTATATATTCGTTTTTGCTTACACTATAAACTGTATTTAATTTAATTCCCATTTCATTCATAATCAGGAGGAAAGACCAGTATTTGACACGTATTCAATAAAGTATCAGGGTTATAATAGCTCACTAAAACCATAAAAGAAAATCTTCATTACTTGGAATTAAATAAATGTTAACTGAAATTAAAAAAAAAAAAACTTATTTGAAGCTTTAGCTTAACCTGATATGGTCTACTAACTAAAACAGAAATACAAAGTTATAAAAACTATATAGATGTTTTTAAAAAACAAACAAAAAAGTGAATTGAGTGTATTTTTAATGTCAAAAACAAAATTATGTCAAAATGTCAGTTCAAGTGACAGTCGGTTGTGTAATGCTTAAATGCTTAATGTATTACAATTTAATTAAACTCATTAGATTTTAGGAGACTAAAACTAGACTAAAACTAAAAATAATTCAGGTGACTAAAATATGACAAATGGCATTTTGGCATGACTAAAACTAAATTCGAAAATTAACACTGGTTATATGTTTGTTGTTGTTCTCATTTCTTACACTCATGTAATGTGACAGTTTCTCAGTGCTACTAAAACAACACTGGTGTGATTTTGTGCAGATTTCTCGGACCGCATCAGTAAGAATCGCAGGGTGGGCTACGAGTCTGGAGAATACGAGCTTGTGAGTGATTGCACCCGCTTCATGATTCCTCTGGGTTTATGAGTCCCTCAGTGTTTGCTCAGGTTCATGTTCTCTCGTCCTGCAGTTAGCCGAGGGCTGTGGCGTGAAGGAAACCCCTCAGCAGAAATATCAGCGGCTGGTTAACGAGATTCACGAGCTCTGCCAGGATGTGGAACGCATTCAGGTCAGAGCTAAACATTGGCTTCTCTTTCATTTACCCCATTTCTCATCTGCAATATTCCATAACCAGATAAGTGGTCAGTTTTGATTTCATGGTGACTGTTTTTGCCCCTGAAGATAGCCTTGCTGCTGACAAACAGCTAGAGTTTAGGTTCTCTGCCCGAGCCCGAATAAGGGCCGATATTTCAATGGCCCTTGATCAAGCATTTGTTTTTTTAAAAGGGGTGATGAATTGAGAAATCAACTTTCCCTTGAGCCTTTGATATATAAAAGTTCATTGTGATATAAGAATATCCTGTAAGTTTCGGAGCTACCCTAGTCTAAAGATGTGTGTTAAACTCACAGCACATGCAGTGATGAAAAGCAGCATTCTGAACAGAACCACTCTGAGATGTCGTCATGAGCTGCTTGTGACTATTTCTTTTCGTTTCAAATTGTTTTGCTTAAAAGTAGACATTTCAAGCTTTCTATACACATATTTCTCATGTCTGTGAGGCTGAGTTTGGGTTTATTTATGAGACGTGTTCAAGAGCAATGAAAGTGATCGCTCCGACGCCTCCATGTCACGATTATGGTCTGCTATAGCCTATCTGCTTCTGATTTATTAAATCCAGGCGATTGGCTGATGAAACATTGATTAAAATTAAGATACAATTCATATAAAACGAAATTCACTTTAAAGAAAGGCTTTCAACAAAACTTAATGAAGTGGTCAAAATCATTTCTGACCCACTCGCATCTTTGCACTTTTCATAATCAGATGAAATTTAAAAATAGCATTATAATATTTAAACATAAATATGAAACAAAATACATTGTTTAATGGCTACAACAAGTATAGTAGCTACAGTACAGATAAATCATGCCTGAGCGGATTTGAGCGCACGTCATTTTAAAAGTGCGCTGGCATAGAGCAGATTATTGATCTGAGCGTCACACCGCTTCACTCATTCATTACAGGCTCGTTCTCGCCCAAACGCCCACTTATTACAAATGGTCGGGTTTAAATCGGGCTCATAATTACAGTTAATGTGTCGGGCTGGGCTCGGACACAACGTGCACAGGCTCAGGTTAGGCTCGGGCTTGATTTTGTTTTTTGAGCCTGATCTAAGCTCTACAAACAGCTTTTATGTGACGTCCGTGTGTGTGTGTGTGTGTTTCCCGCAGGTCAGCACTAAAGAGAGCAGTGCGGAGGAGCGCTTGACTCCGGTGGCTTTGGCTCAGCAGGCGGCGCAGCTCAAACAGCAGCTGGTTTCTGCTCATCTGGACTCTGTGCTCGGACCCAATGCCCACATCAACCTCACCGACCCCGATGGAGCTCTGGCCAAGTGAGTCGAGACTTCTGTGGACGGTTGCATAAACTGCTTAGACTAGTCATCTCATTTTTTTCTTTAAAGGCACTGTATGTAATTTTCCGTCTGTTCTTCAACACTAAGGCGTGTCTTGACTCTTGAGTGGGTGGAGCTTTTATTCTGCCGTGAGTGCTGTAAAACATGGCACTCTGTGCGGTAAATCAACAACAGCAGATTTACACAATAAGACTAACTGTGTTGAGCTGGAGAACAATGATTAGTTTCGGTCCATCAATGATCCAAACAGTGTCTTATAAAACACATCAGATATTCACCCAAAGATTATAATTAGCCCATGATTGACTCACCCTCAAGTCATCCGAGGTGTGTATGACGTTCTTCTTTCAGACGAACACAATCTGAGTTATATTACAAAAGTCCAGGCTAATCCAAGTATTATAATAGCAGTAATAGTTGCTCTGTTTTTGAAGTCCATAAAAAATGCATCTATCCATCATATAACTGATCCACACGGGGTGATAATAAAGGCCTTCTGAAGCCAATAGATGCGTTTGTGTAAGAAAAATAAACCTATTTAAAATATTTATCTTACACAACCACATCGATTCGCTTTAGAAGGCCTTTATTAACACCCCGTTTGGAGCAGTTATATGATGGATAGATGCTTTTTTATGCACTTCAAAAACAGAGCCACTATTTTGCTATGTGTCATTTTATTTATTTATTTAAATATTGCTATTTAGGTTTAATCCCCTTTTTATTTCAGTTTCCAGTTAATCTTTTTAGTGCTTCAACTTATTTATTTTTCAACTAATATTTATATATATATATATATTCTGTTTTATTTCAATGAATAGAAATGTTTTTATTTTAGTTTTAGTAAACTATAATAACCCATGGCTTGTGTCTCTGTGCAGGCGGTTGCTGACTCAGCTGGAGGTGGCGCGGGGCGTGCGGAGCGGCTCGGGCGGAGAGGGCAAGACGGCGACACCCAAAGGCCCGGATGGAGTGATTCTCTACGAGCTTCACAGCCGACCAGAGCAAGAGAAGTTCACTGAATCTGCCAAGGTACGGCCCTCGTCAAACCGGTGTGATGTCACTTCCTGAGGTGGGTTCTGATGCAGATGTTCTCTCTGTGGCTGTAGGTCGCTGAGCTGGAGAGGCGGTTGGCGGAACTGGAGATGTCGGTGGGCTCCGGCTCGGATAAACAGGTTTTCTAGCACTACTGATGCCTTTAACCCTATAAAGCCTGGGCTTGGTACAACTTTCAAACCGTTTTTTGTGTGTTTTTCCAGGGTCCGCTCAGTGCTGGGGTCCAGGGAGCCAGTCTGACGGTACACACACACACACACTGACCACTAAAACAGCACCATTAGTGTTAACAACCAACATCTTTACTCTCAAAGACACGCATTTATAAAAATAAAAGGCGTTTAACATTCATGTTAGCGACTGTGCAATCACCAGAAAATACAAAGATAGCGGATCAAAACATTAAGACGTTAGGATACCACATGACAACTTGCATTGCTTGATGTAAAATGAGTGAATGTGGTCATGTGATGAGAATAATAGTATCTCATAAACTCATAAGTCACTTCCTGTCTGTGTGCAGGACACTATAGAGCTGCTGCAGGCTCGTGTCAGTGCGCTGGACGCCGCCACTCTGGACCAGGTGGAAGCCAGACTACAGGTAAACATGATGTGTACACCAGTCAGGCTTAACATTATGACCACTGACAGGTGAGGTGAATAACACTGATGAACTCTTCATCACCTGTTAGTGGAAAGTGAACATTTTGTCCTCAGATTTGATGTGTTAAGGCTGATTTATACTTCTGCGTTTTTGTCCGCGTCAATGTGCAATTAACCATACAGACCGCTAGGAGGCGTTGATGGTAACCCACAGTATCAATGCAAAAGCTGAAGAAGAAGCGGCTTGCTTACATTGTCATTGCATGCGTCTCACTCAGCTCCTGGTTCAGTAGTCATGGCACTGATCAGGACATAAGTCAATGGGCTGATCCCTGATCAGTGCCCTGACTACTGAACCAGGAGCTGAGTGAGACGCACCCGAAGTATCAGCAGCAGTGATGGCGGCAGATCTTGCGTCTTCAGTTGTATGTAATACAAATTAAGCATCTCTAGTTGATTTGTAGAGTTACATAAGAGGCGATCTGGCGCTGGAATGCATTTGTGAAATCATGCAGAGCTCGTGGCGCTGTTTTCAGTATCGGTAGCTCGTGCACAGGCTATAGCCAGGGTCCGAAATTAACTTTTTGGCTCACCTGCCACGGGGACTGGTAGATGAAAAAATCCACCAGCCAAGCATATTTTTTACCGGCCAGAATAATAAACAGACTTTTTTTGTCACATATACATTAATTTCAGAACATTTAATTGAGATTATACGGTATTTTGTTCAATACAAACATAAAAAATTGTCCAGAGCAAAATTTGAAATCTATATGTAATCAACTTTATTTGTAAAGCACTTATAGAAACTGTAGTTGACCAAAAGTTCTGTACAGAGTGCAAAAATGTCAAACAAGTAGGCACACAATGAAGACAAATGAAACATGTCAGATACAATGAATACATAGAAGTAAAAACAGAGCAACAAATGGTAAGACATAGATGTGAACATGAAACAGTACATTTGAAGGTTTTGTAAAACTGACATTTGCTGTGTTCATGGTCACGAATGTTCTCAAGTTTCATCGTTTTATTTACGATGACAAATCAGTTGTTTCTTTAGCATACTGGCGACACACCGAACAACATAGTAGCCCGCCTCTTGAAACTCCATTATCTCCATTTCTCACAAAACGTTCTTTTTTTATTTAACTCATCCCCCCTTTTCGTCTGTGAGTTTTCGTTTCAAAGGTTGGCTCACTCCCGGTAAATGTCGCCACATATCAGCTAATATGCAGCAGATGCTGCAGTACTAGCTAGCAACAGACCGTCTCTCAGCACTGTTTACCTTCCGGCCCGCAAGACAGTGTCACGAGACTTGGAGCGTCTAGCTCACCTCGTCCCCAGATTAGTTACTGGCAAACACATTATATTGCATTACTATTTTAGTATGAAAATCACCCGCCAGTGTGGCGGATAGCCTTTTGAATTTAGTCGCCAAACGGAAAATCTACCCTCATTTGGCGCTAATTTCTGACCCTGGCTATAGCTCTTCAATCGATTGCTGTTGCGGAGACTTTATTCGTTCCGTTGAAATCACAAAACGAAAAGCACCCATTGTGATGTGTCCCTGTTCTTGATATACAATCACTGATTAACATCTTTTTAATGAGAAAATAAATAAACTATGCACAGCGGATCTATGTTTTTATTCACTAACATAAAGAATCTCTGCACTACAAAATATTGTGTTATATAGCAGATGTAAGGATTAAACTATCATCCCATTTCTGGACACACTCCTATCGCAGATTTTTTTATTTTATTTATTGACCTGAGGGAGGGGTTCTGGCAGACCAATCACAGCACTTGCGGTCCGCGTAGAATTGACGTGTTGTTACATTTTTGGAGAGGTGCGCGTCAGGGTACGGCGTAGGGTACGCGCACATCACACATCCTACAGCGTACCCTCGACGCAGAAGTATAAATTGGCCTTTAGAAGCAGGAGAAATAGGCAAGCGTGAGGATTTGAGCGAGTTTGACAAGGGCCAGATTGTGACGGCTAGACGACTGGGTCAGAGCATCTCCAGAACTGCAGCTCTTGTGGGGTGTTCCCGGTCTGCAGTGGTCAGTCTCTATCAAAAGTGCTCCAAGGAAGGACCAGTGGAGAACCGGCCACAGGGTCATGGGCGGCCGAGGCTCATTGATGCACGTGGGGAGCGAAGGCTGGCCCGTGTGGTCACTTCAACACAATATTAGGTCATAATGTTATGCCTGATCGGTGTATATATGCATTTTAATGTCTGACGTGGAGACTGACTGCGGTGTGGTTTTCCTCAGAGTGTTCTGGGGAAGATGAATGAAATTGCCAAACACAAGGCGGCCATCGAGGATGCTGAGACCCAAAATAAGGTGCGTCCTCACGCCCGTCCCACATGACTTCACCGTGACATCATCATCATCAGCTGTAGAATGAGTGTGTGTGCTGTGCTTCAGGTGTCACAGCTGTATGATGTGGTCCAGAAGTGGGATGCGATGGCGACGTCCCTCCCGCAGGTGGTGCAGAGACTGATGGCTGTCAAAGAGCTGCATGAACAGGGTAAGGCTCATTCACACCAGCCCTCAGACGGGATCATTCATCACACAGATGCTAATAAAGACCTTTCATTGGACAGGGAATTATGAAAAATGCCCCCAAAAAATGTATGGTCCTAAAATGAGGCCTTGTGCTTTCTGCAAAATATAAGTATTATTATTATTAACCCTCAAAATAAAAGTACTACTACTACTACTAATAATACAATTATTGTTGTTGTTACTATTATTATTATTTTTAATAATCCCCCTCCAAAATGTTATTATAATTATTGTTTGCAATATGATCCTTCACAAGCAATCCTCAAAACAATAATTATAGTAATAATTATTATTATTTTCGAAAATAATAATGATCATTGTTAATTATATAACACGTTTAATAATAATAATTTGTATAATACTTAAAGGTCTTTGTAAGATAAGTTATAGAGCAGCATATTTTATTGTTATTATTATTATTATTAATCCTCCCCCAAAATAATAACAATCATCAAAATAATGTTATTTTATACCCCTGATAAATAATAATAATAATAATTATTGTTATTATATAATAGTTGAATAATTGTTGTAAGATAAGTTCTATAGCAGCATAATATTTTTATTATGAATTATTATTAATCCTCCCCCAAAATAATAGTTATTTTATACTCCTGAAAAATTATAATTATCATTGTTATTATATAATAATAATAGTTTAATAATTATTATTATTATTAAAAAAGAGATTATAATAACAATTCTCAAAATAATCATAATAACAGTAATGAGTTTTTATACCCCTGAATAATAATAGTTTAATAATGATTATTATTGTTATAATAATTACAGATATTTTATAATAATAATAATTACATAATGTATAATAAAATATTGTATTATTATAATCATTATTATTATTAATCCTCCCCCAAAATCATGATAATTGCAGATTGCTGAAAATGTATTTCTGATTATTAGTATTTATGTATTTTGTATTGGGGTGAAAGCAGACCTGAATGGTTTAGTTGCAGTAATCCTCATAGAGATGATGATGATGATGATGATGATGATTGATGATGATGATGATTGATGATGATGTGTGTTATTGTGCTCTCCCAGCGATGCAGTTCGGCCAGCTGTTGACCCATCTGGACACGACACAACAGATGATCAACAACTCTCTGAAGGACAACAGCACTCTGCTCACACAGGTAACACTCGTCCCACGGGGCAGCAGACCTGCGGTCACACACACACCCTCACGTCCTGCTCTTCCCTCAGGTCCAGCAGACCATGAAGGAGAACCTGCTGTCCGTGGAGGAGAACTTCGCCGCTCTGGACCAGAGGATGAAGAACATCTCCCAGTAGAAGCTCATCCGTCTCCCACAGATCTTTCATGTCGCCCTTTTGTTTTTCTGCAGTGTAGATGAAGGTCGAGACCATATGTTTGACACTACAAACGTCCTGAAGCTTCACGCTCCTCCAGTCTCACACACACACACACACTCACACACTCTGAGCTGATCTGTAGCGCTTCCATCATGTTGGAGGGCGGAGTAGAGCTGTGTGTAAATACAGGCTTATATGTACTGGGAGAGCGCTTGTAACCGTTAATGTATTATTAATATGATCATTTTCCAATATAGAATTTCAAATGCACCTCTGGATAATAAAATGCTTCCAGAAATCTGATTCTGCTGCGGCGGTTTTCTGAACGATCACGAGTGGATAAAGATGTTTTAACAAAAGCGTTCCAGAACTTTAAAAGGGTTAGAAATCACATCGTTTGATGCAGATATGAGAAGGGATGTCCGACTAGGAAACTCATATTTACGATGATTCCGATATCATGTGAAGGGATGTCCGTCTGGGAAACTGACTAGGAATTTCCAATTTCCGACTAGGAAACTCATATTTACAATAATACTGATATCATGTGAAAGGATGTCCGTCTAAGAAACTCTGACTAGGAATTTCCAACTAGGAAACTCATATTTACAATAATTCTGATATCATGTGAAGCGATGTCCGTCTGGGAAACTGACTAGGAATTTCCAATTTCCGACTAGGAAACTCATATTCATAATAATTCTGATATCATGTGAAGGGATGTCCGTCTAGGAAACTCTGACAAGGAATTTCCAACTAGGAAACTCATATTTACAATAATTCTGATATCATGTGAAGGGATGTCCGTCTAGGAAACTCTGACAAGGAATTTCCAACTAGGAAACTCATATTTACAATAATTCTGATATCATGTGAAGGGATGTCCGTCTAGGAAACTCTGACAAGGAATTTCCAACTAGGAATTTCCAACTAGGAAACTCATATTTACAATAATTCTGATATCATGTGAAGGAATGTCCATCTAGGAAACTGACTAGGCATTTCCAATTTCCGACTAGGAAACTCATATTTATAATAATTCTGATATCATGTGAAGGGATGTCCGTCTAGGAAACTCTGACTAGGAATTTCCAATTTCCGACTAGGAAACATATTTATAATAATTCTGATATCATGTGAAGGAATGTCCATCTAGGAAACTGACTAGGAATTTCCAATTTCCGACTAGGAAACTCATATTTATAATAATTCTGATATCATGTGAAGGGATGTCCGTCTAGGAAACTCTGACTAGGAATTTCCAATTTCCGACTAGGAAACATATTTATAATAATTCTGATATCATGTGAAGGAATGTCCATCTAGGAAACTGACTAGGAATTTCCAATTTCCGACTAGGAAACTCATATTTACAATAATTCTGATATCATGTGAAGGAATGTCCATCTAGGAAACTGACTAGGAATTTCCAATTTCCGACTAGGAAACTCATATTTATAATAATTCTGATATCATGTGAAAGGATGTCCGTCTAGGAAACTCTGACTAGGAATTTCCAACTAGGAAACTCATATTTACAATAATTCTGATATCATGTGAAGGGATGTCCATCTAGGAAACTCTGACAAGGAATTTCCAACTAGGAATTTCCAACTAGGAAACTCATATTTACAATAATTCTGATATCATGTGAAGCGATGTCCATCTAGGAAACTGACTAGGAATTTCCAATTTCCGACTAGGAAACTCATATTTACAATAATTCTGATATCATGTGAAGGAATGTCCATCTAGGAAACTGACTAGGAATTTCCAATTTCCGACTAGGAAACTCATATTTACAATAATTCTGATATCATGTGAAGGGATGTCCATCTAGGAAACTCTGACAAGGAATTTCCAACTAGGAAACTCATATTTACAATAATTCTGATATCATGTGAAGCGATGTCCATCTAGGAAACTGACTAGGAATTTCCAATTTCCGACTAGGAAACTCATATTTACAATAATTCTGATATCATGTGAAGGAATGTCCATCTAGGAAACTGACTAGGAATTTCCAATTTCCGACTAGGAAACTCATATTTATAATAATTCTGATATCATGTGAAAGGATGTCCGTCTAGGAAACTCTGACTAGGAATTTCCAACTAGGAAATTCATATTCATAATAATTCTGATATCATGTGAAGGGATGTCCGTCTAGGAAACTCTGACAAGGAATTTCCAACTAGGAATTTCCAACTAGGAAACTCATATTTACAATAATTCTGATATCATGTGAAGCGATGTCCATCTAGGAAACTGACTAGGAATTTCCAATTTCCGACTAGGAAACTCATATTTATAATAATTCTGATATCATGTGAAGGGATGTCCGTCTAGGAAACTCTGACAAGGAATTTCCAACTAGGAATTTCCAACTAGGAAACTCATATTTACAATAATTCTGATATCATGTGAAGCGATGTCCATCTAGGAAACTGACTAGGAATTTCCAATTTCCGACTAGGAAACTCATATTTATAATAATTCTGATATCATGTGAAGGAATGTCCATCTAGGAAACTCTGACTAGGAATTTCCAACTAGGAAACTCATATTTACAATAATTCTGATATCATGTGAAGGGATGTCCGTCTAGGAAACTCTGACTAGGAATTTCCGACTATGAATTTCCAACTAGGAAACTCATATTTACAATAATTCTGATATCATGTGAAGGGATGTCCGTCTAGGAAACTCTGACTAGGAATTTCCGACTAGGAATTTCCAACTAGGAAACTCATATTTACAATAATTCTGATATCATGTGAAGGCAGCGTTGCGTGCCTGTTTATTGTGATTTGTGCTGCCATGTTGAGCTGCTGTGGAAAACAACCAATAGCAGTCACAGCAGCAATCGCTCCCCTCCGCCATGTTTAAAGTTTAGGGCCCGCCCACCTCAGAATCTGGGGTATAAAAATGATCTTTCCCAGTAGTAAATCTGACTTGAGGACGTTCAAGCCTAATTTCTGACTAGGAAACTATAAGCTTTACGTTGATTCCGATATCATGTGAAGGCAGTATTAGTTCATGTTGATTTCGATATTCAGCTAATCATATATTCATCTTTATAAACGTTAGATAATACAATTCATGTTATTAACAAAATATTTTTAAGAAGTAAATGCATACAATTGTTAGTTGTGACAGAATGTTCTCTATTTCTACTCATTTAAAGCATATTTTGAAATAATCAGAAGAGAACATTTCGTCATTTAAAACCTTTTAATTTGTTAAATAAAAAAAAAATCAACTCCCAAAAAAAAAAAAAAATGCTACTTGTTCACAATTCTCAAAGTATTTTCTTTACAAATCAAACATGAATATGAGAAAGGAAAGGTTTCTCTGCAGGAGAAATATTTTACAAATTGATCATTTTTTCCTAAAAAAAGGTGTACAAAATAAAATACTAAAACTGTACATATATACATAAATTCAATAGTAAAATTGCATAATCAGCCACATTATTAAATCATTATTTTAAATATTCAGTAATAATCTTGTGCCTGTGTTGATGAGCTCTGGGTAACACAGTCCTGTGCGACACCAGCCACGACTGAAGCCCCTACAAACCTACAATACACTAGATTCACTCCCTCCTGAAACACACACACACACACACACACAAAATATATATGAACTGCCCTGCAAAGACAAAACTGTGTGTCGTTGGGCGTCTTTAAGTCTCTACAGGGCGGCAGAAATCCCGTCTTCCTCAGAGGTTGTGTGTTTTCCAGCACACACATCGCATTTACTGCAGATATTACGACTCATTTACTGAAAAATGCATCAAAATCAAGCGAGTTTTTGCCAAAAACAAGAACAAATATCTCAGAAAAATTATGGAATATTTTTTCTTGCTTTTATTGGACATGTTTGACACATTTTTCTCTCAACATCTTACGCGTTTATATATTTTATTTATACAATATATTAGCTTCTCCAGTTTATTTCGATATTTGTATTGGAAAACAAAACTCTCATGATGGGATGGGGTGATTCCCAGAGACGAAGAGACGACAATAAAAACACGGACACGTGCATGTGTGCATCTAAAGACTGATGGGAGTGAATGAGCTGTCAATCACAATCATCAAAAGAAGCAAATCATTAAAATAACTGGTAAACAAACCACTATTCCTAAACTGATGCATTCAGGCTCTCATTAGTAACCCCTCTGGTGTTCATGTAACAGAAGGAGCGAGATCACGGGAGACTCTTCACAGTGCGGCTCAGTCGAACGCTGTGATGGTGTTGCCGTGGCAACAGTGCTGGTGTTGGCGGTACAGTACAGTCGGACCTATCGGACCACGCGGCGTCTCTTCCCTCTGGCGGAGCGCGCCGGCCTCGACAGCGTTATCTGCACACAGCACAGCAAACACCGGTTAATACGAGATCACCGCTGTTCCGTCCCACATTAAACACCTCTCGAAATATAAAAAACTCTTACATTTATCAACTCTTGACAAGTTCTTAAATTTAAGTGTTTTTTTATATTTCAACAGTTTGTAAATTTAAGAGGTTTTTAAATTTAAGAGGATTTTAAATTTCAGCAGTTTGAAAATTTAAGAGGATTTTAAATTTAAGAGGTTTTTAAATTTCAGCAGTTTGAAAATTTAAGAGGATTTTAAATTTAAGAGGTTTTTAAATTTCAGCAGTTTGAAAATTTAAGAGGATTTTAAATTTAAGAGGTTTTTAAATTTCAGCAGTTTGTAAATTTAAGAGGATTTTAAATTTCAGCAGTTTGAAAATTTAAGAGGTTTTTAAATTTCAGCAGTTTGAAAATTTAAGGTTTTTAAATTTCAGCAGTTTGAAAATTTAAGAGGTTTTTAAATTTCAGCAGTTTGAAAATTTAAGAGGTTTTTAAATTTCAGCAGTTTGAAAATTTAAGAGGGTTTTAAATTTAAGAGGTTTTTAAATTTCAGCAGTTTGAAAATTTAAGAGGTTTTTAAATTTCAGCAGTTTGAAAATTTAAGAGGATTTTAAATTTAAGAGGTTTTTAAATTTCAGCAGTTTGAAAATTTAAGAGGTTTTTAAATTTCAGCAGTTTGAAAATTTAAGAGGTTTTTAAATTTCAGCAGTTTGTAAATTTAAGAGGTTTTTAAATTTCAGCAGTTTGAAAATTTAAGAGGATTTTAAATTTAAGAGGTTTTTAAATTTCAGCAGTTTGTAAATTTAAGAGGATTTTAAATTTAAGAGATTTTTAAATTTCAGCAGTTTGTAAATTTAAGAGGATTTTAAATTTAAGAGGTTTTTACATTTCAGCAGTTTGAAAATTTAAGAGGATTTTAAATTTAAGAGGTTTTTAAATTTCAGCAGTTTGAAAATTTAAGAGGATTTTAAATTTAAGAGGTTTTTAAATTTCAGCAGTTTGTAAATTTAAGAGAATTTTAAATGTCAGTAGTTTGAAAATTTAAGAGGTTTTTAAATTTCAGCAGTTTGAAAATTTAAGAGGATTTTAAATTTAAGAGGTTTTTAAATTTCAGCAGTTTGAAAATTTAAGAGGTTTTTAAATTTAAGAGGTTTTTAAATTTCAGCAGTTTGAAAATGTAAGAGTTTTTTAAATTTCAGCAGTTTGTAAATTTAAGAGGATTTTAAATTTAAGAGGTTTTTAAATTTCAGCAGTGTGAAAATTTAAGAGGTTTTTAAATTTAAGAGGTTTTTAAATTTCAGCAGTTTGAAAATGTAAGAGTTTTTTAAATTTCAGCAGTTTGTAAATTTAAGAGGATTTTAAATTTAAGAGGTTTTTAAATTTCAGCAGTTTGAAAATTTAAGAGGATTTTAAATTTAAGAGGTTTTTAAATTTCAGCAGTTTGTAAATTTAAGAGGTTTTAAAATTTCAGCAGTTTGAAAATTTAAGAGGTTTTTAAATTTCAGCAGTTTGAAAATTTAAGAGGTTTTTAAATTTCAGCAGTTTGAAAATTTAAGAGGATTTTAAATTTAAGAGGTTTTTAAATTTCAGCAGTTTGTAAATTTAAGAGGTTTTTAAATTTCAGCAGTTTGAAAATTTAAGAGGTTTTTAAATTTCAGCAGTTTGTAAATTTAAGAGGTTTTTAAATTTCAGCAGTTTGAAAATTTAAGAGGTTTTTAAATTTCAGCAGTTTGTAAATTTAAGAGGTTTTTAAATTTCAGCAGTTTGAAAATTTAAGAGGTTTTAAAATTTCAGCAGTTTGAAAATTTAAGAGGTTTTTAAATTTCAGCAGTTTGAAAATTTAAGAGGATTTTAAATTTAAGAGGTTTTTAAATTTCAGCAGTTTGAAAATTTAAGAGGTTTTTAAATTTCAGCAGTTTGAAAATTTAAGAGGATTTTAAATTTAAGAGGTTTTTAAATTTCAGCAGTTTGAAAATTTAAGAGGATTTTAAATTTAAGAGGTTTTTAAATTTCAGCAGTTTGTAAATTTAAGAGGATTTTAAATTTCAGTAGTTTGAAAATTTAAGAGGTTTTTAAATTTCAGCAGTTTGAAAATTTAAGAGGATTTTAAATTTAAGAGGTTTTTAAATTTCAGCAGTTTGAAAATTTAAGAGGTTTTTAAATTTCAGCAGTTTGAATATTTAAGAGGTTTTTAAATTTCAGCAGTTTGAAAATTTAAGAGGTTTTTAAATTTAAGAGGTTTTTAAATTTCAGCAGTTTGAAAATGTAAGAGTTTTTTAAATTTCAGCAGTTTGTAAATTTAAGAGGATTTTAAATTTAAGAGGTTTTTAAATTTCAGCAGTTTGAAAATTTAAGAGGTTTTTAAATTTAAGAGGTTTTTAAATTTCAGCAGTTTGAAAATTTAAGAGGATTTTAAATTTAAGAGGTTTTTAAATTTCAGCAGTTTGTAAATTTAAGAGGTTTTTAAATTTCAGCAGTTTGAAAATTTAAGAGGTTTTTAAATTTCAGCAGTTTGAAAATTTAAGAGGTTTTTAAATTTCAGCAGTTTGAAAATTTAAGAGGATTTTAAATTTAAGAGGTTTTTAAATTTCAGCAGTTTGAAAATGTAAGAGTTTTTTAAATTTCAGCAGTTTGTAAATTTAAGAGGATTTTAAATTTAAGAGGTTTTTAAATTTCAGCAGTTTGAAAATTTAAGAGGTTTTTAAATTTAAGAGGATTTTAAATTTAAGAGGTTTTTAAATTTCAGCAGTTTGAAAATTTAAGAGGATTTTAAATTTAAGAGGTTTTTAAATTTCAGCAGTTTGTAAATTTAAGAGGTTTTTAAATTTCAGTAGTTTGAAAATTTAAGAGGTTTTTAAATTTCAGCAGTTTGAAAATTTAAGAGGTTTTTAAATTTCAGCAGTTTGAAAATTTAAGAGGATTTTAAATTTAAGAGGTTTTTAAATTTCAGCAGTTTGTAAATTTAAGAGGTTTTTAAATTTCAGCAGTTTGAAAATTTAAGAGGTTTTTAAATTTCAGCAGTTTGTAAATTTAAGAGGTTTTTAAATTTCAGCAGTTTGAAAATTTAAGAGGTTTTTAAATTTCAGCAGTTTGAAAATTTAAGAGGTTTTTAAATTTCAGCAGTTTGAAAATTTAAGAGGATTTTAAATTTAAGAGGTTTTTAAATTTCAGCAGTTTGAAAATTTAAGAGGTTTTTAAATTTCAGCAGTTTGTAAATTTAAGAGGTTTTTAAATTTCAGCAGTTTGAAAATTTAAGAGGTTTTTAAATTTCAGCAGTTTGTAAATTTAAGAGGATTTTAAATTTAAGAGGTTTTAAATTTCAGCAGTTTGAAAATTTAAGAGGATTTTAAATTTAAGAGGTTTTTAAATTTCAGCAGTTTGAAAATGTAAGAGTTTTTTAAATTTCAGCAGTTTGTAAATTTAAGAGGATTTTAAATTTAAGAGGTTTTTAAATTTCAGCAGTTTGAAAATTTAAGAGGATTTTAAATTTAAGAGGTTTTTAAATTTCAGCAGTTTGTAAATTTAAGAGGTTTTTTAAATTTCAGCAGTTTGAAAATTTAAGAGGTTTTTAAATTTCAGCAGTTTGAAAATTTAAGAGGTTTTTAAATTTCAGCAGTTTGTAAATTTAAGAGGATTTTAAATTTAAGAGGTTTTTAAATTTCAGCAGTTTGTAAATTTAAGAGGATTTAAAATTTAAGAGGTTTTTAAATTTCAGCAGTTTGAAAATTTAAGAGGATTTTAAATTTAAGAGGTTTTTAAATTTCAGCAGTTTGTAAATTTAAGAGGATTTTAAATTTAAGAGGTTTTTAAATTTGATAATTTCTTAAATTTAAGTGTTTTTATTTCAGCAGTTTGTAAATTTAAGAGGTTTTTAAAGTTTATAAGTTCTTAAATTTAAGAGAATTTAAAATTTTATAAGTTCTTAAATTTAAGAGGTTTTTAAATTTGATACGTTTTTAAATTTAAGAGGTTTTTAAATTTGATAAATTTAAATGTTTTTTAATTTCAAAAACGGTACAAGAAAAGTCTTTTTCAAGAGACTTTTTGGGGAGTTTTTTTATTTCAAGGGGCCTTTAAATGTAAAAACCTCTTAAATGTATGAGCTGTTAAAATTTAAAAACATCTCAAATTTGAAGGCTTCTTGAAATAAAATAAAAAAACTCCCAAAAAGCCTCTTGAAAGACTTTTCTTGTACCATTTAAGACTTTTTATGCCCTTAAATTTGAACTGAAATGAATATATTTTTTAGACTTAAGGACCCACAGGGGACTAATGCACATGTGCAGTCACACAGTGTGAAACGCTCGTGGTGTGTGTGTGTGTGTCTCACCGTGGCGGTGGGCTCCTCTATGATGCTGTCGATGCCGCCCGGCAGGTCTGGACCCCTCTGCAGTCTGACAGGAAACAGAAGAAGAAGAGGAGAGAGTAAAAACACAAAGCACTTCACAGAGTGAATGAACACGCTGAGCTCCGGGCGGCTGCACTTACGACTGTTTCCTCTTGCGCCCCCTTCTGGCTCCCGTGTGCATGTCTTCAGTCTGTGAAAGAAAACCAGAGTCATGCTGGGAAATGAACACTAGTAAGTGCACATTACATAATGTCCTGTATCATACAAATAAATAGTTTAAAAATCATATATTGTGATTTCTGGATTTTTTTTTTAGATTATGTCTCTCACAGTGGACATGCACCTACGATGACAATTTCTGACCCTCCATGATTTCCAAGTGGGAGAACTTGCAAAATAGCAGGTGTTCAAATACTTATTTCCCTCACTGTATTTAAAAAGACTAGGTAAAAATATCACAACTAATGCAGATTTAAATATGTCAAAGCTGAGGGAACACTGGTGAGAATATTGCTATATTTACAACACAAATAATTTTTTAATTTCCCGACAAGCTAATGTTTTACTCGGACAAGTGAGTGACAGATTTACTTAAGCACGTGAACCGGCTTAATGTCGAGCCCTGAATAAACGCTATAATAGTATATAACACGCAAGTCCTGATCTCACTCACCCTCACTTGCTCAGCGTCTCTGATGTCATCGACCGCCCTTTCGCCCGGACTCAAGTATCCCTGCGGTCTCCGTCCATCCTCCTCTGCATCCTCCTCTCCGCCATTGTCTCCTCTTCTTCCATCTGTTCCCGAGCCGATCCCGTTGCTATAGAGACACACTTTGGCCGACCCATCCGTCTTGGCTTCCTCCATGAAGGCGGGGTGCAGCGGGGCGTCTGTGAGAGCGTCCGCTCCCGCCGGTCTGCAGGGCGGCGGCGTCGAGGGGTCCTCGCTGAGTTTGGGTGTGCCGCGGGCCGGAGACTGGGCCATCTCCATGCCGAGGCGGGACAGGTCCGGGTTGTGGACCGAACATGCCCGGCGCGGGCTGAGGGACGGCGGGGCGCTGGCTTGCTGGAGGAGGGGCGGCAGCTCGGGGTAGGACAGCGGCGTGGAGTCCGAGCCGCCCTCAGCACCGCGCTCACTCACCTGCAGGAAGGACGTGTAGATGGTGTCCATGAAGGAACTGTACGGGTCAAACAGCCCCGTGCCCGAGCCCTCTCGGTGCTGCACAGGAGTCTGGACCGGGTTCAGCAAGGAATCCTGGGATACCGGTGGAAGATCTTCTTGTGACGCAGGGGTCTGATGCAGACTCACTGGCTTCTCTCCCATCATTGTCAGCTGAGGATGAGACGATACAATAAACACCAGCATTCTTTTGATTTAAAGGCTTAAATGTGACCCTGGACCACAAAACCAGTCATAAGGGGCAGTTTTTTATTATTGAGATTTATACGACATCTGATACCCCTTTTCCACCATGGCAGTGCTAGAGCTAGATCGGAGCCAGAGCCTAGTTTCAAATCGGTTCTTTGTGTTTCCACACCCAAAGCCCCAGCTCCGAGCCAGGAAAAGTGGTTCTTAAGTAGCACCAGAACATAGCTGGGCTAGAACAGGGCTAGAAGTAAGAACCGATTACGTCAGGCGCTGGGGGCGGGGCCAACAAGATCAACACAGACTTGAGATCCGCCATTGTTGAAATAGCAGCTAATGGAGCTAACAGCTGCTGCTCGTTTGTAATCTTCGTCTATAAAAATTACGGCGAACTGCACAAATGCGTTGGATTCGTTGTGTTTTGATGCCGATGTAGGATCGTAAAGCCATGTGAATCAATAGTAACGCAACGTTTGCAGTGTTGATGGAAGGCTTGTTGGCAGCGGTGCAGAGACCGATCGCCGTATGATAACGAGTCCATCGAGAGCACACGACTCCTTATGCTTTTGATTCACTCATGCGTTTTTTTTTATATCATACGTGGATCGGTCTGCGCAGCGCCGATGCATCTCGAACAAGCCTGGTGTGTGTGTGTTTCCCGCTGCCCAGGGTTGCCAGGTTTTCACAACAAAACCCACCCAATTGCTACTCAAAACAAGCCCAATTGCGTTTCAGGGGGGCTTCCCTGGTAAAAATCACATTTGGGGGTAAAATGTGTTTTTTTTTGGCATGGTTGCCTACTAAAATTCGCATTCCCGGGGCTAAATATCACATAATTGGCGTCGCTTCAACCCGCGGACATGAAAAACAGCCCGCGGCAACAGTGATGCTGTAGCCCAATTCCACGGGAAAACCGCAGACTTGGCAACACTGCCGCTGCCTCGCTAGCGTTGCTGAGAGAGATGAGACGTATACAGTGACGTAAGACCTGGCTCTGTTGTGGCTCTCAGCTTGTGGAAAAGCAAACGGCTCTTAGAAGGCTCCTCAGTTGAACTGGGACTAGCACTGGCTCCGATCTAGCTCTAGCACTGCCTTGGTGGAAATGGGGTATATGAGAGCTGAATAAATAACACTGATGTGAGGTTTATTAGGATAGGACAATATCTGGAATCTGAGGGCGCAAAAAATCTAAATATTGAGAAAATCTCCTTTAAAGTTGTCCAAATGAAGTCCTTAGCAATGCATGTTCCTACTAATAATACATTTATGATATATTTACTAAATATCTTCATAGAGCATGATCTTAATATCCTAATGATTTTTGGCATAAAAGAAAAATTGATAATTTTGACCGGTACGATGTATTGTTGGCTATTGCCACAGATATACTAGGGGTGTGCACGAATAGTCGAAAATTCGAAAAATAAAAACACTATTCGAATTGCACTGCGTTGCTTTGCTGGCCGTAAATGCAGTGAAGCCACGATAAATCCCACTAAAACTCGCAGTTAGAACTAAATCCACTGGGTGGCGCTGCGGGGTGGGTTAATAACTGATGTATTTGATCACATGATGTCATCGACTGGATGTTTGGAATTACTTGATGAAAATTGAAAATGATCTTGCAAAATTAAGCTACTTTTGCTTGTTGTTTATTTTGCCTGATCATAAGTTTGTTCAAAAATGGTGGCAAAAACTTTTAAAAAAACAACAACAAAAAACGTCTTTCTAAATTACGCCATTTAAATAAACAAAAATTTGAATATACATTTTTTTATGAGCCCAAATATTAAATTTCGAATACAATATTTTGAAAAAATGGCCATCCCTAAAATACATCAGTGATGGTGCGTTCACACCAGACGTGAATGAAGCGAATAAATCGCGCATTTTGAGTTTACTCGCTTCATTCGCGCGTGACATTTACGTCATGGGAGGGGCTTCTGCCAGCCTGGATTGTTTTAAAATACGGCGAATAAGCTCAATTTGCAACTTTAGCTAGCTTGTAGTCTCAATAGGGTGAATTCAAGGTGACTGGGACACCTTCTCCAACTCATCTCAATGGCAGAAAGTGTCCCAATCGCCGTGAAATCGCTCTATGTAGAGCTCAAATTGAGTAAAGAGCGTTTTGTAACACTCACCAGACTGTCTGACCTCCTCACTCACTTTCTTCCAAGCAAGATCCTTTTTATTTCTGTTTCTATAAAGTATGAAGATGTATCGTACAGCTCCGGGTATCCACATATGATATTGTCCTCATTTTTGTCACTACTAGAGCAAGCTCCTGATTGGTTAACGCGGCGTGAATATCCACCGAAGTTCAACTCGCGCGTCAAATGCTCAATCAGAATGTCTATTTGCGTCGTTGCATTGACTTAACATGTAAATCACTCACACATGTAAATGTTAATATGTAAATCACAACATGTAAATCACACGCTTCATTCACATCTGGTGTGAACACACCATTAGATTTATGACTGGTTTTGTGCTCCAGGGTCACATGTGAGTCTAAATCGTTGTAAATTGAGCCCAACACATGGATTTCTTTATATAAAATGTTTATAAATTGTGTTTGTTTAACTTTATAAGCATCATGTGACTATTCCCCAGTTTGTAATGCACCTCATGAAGTGGGTTGAGTGCAGGCTGAGAATTGCTACTGAGAAATACAGAAGAAAAAAAAAACATGGAATAATTATTATAGATTTTATTTGCTACAGTTAAACCAAAATGTATTCAGACACTTTTCTCACATTATCAGTTGATTCGCTACAGTTTAGAAAATGGTAAAATATGACAATAACTCATTTTCATTCATGTTGATGATGTCAGATCACTTTGATAGAAGGGGATGTAATGGATCACAATCAACCAATCAGATAACACCAGTTTAGCTTCATTTGGTTCAGTCTGCAGTGTCAAAGGTCGCATTAGCAATTAAAACCCCCTGGTGCTCTTCGGTTCATCGGAATGATATGAAACTTGGTGACTTAAGACATTGAGAATGTGAACACAAAAAATTGAGAGCATGATTCGAGCATGCTAATAAAAAAAACTACCTTTCAGTCACCGAATTTTTGTGTGTACAATGTACAAATCGGCCACAATGCTGAAAATAAGTACACAGCAGTAAAGGGGCGGCACTCGAAAACATCAACAGTGTGATATTGACATCAACACCTATGAGCCACTGTGTCTGTAATACAGAGCGAAGCTTTAGAATATACTGAAAATACTGTATTAATAAAAAATAAATAAAATGTACATCATTTTCAAAGGCAAAAATATGCCAAAGTACCATCAAATCATCTCAAAATACAAAAGAAAATAGAAAAAATATTATTGAAGAAAAATGGATGACATTGGTTTTACTGGGGTGGAGGAAGTTTAATCTTTAGGTGTCCGGTCACCTCTGAACAGAGAAACACCCAAATGAGGAACACCAGAGGGTTTTAAAGAACAAACACTTCAGCAAAACATGTGTCAAAATCAATCACAAGTCCCTGTGTGAAGAGTTTATGGGTATAATATGTCACAGTGTACTTTATTTTGCTCTCCTCACATCAGAAATGAACTATAGCAGGGCTCCAACTTTCAGTTCAGGTTGGAGTGAGATTTGTTTTGGTGATTGATTGGCACAAATATCGCACTCATTTAAACTTTTCCTGGGTTAAATTATATTTACTCATTAATATTCACTTGTGTGTGCTTATAATATAATTATATATATTTCACATTTAAAGAAATCTAGTGTTTGATCATGTCTAAATATGTATTCAAATGCAAAACCTAAAAATAAGTCAGCAGTTATGATCTGCAATAGTTTGAGGAACTAGACTAGACACATGTATGATTATTAAAGAGCCATACAGGCACCAGTGGGTAAATCATGGCATTACAAATGAAAATGATTATTTTTCAAGCCACAAAATGGCTCTAATTTGCCTCTTTGCTTTGGAATTCTCTATTTTAACTTTAATTACTACACTAATTTTAATATAAATAATACAAATATTAGAAGAAACATTTTTTAAGTGGTTATTAATGGACCATAATTATTGCACAAATAGTATTTAGTACCAAAAGATCTCCTCAAAATATTCAATAAATATTATTGAACTCAAATAGGCTATAGAACATTTATTAGGGATGCACGATTTTATCGGCATGACATCGGAATCGGCCGATAAACGTTAAAATGTAAAAATCAGCAAAAAAAATGATGCCGATATGATAGTGCCGATTGTGTTGCAAGGACTGCTATAGCGATAAGATCATGTCAGCCGTGTGGTCATGCTTGAAGTGAAAATAAGCAAAAACAAGCAAATGCATTGCATGTATGGTGATTTATACTGACAGTTTTTAAATGTTGCCTTGAATTTGTGAATCAACGCAGGATTGCCAGGTTTTCACAACAAAACTAGCCCAAAACTAGCCCAATCGCGCCTCCACAGCAGCTGAAGCTCCTCCAGGTCCTAGTGCCCGCCCGGCAGAATGTTATAAAGAGCCTATTTAGCGGGGGAGCTGTTGTTATAGTAATAAAATGAAAAGTAGAATACACAACTAAATAGAAGTTACTTCTTTTTCTGAATAAATAAAGCAGTAATGATGTCAAAGCACAAGCATGATGACTTTTATATACAGGGAGCGCAGAATTATTAGGCAAATGAGTATTTTGACCACATCATCCTCGTTATGCATGTTGTCTTACTCCAAGCTGTATAGGCTGGAAAGCCTACTACCAATTAAGCATATTAGGTGATGTGCATCTCTGTAATGAGAAGGGGTGTGGTCTAATGACATCAACACCCTATATCAGGTGTGCATAATTATTAGGCAACTTCCTTTCCTTTGGCAAAATGGGTCAAAAGAAGGACTTGACAGGCTCAGAAAAGTCAAAATAGTGAGATATATTGCAGAGGGATGCAGCAGTCTTAAAATAGCCAAGCTTCTGAAGCGTGATCATCGAACAATCAAGCGTTTCATTCAAAATAGTCAACAGGGTCGCAAGAAGCGTGTGGAAAAACCAAGGCGCAAAATAACTGCCCGTGAACTGAGAAAAGTCAAGCGTGCAGCTGCCAAGATGCCACTTGCCACCAGTTTGGCCATATTTCAGAGCTGCAACATCACTGGAGTGCCCAAAAGCACAAGGTGTGCAATACTCAGAGACATGGCCAAGGTAAGAAAGGCAGAAAGTCGACCACCACTGAACAAGACACACAAGCTGAAACGTCAAGACTGGGCCAAGAAATATCTCAAGACTGATTTTTCTAAGGTTTTATGGACTGATGAAATGAGAGTGAGTCTTGATGGGCCAGATGGATGGGCCCGTGGCTGGATTGGTAAAGGGCAGAGAGCTCCAGTCCGACTCAGCAAGGTGGAGGTGGAGTACTGGTTTGGGCTGGTATCATCAAAGATGAGCTTGTGGGGCCTTTTCGGGTTGAGGATGGAGTCAAGCTTAACTCCCAGTCCTACTGCCAGTTTCTGGAAGACACCTTCTTCAAGCAGTGGTACAGGAAGAAGTCTGCATCCTTCAAGAAAAACATGATTTTCATGCAGGACAATGCTCCATCACACGCGTCCAAGTACTCCACAGCGTGGCTGGCAAGAAAGGGTATAAAAGAAGAAAATCTAATGATATGGCCTCCTTGTTCACCTGATCTGAACCCCATTGAGAACCTGTGGTCCATCATCAAATGTGCGATTTACAAGGAGGGAAAACAGTACACCTCTCTGAACAGTGTCTGGGAGGCTGTGGTTGCTGCTGCACGCAATGTTGATGGTGAACAGATCAAAACACTGACAGAATCCATGGATGGCAGGCTTTTGAGTGTCCTTGCAAAGAAAGGTGGCTATATTGGTCACTGATTTGTTTTTGTTTGGTTTTTGAATGTCAGAAATGTATATTTGTGAATGTTGAGATGTTATATTGGTTTCACTGGTAAAAATAAATAATTGAAATGGGTATAAATTAGTTTTTTGTTAAGTTGCCTAATAATTATGCACAGTAATAGTCACCTGCACACACAGATATCCCCCTAAAATAGCTAAAACTAAAAACCACTTCCAAAAATATTCAGCTTTGATATTAATGAGTTTTTTGTGTTCATTGACAACATGGTTGTTGTTTAATTATTAATGTTGTAAAATTAATCCTCAAAAATACAACTTGCCTAATAATTCTGCACTCCCTGTACAGTTTATTAATCTGTAATAAAATTATGAAATGGATGATGAAAAATAATATATATATATATTTTTTTTAACTAAAGACAGCATCAACTGATGCCATGCCACCCCCACTTCATAGGCACACACATTAAATCCAAAAATAAAATATTTAGGTTACAATTGCATCTGACTTTATTATTGTTATTTTCAGAGAAAATATACTCTTATTATAAAAAGAACTTTATTAACATTTATTTATCTTTTACAAGTATCCTTTTAGTAAGGATACCTCAGAAATCTGAAACCAGAATGGGAAAAATGCTCAAAATGGTGTTGTTTCCAAACAAAGGGAAAAATAAACATATATCTGTATCGATATCGGCATCGGCCAAAATGAGTTGAAAAATATTGGCATATCGGATATCGGCAAAAATCCAATATCGTGCATCCCTAACATTTATTTAATTGAACAGTAGTTAACCTCTTAACTGTCACCGTCCTGCTAGCGGCACACCTGGCACTCTTTTTTTGATCGCCTTTTTTTCACATCATAAATTTTAGTAATTATCATAAATTAGGTATCATTGGAAAGCTTACGAACTCAAAATTCATCCTGTGAAAACCGTTTTGAAATTGGACGTTGCGTTACCATCGACATGGTACTTTAAATTATTTTAACAGGCTCCTCCCCTAGTGGGCGGTGTCATGTTTCATATTACAACATTTATTTTAACTACTTTATAATCAAAATCTTTTCTAATCTTGACAAGACACATATCGTCGGAAAGGTCAGAGTCTCAAGGGTCCATATTTGGTGACCGTTTTGTGATGGAAGTGACATTTGGACAGAAATTTACAGGAAAATGCACAATCAATGGAATTTGAATGACACCCGGTGGCTATTTTTGGTACTGCGCCTAAACAACATCTCATGGGGACTTTAAGTTTTGTGATATCGACTTCAAATTTGGAACACAACTTGGTTAGACATATGGCTTTGATTTTATAGTAATTTTAGATTAAAACATTTTTGTAAAATGCACATTTTATATAAAATAAAAAAAATATTTAGTACAGTACTTTTTATTTACAGTAAATTTAAACTTCCATAACTTTTCATACGTTCATATTTTGAATTGCTTTCACTTTAGAAATAATCTGCCAAGTGTCTGCTTTAAAACAAGAACCAAACGTAGATCTATATTCCAAATATGACCAGTTATATCTATATCTATATGACCAGTTAGTAAGGAATACCTGAGGGCTAAATACAAGAAAAACACCCATGTTAATGTTGATCTCCATCACTCTCCATAATAAAATGATCATAAATATGGTTGACGAAAAAATTAATGCACACGATGCTGTACTGTAAACCAAAAATTGCAGCAAATATTTGTATAGTGAAGCTGTTGTCCATCCACAAAAATATGAACTGATCCTCATATGAGAATGATCAGTGAAGGGTCATGTGACACTGAAGACTGGAGTAATGATGATGATCACAGGAATAAATGACACTTTACTGTATATTCACATAGAGAACAGCTGATCTACACTGGAGGAATATTACACTGATTACTGGAGTTATGATTGTTTACCTGCAGGCAGGCGAGCGGGTTGAGCGGCGTCTGGTTCTGTGTCAGCGGGACGCCCAGAGACGGGCCCTGGGGCAGCAGCAGCGGCCCTGCTCCCAGTAAACTGTGAAGACTGCTGATGTTTCCCAGAGCTGTGAGGTCACCTGAGGGCACAGAGAAACACATCATGAGGAAGAGATGAGCCAAACGCCATCTCACAATCCACTGCAATCAACTCCTTCCATCTGGACTCGATTAATGTTAGTTATCGAAAAGCATGCATAATTAGTTTCATGAAATATGAAATATATTCTGATTTATTTTTGTTTTTCTGGATTTTATTTTAATGGTTTAATTCATTTTTAATAATAATAATTGAAAAAAACTCAAATTATTAAGTTGTTACAGTTTTATAAACTTTTTAAACAGTAATAAGGCCCTTCATTCACACAGAGACCCGCAACACAGTATAACATGAAAAACAAAAACTATAAAATTAAATAAAATAAGTTTAATTTGAAGCATTAAAATCATTAAAGCTTAAATAAAATGAAAGCTAAAAAATATGAAAACTTGACAAAAGCACACAACAAAATTACTGAAATTTAAAAAGCTAACTAAAAATATTGAAAAATACTATAATAGCATTTATTAAAAGTACCTATATTTTTCAAAGTAAAAAGAAAAAGTTGTGAAATATTATTACTATAATTTATTAAATATATTCCAGTTTATTTTTCCTAAATTCCACTTTAATGGTTTAGTTAGATTTTAACAATAATAAATTATCATCATAAAAAACGTCTGATCAAACAACTTAATTTATGATTTTTTTTAAACAATAATACAGCCCTTCATTCACACAGAGACACGAAAGACTCGAAAAAAACTCGTTTTTCATATTATACGAAAAAGTATAATATGAAAAACAAAAAATTGAAGGACAAATTTGGCATTTGACAACTAAATAAAATAAAATAATAATTTGACGCATTAAAATGATTACAACTGAAATAAAATGAAAGCTAAAAAATATGCCACAAAACAAACGACAAAAGCACATAAAATCACTGAAAAACCTGAACTAAAATATTAATAAATAGTTAAATAAAAATAAAATAATAAAGCTACATGTATATTAATAAATACTATAGTATACAATCACATTTATTAAAAGTTAAAAAAGAGGTTATATGAAATATTAATATAATTTATTAAATATATTCCTAAAAATATTGTCCCCTAAATTCCACTAAAGTTTTTCTGGATTCCATTTGAATGGTTTATTTAAATTTTAATAATAATAATTATAATAAAAAACTGTATTATTATTACAAAATTACTGGAACTTAAAGATAAATTTAAAAAGCTAACAAAAAATATGAATACATACTATAATAGGATATAAATAAATGTATTAAAAGTCCCTCAATTTATTAAAAGTAAAAATAAATTTGGTTTATTAATAATTTTAATAAAAGTCTGGTTTATTTTTCCTAAATTCCACTAAAGTTTTTCTGGATTCTATTTTAATTCAATTTTAATAATAATCATAAAAACTCTAATCAATTGAATTCTTATTAATTTATATACATTTATAACAATAAAAGGGCCCTTCATTCACAGAGAGACACGCAAAACATGCATATTTTATATCTCAATAGTCTTTTTGAGCTGTAATATTCACAGACATTAGTCCATATCATCCCTTGGGGAAGTGTACAGCCCTACTTCTGATCCAGAATTTGCCAAATTCCACATTATACAGCAAATTCAATTTTTGTGACTGGATTCTGAAATTACAGGGCCATAATTATAGACACACAGAAATAAATATGTTTTTCCCTTCCATTGTTAGAAGGCAAGGCATGGTACATTAAATGAGAATAAGAACCTCAAGCCTCATCAGTGAGAGAGCAACTGCTCCTGGGTAATGAGACCTTCTCCGTTTCACACGTCAACAACACACACGTCAGGAGTTATTGAAAATATTAAGCAAGTGATAACACTGATAACACTGAAAACTGTAATGCATATTTGCTTTTGCATTTCTGTGAGTACCAGGCTTATCATCGCTAACTAAAACCTTAAAGATTTTCATTGCTTGAAATACAATAAACAAACTGAAATACGATCAATAGGGACGCACATCAATTTCCAGCTATTTTTGGTTTTGGACGGCCGAAATCATGTAAATAGTGCTTTAATTAGCGCTTGTCTTCGCCAAGTGCATTGTGAATTTTCGGTTTCAGCCCAGAAATGTTCATTTCAGTGCATCCCTAAAATAAAACATACTAATTTTATTTAATCTAGTTGCTAAGGCGACATTTATCATTTAGTTTAATTGAAGTACTAAATACAAGTAAAAATTAAGACACAATTAAAATCTATACACACACACACACACACACACACACGTATATCCTCCTGGGACCCAGGAGGGTAAATGTTGTTAAAAACATTAAATGACATTAAATTGCATGTATAGGCAAAAACAATGGGATTTATTTTTAATTCACCAATCAATTTTTAGGTTTCAGGGTTTAAAAAAAAAAAAACTTTATTTAAAGATGATTCTGAACTATGTTATGAAAGATATCGTTCATATACCATTTTACTTTATTAAATATGTGGGTAAAATGACAATACTTGGATTTTCCCATTCAACACAATGCATCTATTCACTGCATCTAATTTGCATATTAATGTGTTCTTGGTGCAACATGTGATGAGAATAGAAGTGTAATAATGGGAGGAAAAATTGGCAACATTTTCATAATAATATCTAATATTTCATAGGAATATTGATATGTAATTTCTTTCCCTGTTCACTTGTTGTGTCTCCAGAATGCCTGATAATCATGATTTAACTCCTGGTGTCACTACAGTGCTCATTTATGAAATCAATGCCCTGTTTTGTAACAGAAAGTCATATTTTGATTAGAAACCCCACAACATTTCCCTGAGATGTTGATTTATAACAAACAATTTGAAAATTAATCAGATTTAAATTATAATTAAAAAATATCATATTTCCATAAGAGTGCTAAACATTAATGTCAGCCGTTTTTAAAGACCAAGAGGAAGTTGTTGTCCTGATGAATCCTCCAAACATTTGGCATCTCTGCAAAGCCCCGAATGTGCTCTTTACAGGACATCCAGACTGTGACATGTGACATGTATGATGTCAGAGAAATTCACTAAAATATAATGTCCACTACAGTGGATAAAAGTCTATTCTTGGGTCCAAGGAGGATATATAAAAAAACAGAAACTAATAAAAATGATTGACCTCAAGGTTAGATTATTGTAATGCTCTACTGGGTGGTTGCCCTGCTCGCCTAATAAATAAACTCCAGCTGGTCCAAAACCAGCAGCTCCAGTTCTTACTAGAACCAGGAAGTGTGACCATATTAGCCCAGTTCTGTCAACACTGCACTGGCTGCCTATTAAACATCGCATACATTTTAAAATCTTGCTTATCACTTATAAAGCACTAAATGGTTTATCTCCAGTACTTGAGCGAGCTCTTAACATATTATACTCCATCACGTCTACTGCGCTCTCTAAACTCTGGCCAGTTGATCATACCGAGAATATCCAAATCAACTGACTCTGGAACAGTCTTCCTAGCATTGTTCGGGAAGCAGACACACTCTGTCATCTCTTTACTATGGCATACACATAACACACTATCAATTTATATAGTTAAAATCCGTTAAATGATTGCTAGGCTGCATTAACTAGGTCAGCCGGAAGCGGGAACACTTCCCATAACACCTGATGTACTCGTGACATCATCAGAAGAATGGCATCTACGCTAATGTTAGCCTCTCTGTTTATCCTGAGATTACCGTAGTCATCCAGATCCGGTCCGAATCCAGATCAGATGTGGACCCTCACCTAGACACGACCAAACGCAGCCCTGAATGTGAGCAGAGACCGCGACATGCACAGATCCTCAGCAGAGACACAAGAACCAGACCGGTCCTCCGCACAGACCCTATGACCAGCTTCAGCTCCATACCGGCGTGATGATCAATCGTAGGGTTGTGCCGATGGACGATATCATCGCAATGGAGCGCCACCCTCGTTGCGAGTCTTGTTGAGAGTGCGACACACACTAATCCTCTTCTATAGTTAAGCTAAAAACTCAGCAGGGATTGCTCTGTGAATTAAATTGAGAATGTAACTAATGCATTTATGCTATTTTAAATACTGTAGTCTATGCCAGATATATATATAGCCTACATTTTGAAATGATTTGAGGCTGAAACATCCATTTCATAAGCATGCGTGTTTATTTTAGCACTTCCATCTGTGAAACGACAGCCTATAAAACATCTAAAGCAGGGGTCTCAAACTCATGTCACCTGGGGGCCGCTGGAGGCGGACTCTGGGTCAGGCTGGGCCGCATCAAGTATTCCACATAAAAAGTAGCACAACAGATCCAATCTTTATTATGAACAGTTCTTCAACATGAATGTTTCTTCTGAACATGAACTGTTCCAATGAATTTGAACTAAATAGAGCCTATAGAAATTAAATCATGTAATATGAAATAATGAATGATTTTAACTTTATTTTAAATAATAGACTAATTCACAGCAAGGCCGTAACAGGTCACACAGAACAGAGCGAAACTCTAGGTCTAATTCTAGTCTTTTTGGGACTATTTGTAAACAATATTTGCATTCATTTGCGTCAAATATATTATTAGTCCCGATATTCTTTGCATGAGTGAGTGAATAAACACATAGATCCGCGAAACACTATTGAATTCTCCTGTGGTCTGGGGGTAGAATTTTTGTCAACCGTGTCAAAGGTTCGGGTTCTGATCCGCTCTCGTGTCGTTTTTCTTCATTAAAATCAAAGATGCTCATCAATGATTATATAATAAGAGCATGGACACTTTGCATTTTATCCGGAAAGAATAGAGTCTCTCTCAGCAACGGCATGAAGCGATAGATTGACGCGCTCGTCTGTGTGTGAAGACTGTGCACGAGCCAAAAGAGAACGTAAACCCCGCCTACTTTGATTTGATTGGCCATCTCAATCATTTTGACATTGACGAGCGCTGTTAGACCACATTCGTTTCAACTGTCTGATCAGCTTCGTTCGTCTGTTCCTGTCAATCACACGGTGTCAACCAATTATACTGCACGAGGGAGGGGCGAGCCAACTCTCTCTCTCTCTCACACACACACACACACACACACACAAAGGAGGCAGCAAGTGTGGCAAGCACGGCATTTCAGAGCAACGTGCGGGCCGCATTAACACTAAACTTTGATGTCAAGAAGGGGGCCACAAAATATCATCCTGCGGGCCGCGAGTTTGAGACCCCTGATCTAAACGATTTTCAGTAAATAACGGTAACCTAAAGAATATAAGAAAATAAAATATTAGTTAAAAAATATTTGATTCATGTTATTTCCCCGCAAAGATATATATATACCGCTCTGCACTTTGAAATTAATGTGGGACACGATCTTCTCGAATATCTTCGTCTTCATGTTTTCTCCTGATGTAGCAAAGCAACACTTGTTGTAAAACGTCTGAAGAGCGAATTTTATCTTCCACAGGGTCAAGACATTTAGACAATGTTTGATTATTCACTGCCAGAGAAAACTAAACTAAAATCACTGTGTGTGTGTGTGTGTGTGTGTGAAATGCCAAGTTACCAAGTTTAATAACAAGAACAAACGGTGTTAAATCAAATTTGAAGTAAAAAGGCATTCGTCCTACAGTGTTTCTTATACTTTCCCACAGTAAAGGATGTGAATAGTTATAATAGACTTAATTATAAGCAAACGAAAGGAAGAAACGTTTATAATCCCCTGCAAACATGGGTGCGACACGAGTGAAGATTTGGGAAAGGAAACGAGATGTCCATTGGGATAAAATGGACTAGGCCCATTGTTAAAATTCACGGAAAATCGAGCGACCCGATCGCAAAACAGAATGAAAAAGTGCTTATTTATTTCCTTTGTAGGCTAAACAAAGCTTTGTGCTTCACTCCTGTGGTAATATTCACGTGAAACAGCATTCACATACAAAACACTGGGTTAGTGAAATAACGTAATTATTTTTTTAAAAGTAGAAAATAGTATTTATGTAAAGAAATATAGTTAATTACCTACCTACCTAAAAAAAAAAAAAAACGACGATATCATCGACCATCGCAATGTTTTACTGTAAACATGGTCAACCCTAATTGATCGAACATCAACTTTGAGGACAAAATGTTCACTTGCTGCCTAATATATCCCACCCACTAACAGGTGCCACGATCAAGAGATAATCAGTGCTATTCACTTCTCCTGGTCATAATGTTATGCCTGATCGATGTAAATAAAGATGACTTGTCTTATTAGTGAACATATTTCCCATATTAAGTGAAAACACAATGTTCAATGCATTGACTAATGTTAACAGATACAACTTTTGATTTGAATGATGTATGAGTATTTGGGTTGAGCCCGATCCACTTACCAAGAACCCCAGGGGCGAGGAGATGCGGCAGGAAGTGAGGTGTCTGGGTGTTGTTCTTGTCCTGCTCAGCCAGGGGGTCGCACACGTCTGGCCCCGAGGTGGAGACCAGAGGGCCGCAGGACACCGAGGTAGAAACTAGACCAGGGCTGGACAGAGTCTCCTAAAGCCACACAGAATCACAGGTGTATTGCACAAGATGCACATACTATATATTACACATGAAAACACCACGAGGAAAATTAACAACAACCCAGGATTCCCAAACTCTGTCAGATGAACTTTCCTGATATTTGACCCCTGCAATTTAACACTGAGTGAGAAAAATGTCCTCAAAATTGGGGCGTGTGATATTGTCAAAATATTACATCTCAATATTTTCTGGGATTTTATCACTGAAGATGACGTTTGCTGAGTGTGTTGGACAGCTCACTGACATTCTGTGTGCTGGTCAGTTCACAGCAGTGACACAAATCATCTTTTCAAATAGGTTTAAATTGATTTTTACGTTTTTTGGGCATTTTATGGTGTCAAATTCTTACATTTAATCAAATTTAATTAGAATAATAAGACACAATAGGGCTGTTACCAATCAAATGAAATCAGTATCAACTCAATCATCTTTGCAATGCAGAGGAAACACAGAAACTGCATCTGAAGTGGCATTTGGATCATTTACACAGTATAATAAGCGACATGAATGCATTTAACGTGTGGTCACAAATGCATAAATTATGTTTTAAACATAAAACGCATTTTAAATGATTCATAAAATGAGGAGACTTTAAAAGGAACACGGCACTATTTTTTAAAATAGGCTCATTTTCCGTCTCCTCTAGAGTTGAAGTTTGACCGTTTGTGAATCCATTCAGCCGATCTCCGGGTCTGGCGATGGCACTTTTAGCATAGCTTAGCATAGATCATTAGATCTGATTAGACCGTTAGCATCTCGCTCAAAAATGACCAAAGAGTTTTGAGATTTTTCCTATTTAAGGCGAGACATGTCAGGTGAAAACATTGGTTTTTCAAGCTTTCATGTCAAAATAAAAAACTAAGGTCAACATTACACATTAAAGGTGGTTATTTCATTATATTTTGTCAACTTGCGGCTTTAGATTTCTACCCGAAAGTTATACTAACACGAGCTCCCGTGCCGCCTCCATTCACAGAAACATGTCGAAATCAGCTCATAAATGAAATCAAGTAGCAAGAGCTGGTAAAAAGAAAGTAAACAACAACAGATTAGACGACGAAACCCCGTCAGAATTAGATTCAGTTATAGATGGACATATACAACACACAGGGACAGCTCGTCTGCAGTGTGTGTGACTGGTGTTCTGTGTGTGTGTTAAGGTAGTTCTCTTCAGCTTAAGGCTATTGCTATTAATAATTTGTTAATTTATCAATTTCCATGTGTTTTAAATATTATACACTACTGATATTAATGAACTGAATATATATATTTTGTTTGTAGGTTGGGCGTTTCGTAGAAATTTATGAAATTATACAATATAAAACTTTAAAGGCCGTTTTCTCAAAATGAGTTGTTTCTCACTCTCAGAGTCAGATTATCCACTTCAGGAGCACCAACGTTTGCAGTCTCATACTGAAGTATATTCTGAAGGCTTTCCCCGAGGGATTTGTTGATATATCATTCCTATCCTGAGTTATTGGTCCTTTTTTCTCCAAAAAACATGGCATTTTAAGGCTATTGTACGTATTCTTTAATTTACTAAAGCACAAAATCAGATACCCAGAATCCCCTCTGTTAACGCCCTCTCATCTAATATGTCAACAAATAGAACCAAGAATTTTAAACATGGTCCTTTCCAATTTCCAGATTTTGTTTTTGGAAATGAGCGTATATTTAAGTATACAAGGCCTCATTTGCATATTAATTTACACAAAACTTGTCATATATTTTTTTCTTATGTTTATGCCAATAATAAACTGTTTCACAATCTTGTAAATTAAAAAAAAATTCCCTATTCACCTGTAGTGTCTCGCCTTAAAACTCGCCTCTTCTGTAGTTACTCATCGTGTACTAAGACCGACGGAAAATGATTTTTTTAGGCCGATATGGCGAGGAACTATACTCTCATTCCTGCGCAATGATCAAGAGCTGTGAGCCGTCCGATGAGTGCAGCGGCGCAATGATATTACACAGCGCCTGAACATGTGTGTGATACGGCCCTACATATTTAAAGGTCCCGTTCTTCGTGTTTTTTTGAAGCTTTGATTGTGTTTACAGTGTGCAATATAACATGTGTTCATGTTTCGCGTGTAAAAAAACACAGTATTTTTCACACAATGTACTCATCTGTGTACCGCTGTTCTCACTGTCCTAAAAACGGCTGATGAGTTCCTTGTTCTATGAAGTCCCTCCTTCAGAAATACGTAACGAGTTCTGATTTTGCCAGCGGTTCCCGTGTTGTGATTGGACAGCAGCTTAGCGCACGTGGAAAGGTCACGCCTCTTAACGGGAGATGTATGCGCTCAATGATCTCTACAGCGTCCCTGGGAAAGCCAAACAAAGGTGATTTGACTCCGGGATGAAAATAACAGCGTCTCGACGACATGCCGACAAACACACTCAAACGCAACACTTCCTCTTCTCCACACAACACTTCCTCTTCTTCACGCGACACTTCCTCTTCTCCACGTGGGACAGCAACAAGACCACGCCCCCTTTTTTCGCGTGTTCTTGTGAGCGGAGGTTAGTCTGTTCTACTGACGTCATTAATGAAGGAAGTACCAGGATGTAGTCCAAACCGGCCGTTCGCTGTAGGCTTTGAAAGGGAACTTCTGTTAAATAAAATATCTCGCTTGGCATTGAACTTTGAGCTTTATAATTTTACAGGTATTATTTATGCTCTAACAGCAACATTACACACTAACTAAAGTTTGAACAATGGGATCACGAAGAACGGGACCTTTAAAGTTTTCAATTTTGTATTATGATCTCACAAATCCTGTGCAGTTCCACTATCAGCCATCCGGTTGGGAAACCCTGTGTTCAGCATTCAGAGGCATGCAGAATGTACGCACACGTGTAGCTAGGCCTGTCGCGATAGTCAATGAATCAATGAATCGCACGATTAAAAAAAAAAAGAGCTTGATAATTTTTCCGGCCGCGAATTTCCACTTGCATGCTTGTTTGTTTTCTTCATCTCTCTCTCTCTCTCTCTCTCTCTGTGTTTGGGGAGGTGTTTATACTCGACGCGCGGGCGCCAGCGTGATGCAACGTCATGCTGGAACTCGTGCTTCTTCGGTTGCGGAGCCGTGCACAAAGTTACAAAATTTGACGTGCACACTGCCAAGCGAAAGGGGGTCTCGCGCACTCAACGTGCACTACCGCCCACTCCACGCTGACGCCATTTTTGCCGCGCGGACGCGTCGAGTTTAAACAAGGCTTAAAGCTACAGTTTGATAAATGCAAGTTAATTCTTCAGCTTAATCTTTGTGTGCTAAAAAGGCACATAAGTTCCTGTAGCGATAGCATTACATATTCTCCTTTTTTGCCAAATAAATGAAAAGCATGTCATCAATGTCTTCTCTCTTGCTGTATCAAAATCTCCCCTAGCTTTCCTCAGAGATGGTCCCAATAATGTGCTTAAAGTCAAGTCAAATTCAGTTTGTGCATGATTACATGACATAATTCTTTTAATACTGTTTCCTAAATTGTGGATAATTAAGCTAAATATCATATGCTGAAGTAAATTTCTGGAGTGTTAACGATTAAAAGAAAAAACAACAAGAACCGTACAGAACCGGAAACCGTGATGCGAACCGTGGGTTTTGTGAACCGTGCCGCCCCTCATATGCACCTAAAACACAATCATCCGTTGCAGTTTTCATCCATTTTATTTATTGTTTTTGGTTTTGATTCAAGTTCATTTTTTGTTAACAGACTGAGAGTCCATTGCTTTTATTGTTTTGTTCATTTATTGTGGATATTTCAAATGTTTTCCGTTTTCAGTGTCTTTAGAAATAAAAGTTTATTGATCTTTGAAAAGGTGTACCTGCATTATTATGCCATTATCATTATTTTAGATGAAAATGGTCGACAATATTATAGTTTATCGCAATAATTTCTTGGCCAATTTATCGTCCGGCAAAATGTGTTATCGTGACAGGCCTACGTGTAGAGAAGCATGCAACTGGTGTTGGCCTGTGTGTATACCTGAGAATGAGGCGGGGGGGATGGCGTGTGGTTGGGAAGGGGTTCGGTCTGGGCGAGAGCCGCAGCCAGCAGAGCGGGGTTGAGGGACAGGAAGGCGGGAGGGGGTGGCGTGAGAGGTGCGGAAAGAAGAAGCGACTGGCCATCTGCGCTGGCCGCTAGAGTCTGAAGAGCCTCCAGGAGCCCCGGCCCCATCAGGACAGAGTCCAGCAGAGCAGGGCTTTTCTCCAGAGACACTCCGTCCGCGAAGACCTGGTGCTGTGGCGTAGGAAGCTCCAGGTTGAGCGTGGGCAAGGGCAACATGGCAGCTGGATTCTGTCCGAGCAGCAAAGAAGCCATGAGTAGTGCTTGAAGCCCGGGGGGCTTTTCTCCGCCTTCCACCCCTGCGACATGGGGCAGCGCTGGAGCCGAACCTGGTGGATTTAACAGGCTCACGAGGTTGAGAGGAAGCTCGCCCTGGTGTAGGACGTTGAGAGGAGAGCCCTGGTTCAGGATGCCGCTGGTTGTTTGCTGGGCTTGGGTGCCGCCCGTCCACAGCCCTAATGGGAGGGAGCCGAGGAAGGGCGGCAGAAGGGAGGGCAGGCCGGCGTTGGAGGAGAGAAGCTGGAGGAGCTGTTCTTGGGTCATGAAGGGAAAAGCCTCTGCTAGCGGCAGGGAAACAGCGGGGTTAGAAAGATCGGAAGACGAGGCAGCGGAGAGAGAGAGGCTGTGGTCGGGCTCACAACCACCCAGCAATCTTGTGTCCGAGTCCGGCTGATCCATCGTCTCTACAGAACCTGACAAGAAAACACAAGTGTTAAACGGACCGCCCAAACTAAAGGATCTGGGGCTGGATTCAGGAAACATTCTTATGAATTAAATCCTTCTTAAAGTGTAAGTTCACCCAAAAATTACAATTAAAAATATGGGTTTCAGAGTTAATGGCTCGATAGCGCCACCTACAAAATTTCAATTAAGCATCGTTTGCGCTACATTTCACATACAAGTATGAAATTCGTTACACACATGTAACAGCCCAATACCTACTAAAAAGTCTGTGGGAGCAAAAGCTGAAAACCAACAGGAAGTGAGATATTTTAAATTTTCTCTGCAAAATATTTGCAGCCATTTCCAGACATTGATTGTACTTTCACAAACTCCGCCTAGAGATTTAAATCAGAACATCATCATATTTGGACCAGACACTTATCTCGAGATTTTTTACAGTGTTTTTAAGAAATCCTCAATGATGAAATATATGACTAGAAAATTGTTTGCAGGTGCATCTGAAATGTTTTAACTCCATCTTCTTGTAATGCATGTCATTTCAGTTCTACTTTCTGAGTATGAATTATCATATGCAGTAAAAGACAACAAGCACTGTAAAGATTTAGCCAAAAACTTAACTGACTGGCGGTAACTTATGGAAATCGCGTTTGAATGTGCGCTTCTGTTTACTTTCACTTTCAATTTTGCGATTGTGCGTACTCTGTGAATAGGAAGCGGTGGTGCTGAACGCGCATTTTAAAATATAAGCCTGACGCTTCTGCTGCGCAACGAATCCTCCAGTCCACTAACAAATAACACACACTTAAAACACGCTCAATGTCTTCTCGTCGCGTGATCATTGGCAGTGCTGCTCGAACAGCTCGTGTTGGATGAGCTGATGGAATTGAAGTGACTGTTATCCACTTAGTTTTTATTTCTATAAAAAGCTAAACTAGAGTGGAGGCGTAATGTAAACGTAGCGTTGGCATATTCTATCTGACCTTCACCCTCACACTCCGTCCTGACCAGGTCAAGACAATATGACATGAGACAGCTTTTCACCTCGACGAGAAATCTCGTCACAGTTTAGTCTCGCGAGATTAAATTGCGAGGAGTTTTCGCTGAAGGCCGTGTCCGTGGCGGCCTCACAAAGTTGGGAAGTTGTTGTAACTCGGGCATACAACTTCCAATCTGCCCCAAACTTCGAGTCCTGGCCTGAAGATATCTACACGCCAGTTTGTCATAGCGCCTGCTGGCAACAGGAAATGGCATGCTTTACACTGTAATCTACTCCTAGAAATACATTTAAATATGCCATAGTACCAAACATGCTAGAAACGCGTTAAATCATGCAACACTTGGCTAAATGCTAATCAAGTGGCAACCTCCTCCAGTTTCTCCTGAAGCCGATACTGAAGTGACTTAAACTGCAGTTCATGGACTGGCCACTAGAGACAGGCTCCAGAAGGAGCAGAATCTCATTGAGCTCATGTTAAAATGCCCAACTCTACAGCAGAAGAACACATGTTTACAGTCTGGGTAAACTGTGCTTTTGGTCTATACGGCTAATGTTGCCCTTCATGACGACTGTGAGGGTGGGGGAATTTTTTTATAACTCATTAATTTACATTATATAAAGCCTTAAACTCCTGCATAATTAAGGGCGTGGCCCCTTGGACTGACAGGTGGATCGCCATTTATCTGCTGTCTGTTAGTCATCGCGTCACCTCAGCTCCGCCCACGCCCCGCCTTTTTGCCCATTTTCTGTTATCCGGGAGTGATGCGCGGTGACGCACTGCCAAGATGGCGGCAGCCAGCTCGACCCGACTTTACGCTTCAAAACTGCTCTTCAGAATCCTACGGGTGATGTCACGGACACTACATCCATATTTTTTTACAGTCTATGGTGCGAATGTATGTAGGGCTACAACAACTACGAAAATGCGTCGACGTCACATTATTTACGTTCTAGAATAGAACAGATCTAGAATAAGGGCGGCTTCTGCTCCCGGGCATAGTGAAAATTATCATTTATCATATAAAGCCATTTTCCGGTGTTCTTCTCCGACCCCAGTACGTCTCGTGCTTTGATTTATTATGGGCAGCATATATCTGCTGCAAATGCGACCGGGTTCCCCTCTGTCCCAAACACATATGCATGTAACATGCTGTATATAGGTAGTTTACATGATTAAAGTAACATTAAAGTTAAGATATGCCTCTAGTTTTAATCATTTAAATGTGTCTTTGAAGTTTGGGCTAAAACTTCTGGCAGCTTTAGTCGTTGTTTATGCACATGTATATCTTCAAAATAAACGACTAGTTATACATTAACACTATGCTGAAAGCTCCTGTATGTGAACCTTTTGCAGATTAATACAAGTGCATTTTCGTTTACTATTGACACATATCAATAACTATTATAGTAAACAACATTTCCTAATTAGGCCTACTCTGTATACATTTTATGATGAATAGTATCATTAATTATACATAATGTTTAAAATGCTTCTTGTGTTCATTTATTTCATTATAAAATGGCTAAAGTACACTACATTTCCTGAAATACAATTAATATTAGGGCTGGGTATTGACACAAATTTCACAATTCGATTCGATTTCGATTCACAAGCTTTCGATTCGATTATTTTAGATTTACACTCACCTAAAGGATTATTAGGAACTCCATACTAATACTGTGTTTGACCCCCTTTGGCCTTCAGAACTGCCTTAATTCTACGTGGCATTGATTCAACAAGGAGCTGAAAGCATTCTTTAGAAATGTTGGCCCATATTGATAGGATAGCATCTTGCAGTTGATGGAGATTTGTGGGATGCACATCCAGGGCACGAAGCTCCCGTTCCACCACATCCCAAAGATGCTCTATTGGGTTGAGATCTGGGGACTGTGGGACGGCCATTTTAGTCCAGTGAACTCATTGTCATGTTCAAGAAACCAATTTGAAATGATTGGAGCTTTGTGACATGGGGCATTATCCTGCTGGAAGTAGCCATCAGAGGATGGGCACATGGTGGTCATAAAGGGATGGACATGGTCAGAAACAATGCTCAGGTAGGCCGTGGCATTTAAACCATGCCCAATTGGCACTAAAACATCCCCCACACCATTACACCACCACCACCAGCCTGCACAGTGGTAACAAGGCATGATGGATCCATGTTCTCATTCTGTTTACGCCAAATTCTGACTCTACCATCTGAATGATCAACAGAAATCCAGACTCATCAGACCAGGCAACATTTTTCCAGTCTTCAACTGTCCAATTTTGGTGAGCTGGTGCAAATTGTAGCCTCTTTTTCCTATTTGTAGTGGAGATGAGTGGTACCCGGTGGGGTCTTCTGCTGTTGTAGCCCATCCGCCTCAAGGTTGTGCGTGTTGTGGCTTCACAAATGCTTTGCTGCATACCTCGGTTGTAACGAGTGGTTATTTCAGTCAAAGTTGCTCTTCTATCAGCTTGAATCAGTCGGCCCATTCTCCTCTGACCTCTAGCATCAACAAGGCATTTTGGCCCACAGGACTGCCCCATACTGGATGTGTTTCCCTTTTCACACCATTCTTTGTAAACCCTAGAAATGGTTGTGCGTGAAAATCCCAGTAACTGAGCAGATTGTGAAATACTCAGACCGGCCCGTCTGGCACCAACAACCATGCCACGCTCAAAATTGCTTAAATCCCCTTTCTTTCCCATTCCGACATTCAGTTTGGAGTTCAGGAGATTGTCTTGACCAGGACCACACCCCTAAATGCATTGAAGCAACTGCCATGTGATTGGTTGATTAGATAATTGCATTAATGAGAAATTGAACAGGTGTTCCTAATAATCCTTTAGGTGAGTGTATATCAGGTACAATACATGGCCAATTTTCTCAAGGAAAATAAATCTCTGAACTAATGTTGTAAACTATGGGAGTCATTTGGTACTAATAGTGAAGGTAAAAATTAACTGATTTGTATACAAACACTTAAATTACACTAAATGATTTTAGTTTTTTTATAATAATAAAGTTATAATATTAACTTTACAATTATATAATCATATTTCTACTCCAATTAGTTTTTTTTTATATAAACATTTGGCTGTCATAAAAACTTGCCAGATTTATTCATAGGCTACATACATGCATTAAATATTGAAGAACATTAAAAATGACAATCAATAGCCTATGTAATGGTGCATATAATTAGCAAAATGCTCCACTCTAGAGTTAATTTTTCTAGCTGACTAATGACTTTATGGACACTGGATATGGTTTTTCTGAGCTATATGTGACGTTACATGACATTGTTTACAAGCCATTTTACTGACGTCTTTCTGCGGTTGAAACACTTGAGCTATTCTATGTGACATGATATGGATTTCAGTAAGTTGTCCTGTATCTTTTAACACACTTTCAGATGCTTATTCATGTTTATTTTGCGCTGTAACTGGTATTAAGGCGGAAGAGAAGATCCGTTCATGTGCTCTCCGTGCAGCTGGTTTTCTTGAGCTGCGCTGCGGCAGAGCGATCTCGCGCCACAGCGGTATTTATGCTTTTGAATTTCGTAAAAAATAGACGTAATCTGAAATCTGAGACTTTGTTTCATATCAATAGTAATAAAGCACAATGATTATTGCGATTTATTGGATGGGAGGTGAGCTAAAATGTTTATTTCATTCATTAACTGAAAACAGGACGACTAATCGATTCTTGGGATTTAAGAATCGATATTGTTTTGTAAAAGTGAGAATCGATATTTTTTACCCAGCCCTAATTAATATTGTCATCATTCATTGATTTCATGTTATTAATATACACATTCACTAACCTCTTTGAAATGCAATAATCAGTAAAAAAGAATCATCAGATTAATCTGGGAAAAATAATAGCTAGATTAGTCGACTAATCGAAATAATAATAATCGCTAGATTAGTCGACAGAAAAAATAATCGTTACTTGCAGCTCTAAATGTATACGTTTGTTTTCCTAAAGCCACGGGTGCGAGGCCCTTTAATCGCTGCTTTTCAAGAATTGCACTTTTTACAACCATCTTACGAAATTTCTTCTTAAGAAGAAAATCAAGCCCCTGGTGTAAAAATGCCCCAAGAAACACAAGATAAGAAGTCTCACCTTTACTTTCCACAGCTTGGTTGTGATTTGACTGGTTAATTTGGTAGGTGTTGTGGTCAGGGCAGGTCTCTGTCGTTTTAGACGCACAACTTTTCTCCGGGAATGGGGACAAGCAGGAGGATGAGGACATCTGGTTCATCATGCTCAGAATTGAACTGCTGAGGTCCGGCGTCGCGCCCGCGTGGGGCTGGCTCAAGTTCAGGATGGTGTTGCTCGAGGTTGTTTTGAGGTTCATGGTTGTTTCGTCGCCCATCAAAGTAAAGGCTTGGGATTGGGGCAGCTGGGTAGGCGTTTCGGGCACTGTGCTTTGGGGTTGCAGGATGGGGTTGTGTACACGTAATGAGGACTGTCCTTCGCAGTGGGGCGTCTGTGGAGTGATGGGTCTGGGTGAAGAGGGCAGTGTGTGTGTGTGCCGGTTTCCAGGCGTGGCAGTGGCGCCGCTGGGCTGCTGGGTTGCGCTCTGCATGCTAAGCAGCTGAAGCAGGGCGGAAAGTGGCTGGGATGGAGATGGGAGGGAATTAGCAAGCTTTCTGCATTCCTCTGAATCCTGCAATCTGCTCGAGAAAGAGGCATTCGGAGGAGCGACAGATAGCCGGTGGTTTTCTGAGTGAGATACGGGAGGAGAAGGCGGCGAAAGGCTTGGGGAGATGAGCAGCGGAGGCATGGATAGATCTCCCGTGGTCCGACCCAACTGGGAGTCTTTAAACACGCTCAGAACGGTGGGCGAATGCCTCTGCCGTTTGCGCCGCAAGTTTTTCTCAGCGACAGCAGGCGAAGCCGGGGAAAGGGAAGGGGAGTGTGGGAGCAACAGGGCGGTGAGGGACTGTGCTCTGGCGGAAGTAGGGTGGACGCTACTGTTTAAAGTGCTAATCAATACCTTTGACTGCTGCTCTTTGTCCAGGCCGGTGAGCGGGAGTACGGCCAGCGCATCGGCCGCATTGAGCTGGCTTGGGGTTTTCTGGTTGGCCAGCTGGGCTTTAGCGGCGGCAGAAAGGAGGTTGCTGGCCGGGAAAGAGTTATTGACGTGGCTCTTTTGCTGGATCTTCTGTTGGTTGAGAATCTGTCCTAGTGGAAGGCCGAGCAGTTCTGGGGCTTGGGCAGAACTCAATCCGTTCCTCTTGTCACCAACGTTGGGATGAACCAGCGACATCTGATGGCTGCTTTGGTTAGCATTGGAGCCGGTACTGCAGTCTTTGTAGTGCTGCAGAATCCCCTCCAAGCGACTACACGGACTGGAAGGCGCAAGAGGAAGCTTGGGAGAAGAGGCCTGCAATGGTTTGACTCCCTGGATGAAGACAGACCCCGGAGCCCCGTGCTCCGAGAGCGAGGATGTCGAGGAGTGGCGAGAGCGCTGATGAGGTGAGAAGGTGTCTAGCGAACGTGAGGGTGATAGAGGAGAGGGCGACTTAACACTCGCTCCCTGTGAATGTGGCGGAGCTGCTCGACCACCCAGAGCTACGGAGGAAGAGGGCGACAGGGAAAAGGAGTTGGAAGGGTCTGGAGGATGCGCATGTGCGTGTGCACTTGGCTTTGCATTGCTTGGAGAAGCAGGGTTATGCACTGTCCTTTGGGAGAGCGGTGGATGAGGGCTCCATTGCTGTTTCGCGTAAGCGGGCATGCAGCCCACTGGCGTTTGGGGCTTCTTTAAAGGGGAACCCTGTTCTGGAGGTCGTGAAATAGGGGTGAGGTTAACAGAACCGTTTTGCAGAACAGAGCGAGAAGAGGACAGAGGAAAGCCAATGTTGGATTTGGGCTGGTTGTGTCTTGGCTGAGGGTAAGTGCAGTGGGCGCCGTCTCCATGGGCCGCCATTGGTCCTCTCAGCTCTCTGCCGTCCACTGAGCAAACAACACCTCCTTAAACAAACAAGCAGACAACACGACTGACCTTACTGAAGAAAGCTGTACTTAAAGGGTTAGTTCACACAAAAATTACTCCATGATCCTATGTGTATATGACTTTCTTCCTTCAGCCAAACACAATCGGTGTAATATTAAATAAATATAATTTTATGTAGGGATTTGCTTAATAGCTTTTTTTTGCACATAATGTATAGCACAAACATACCCTTACGAAAATTATCAGGGTTTCTGCAGGGTTTAGTCAGTCAAATTTAAGACTTTTTAAGACCATTATGATTTAAATTTATGACCTAAACGAATTAAGAAAAATAACTTCCTTTCAAAAAAGTTTTTTTTTATTGACTTTCTTTAAAAGTAACAAGTTTCATTATTTAAAGGTTCCATTTTCTAAAGAGTAGCAAACTGAAGGCTCCCTTTTCCTAAGTATCAATAACAGGAACAACACTAAACAATTATCATAATATATCTGTCAATATCGATAATTATCACGATAAATGTCAAATCTTTATTTCTTTCAAGTTTAAAGGCAGATTTTTGTTCGTAACTGAAAGTTGTGGAAACCAGAGCATTAATTGTGGGTTTAAACTACTCTTTATTGTCAGAACATTTCACAAATCTGAGGTAAACCATTCAAACATTTGTCATTTGTCCGTAACAAAATAAATACCTTTATTGGAAAATGAATTTCTTATTTTCTGCATGTGCTAATGGAGGATATTGTTTCAAGTCTTTGTGTTGCCTGACTTTGATGGCACGTATCTTCATGAAATGTATAAAAAAACAATAGTATCCTAAATACATTAAATACTTTAATTATATTCCATTAGTCCTTTAATACATTGTCTACATTAATAATAAAATACGATTCAATTCAATATGTATATCCCACATTTCACGGTGGAGTTATTACTAGGCTAACGTTCCAGTAAATCCATGGTAAATGATGGGATATGTTGATGGAAACGCTTCTAACTGTATTGTTGCGCACAGCGTTTCTCCTGTTTGTCAGCGCTGGTTCATCTGCCTTTAAACTGGTTTAAATCACTGAGACATTGGTGTTCTTCGCTGAATTCACTGGATCTTGTGACCGAGACCGATCAGAGTAAACGCGCTGCCGTTTGGACTTTGAGCCGAGCGGATAAATGGTCCATGTGGCGCACGGTTCAAATGATTTTGTTCCGGTATCGTTTAATGCCCAGCCATAATTTCAGCAAAACTAAGCAGTGACTCAACGACATATACAGTAATAAGCTGAGGAGACTCTTGTGAGTTTGCGCGGGTTTCTGTGAAAGTCCATTCCGATAAGTGTGTTTGCCATACGCTGTGATACCACCCAGACTCCTCAGACAGAACTACAACAGGCCAAACGAAGGAATGCCACCGCCAGCGCATTTTCAGGGGGAACCAATGAATGAATGAGCATATCAATTTAAGACGTGGCTAAATGTAATTTATGACCCTGTATGGAAAATCCGGATGTTTTTATGACTTTTTATGGCCTAAAATTTGTATTATTAAATGTTTTATTACTTTTTATGACTCCGCGGAAACCCTGATTATGCAATTGATAACCATTTGTATAACCACACAAATACCATATAGTTAAACTATGGATTTGAAGCAAAACTATGGTTACTTTGTGGTTACCATTGAACAACTAAAATAACCCTGATATTTATTTATTATTATTGTTTGTTTTGTTCATTGTAAAACCCTGGTTAATTTATGTCAGGGTAGATCTATTCACTATGTATGTGTTTATAGCACTCAGCTGACACGTTTGTTAGAAGGGCAGCATTGGGCAGGATGTGGAATAGTGCGTTTTGCCAATAAAAGTAAAAATTGGCTTTTTATCTGATTAATCGGAAAAATAATTGGCCAACTAATCGATTATCAACATAATCATTAGTTGCAGCCCTACAAAGGATAGAGCAAAACAACTCCGGTCATGAATTAGACGTCTACACTACATCATGTGTCGGGTCAGAGGTCACTCTTCCGCCGGAACTAGACTTGTGTACGGCCGTTACCAGAAGCCAGTGATTATAGTTTATAAAGTTATAAATAAGGATGTTTTTCTTCACTGCAGAAGGCCTTTATTAACCCTCTGGAGTCGTATGGATTATGTTTATGATGGATGGATGCACTTTTTGGGGCTTCAAAATCCCAGGTACCATAAACACTCCCATTATAAAGCTGGGAACAGGGTTTCTGCAGGATTAATGGAGGTACATTTAAGACCATTTAAAGAGAATTTAAGGAATAAATTGAAGGGGACATATGTCGATATGTTAAATATAAATGTCTAGGAAGCACACAATGAGCTGTACAAGCAAGACTTCAACATTTAAATATTATTTCATGTTTTTTTTAATTAATTTGACAAAAAATAGCTTTGAGATATATTGGGAAATCTTGTGAAAGTGATTTTAAGATTAAAGCAAGACCAAATATCTTCCAATGGGTTCGTTAACATCAACTTAATTCAAGTAATTTTCATACCCATTGACAGATATTTGTTCTTGTTTTAAGCATAAACTCACTTAATTTTCTTCAATTCCTCAGAGAAAAGACTTAAATTGGAGCAGAAAATCTTAAATTCAATATCATGGCATTACATTAAGACATTTTTAAGAAACGCTGTGGGAAGAGCCAGGATACTTTTGAATACAACTCCAATTGTGTTTGTCTGAAAGAAGAGTCATATGCACCTAGGATGGCTTGAGGGAGAGTAAATTATGGGATATTTTTGATTTTTGGGTGAACTAACACTTTAAGGGGAGGTATAGTTTCTATAAAGGGAACGCTTGCTTTATATTCCAACATAGAACCACAGTGGACTTTGGTTTTAGTGACACTGCAGAATCAATAACCACTGCAAACCGGTCAAAATGCATTAAAGTTAATAAACACATAATAAGCTAATTTTAGAATGGTGCTGTCACCAATACTTATGGGCTAAGAATCTTCTTCCATTTGGCTTCAATGTCTCAGACGTGCCTTCTAGCAAACTGTAGCTTTATCATGTGACATCCTCTAACAGTGGCACTTTCTTTTTGCAACTCTCCTATAAAGCTGTGACTAAACCAACACAAATCACAAATACACTTGAGCTATTGTAAGGCTTTTTTGAACTAAATGTAAACTTGGTGGTTGCAGTTTAGTTTACATGCTAAATAAACTTTTAAAATACAGAGAACTGGATACTGAAGATGAACTCTGACTGACTGCAGGCTTTAGCCAAATGTAATCATTTGAATGGACAACAGCATGTAGAGAGCACTCTTCACTCCATGAGAACAGTCACTGCCATTTACTACTTTTAACCATTAACCCTTAACTGTCACCACTGTTGCTCTTTTTTTGATCGCCTTTTTTTCATATCATATATTTAAGTAATTATCATAAATTATGTATCATTTGACAGCTTCCGAACTCAAAAATTCATCCTGTGAAAACCGTTTGGAAATCGGACATTGTGTTACCATGGAAACGGTACTCCCCCCCCTAGTGGGCGGTGTCATGATTCATATCACAAAAATTATTTTAACTACTTTTTATAATTAAAATCTTTTCCAATCTTGACAAAACACATATTGTCAGAAAGATCTGAGTCTCAAGGGTCCATATTTGGTGACTGTTTCGTGAAATTGACAGAAAAATGCATAAAAAAAAACAATAAATGGAATTTGAATGACACCCGGTGGCTATTTTTGGTACAGCGCCTAAACAACATCACATTTTGTGATATCAACTTCAAATTTGGAACACAACTTGGTTAGACATATGCTTTGATTTTAGAGTAATTTTAGAGTAAAACATTTTTTGTCAAATATATATTTTATATGAAATAAAAAATATTTAGTACAGTATTTTTCATTTACAGTAGATTTAAACTTCAATAACTTTTTCCTACTTTTAATATTTTGAATAGCAATAATCTGCAGACTGTCTTCTTTAAAAACGAGATCAAACTTTGGTCCATATTCCAAAGCATTCTTGAATTACAGCCCTTTAAGTTTGGATAGTGCATTTTCATGTGTATTCTCAATAAGGGGGTGAGAGTTAAAGGGTTTTTAAAGGGAATATTATAGGGTTCAAAACAAGTTGAGCATGCTGTTGATTACTACAGTCAATCATCTCAAATCGCCCCTCAATTTGAAAAAACAAACCAAATGTGTGTTTACAGTACTGCACTTTCAACATCATGTCACAGTGAATAATGTGTGTAATAAGATGCAATACCTGTGGCTTGAGCCGGCGGCGGGAGCTGGGAGGGTTGCATGCTTTGGCATAAAGCTGCCATGGCATCAACTTTCCTGCGATGGTTACAGAGTTTGGTCATGTCTTCCTCTACTTTACTCGAATGATGACCAGGAGCTTGGACCATCGCAGCAGGGTCAAAATTAAACACCTGCATTGATTTAAAAAGGACATTTATTTAAATGCAACTCACATACTATTAAACACAGTATGCAGTACACAAACATACACCGATCAGGCATAACATTCTCTGAAGGTGTGCTGTGGTATCTGGCACCAAGATGTTAGCAGCAGATCCTTTAAGTCCTGTAAGTTGTGAGGTGGGGCCTCCATGGATCGGACTTGTTTGTTCAGCTCATCCCACAGATGCTCGATTGGATTGAGATGTCGTTGTTGTGCTCCTCAAAGCATTCCTGAAGCATTTGTGCTTTGTGGCGGCGCATTATCTGCTGAAAGAGCCACAGCCACAGGGAATACCGTCCCCATGAGAGGCTGGACATGGGCTCAGCAATGCTTAGGTAGGTGGGACGTGTCAAAGTCACATCCACATGATGGAGGACCCAAGGTTTCCCAGCAGAACATTGCCCAAAGCATCACTGCCTCCGCCGCCACGCCTTCTTCCCATAGTGCACCTGGTGCCATGTGTTCCCCAGGTGAGCCCCGCACACACACCCGGCCATCCACGTGATGTAGAAGAACACGTGATCATCAGAGCAGGCCACCTTCTTCCATTGCTCCGTGGTCCAGTTCTGATGCTCGTGCCACTGTTGGTGCTTTGGGCGGTGGACAGGGGTCAGCATGGGCACCCTGACTGGTCAGCGGCTGTGCCGCCCCATACTCCTCAAACTGAGATGCTCTGTGTGTTCTGAGCCCTTTCTATCAGAACCAGCATTAACTTCTGGAGCAGTTTGAGCTCCAGTAGCTCGTCTGTTTGATCGGCCCACACGGGCCAGCCTTCGCTCCCCACGGGCATCAATGAGCCTCGGCCGCCCATGACCCTGTGGCCGGTTCTCCACTGGTCCTTCACTTTTGATAGAGACTGACCACTGCAGACCGGGAACACCCCACAAGAGCTGCAGTTCTGGAGATGCTCTGACCCAGTCGTCTAGCCGTCACAATCTGGCCCTTGTCAAACTCGCTCAAATCCTCACGCTTGCCCATTTCTCCTGCTTCTAACACATCAACTCTGAGGACAACATGTTCACTTGCTGCCTAATATATCCCACACACTAACAGGAGATCATCAGTGCTATTCACTGTGCCTGATCGGTGTAAGTGCAATCATTAAAACCTAAATGGATTAATTTGCAATCATAAGAGAGGAGGCTTTGGCACTGAATGATGATCTCACCTTATTTGGGACAAGCGGGCACTCGAGACCACACTTACATGTGCCGTCTGTCCGCAGATACACCCTCACCTCATCCACAGACTGGAGGACTGTACCACTCGGGCTGGAGAAGAAAAAGATCAATATGCCGTTTTAGTTTGACAGATATTTTCACTTGATTGACTTGACAACTAACAGTGACAAATGCATTATGTCAGGAATAATTGAAGACAGGACATATAATAATGCACACCTGAGGTGGTAATGCGGCCACAACGCATTATTTTCCAATAAATCAATGGACCGGAGTCAATTATTCCTCTTATACTACGGTTACCACACCTCAAGACATTGTTCAGAACCAGATGTTGTACTTCAAGACCCTGAAACGCTCGTGTGTGTGTGTGTGTGTGTGGGACTAATTTCTTATGCATCTCATCCCATGCCTCCATTGCTAAATCCAAAACGTCCTTTTAGAGCTCGCAACTGAAGCTTGAGCCATTGATAGCAGTTTAATGCAGTTATAGGGCCCTATAATTTCCGCGTTCACGGAATTGGCCTATTAACGCTGAATCTATTGTTAACACAGAATTTCGCAGAATTGAACATATTTGGAACGAAACGCTGTTTTGTGTGGGAGTAGAACGCATGTCTGGGGAAATGCAGACCGGGGAAGCAAATCTGGCCGACAACCCCTTCCCGTCATTTCAGCTCCCCCTTCAAAACAATGAAAGTATGGAGCCAGTACCGTCGCAAGGGCTGTGCCAAGTGTGCGACCGCCCAGGGCCTCGCGCCTCACCAGGGCCTCGCAAAGTAAAGTGACAGCTGACTTGATGTAAAAGCCGACAGTTAAAGTTTATGTTTTTGTCCTTCAAAATACTATAATAGTTAAAAAGACACGGCTAAAAATGTGTCATAATGCTGTATTATACTGCTTGTTAAAAATGTATTAGGCTATGCAGTAACTATAGGCTACAATATTTCTCTTTGCGTGAGACAGTGATTCATGCGCATATACATGTCAGTCAGCGGGCATCGCACCTCAAGCTCGTAGAGAGCTTTAATCAGTCCGTTCAAATCTGATTTTGGCTGCCTCTGAAATGGGTTAAACCATAGATATTTCGCTACCTAAGAAGTTCAAGTAAATAGGCTATAGAAACGCGCGCTCATTGAAGGATGTGCATTTATTGCATGGACGGAGAAAGCAGGACGCCTGCATTTCAGCTGACGTACGCACAAAAGGTTTTTTATTTAACACTATAAAGTTAAATAACCATATAGCCTAACTATTACGCACCTTTCGGAGCATCAGTGCCGCAGAACGAGTAAAGCCTATAGGCTACTCTATATCTAGACGTTTTAAACGTTTTTAAATATGAAAACTGCAATAAGCAATTAAATAGTCAAACATCCATTTAGCACATATTCACAGAGGAAAACAACTGAACAACAGAGCTGTTCTCTCAGTACTGTCTGTTTATTTTACTGACTGAGAAATGGCTTCAGATGATTCAGTGAGAGTCCAAACTCATTCCAGTGGATTCAGGCCGCTTTGCAAACGCGTTTGACCCATTCATAATTTTACAACATTTAAACGTCAAAATGTGCGCACTGCGCAGTTCAGGGAGCCTACAGTTTAACTTCTTGAACCTAATGCTGTTAAAGGGTAATTCCACGCAAAAATGTCACATCCATAACGCCAACTAAATACCATGGCATTGTGTTGGTGTTATGGATGTGACAGTTTTCCGCGGAATTGCCCTAAACTAAATTTATTTTATTTTTCCCCTTAAATATCCACATAAACAACTAATAATACATCACTATAGAAACAGTATACCCCCGTTAATATACCCATGGGCCGCACATCACGTTCGCACAGGGCCTCGCACCCCCCTTGCGACGGGCCTGTATGGAGCCCTGTCCCGTTTAAAGAATTGAACTCTGTTATAAAGGCTAGAAAATAAACTAAAAGTTTTATTTTCACAAAGGTTTCTTAAGAAAATTCCTACTTTTATAGACTTCTTATGCGAAGTAGAGTATTTAATCAAATCACTAAGAATGATTGAAAATAGAAAATGTACATCTTTTTTGAAGAAATATGAGATCTTTCATGATTATTTTCTGGTTGCCATTTTTTTTTCTCTTTTTATGTTCCGTTCTTTTTATTTCTTTCCATTTTTATCCTATGATTGTGCAAAATTATTTTACTTGTTTCTTAAGCATATTGTTGGAAAGTTATAGATTTATAAGAGATGTGTGTTTGCACTATTGTAATTTGTTTCTTTTTTAATAAAAAAAAATAAAAAAATTGAAATTGAAAGTATGGAAAAGCAGCTCTCCACGGCTCTGCTTTCATCGGCGGAAACGTTAAGAAACTCAACGCTAAGCCCTCAGTGCTTGCTGTATTTTGCCTTGTTTTTAACGCACTGTATGGAAAATAATGTCTTAAATGAACTTGAGAGAAAATGAGATGCGCGTCAGATTCGCATCATGTGGCCGATCTTAAAGTGACAGGAGCACTGATGATGCCTGTCATTAATGTTCATCACAGAACAACGGGAACAGAGAAAAGTGTAGCTTTAATGATGATTAATCTATATTTCACTTATTATTTATGCAGTTAAGAAAGGTGTTGATAACTTTATTCAATTTCTGTGTAGGCTATGTCTAATAGGGAAGGCCATGGGTAAATATAGCATTTATTATAATGGGTTTATGTAAAGATTGTTTTAAGTTCAATTAAATTAAAAGTAGTTTTTTTAAAGCCTAATAGATGTTGAAATTGGGATCTTTCAGTTATACTGTAATGTAACGTCGTTAATGTTTCATAGAGACATCAGTGATACTGGCCTTCATTCATAAAAAGACGCCATTACAACACATATTTAAAATATACTGTCTTTAAGTTGTTTCTACATTAATTTGCAGAGTAACTGAAATTATTACAATATCAAAATATTAAAAACTTCAATGTTTTTAATTGAAAACATTTTGATTAATGAAGATTTTTTTAATCAATTCACAGCATTAATATTTTGTTGTGACTTTAAGTACTTAGCGTGCAGTGTTTGTCCTAGGGTATTCGTGTTTTTTGCCAGGTTGCTTTTTTAATTATATGATGTCATTACGTTGCTGTCTTGACGCCAGCCAATCGCTGCACTGCTGATCGTGGTTTCGAGTATCGATGCATCTGCCCTCTTCAGGGAACACAAGAACGCGCAGTGATCTTAGATCATTTAATCCAGATATTTAAATCCAATCCGCAAATTCGTTTGAAAAACCAAATTAGCCAGAGATCAGTTATCATGATTAGAAGATCTGGGATCTGTCAAATCATCTCAGATGTGTTAAGCGAGGTACGAAGAACGGACCCCTGATCAAATCACCGGCAGATCAGGCTGGGTTTACCCAGTCTATATAAATACGGAACCATTACTGTGTATACGACCGCTTGAAGAAATCAGACCAATCACAATCGTGTGTTTGTTTGATCTGTCAGTACGTATTTTTGCTGGAAATTTGGTAGAAATTATTATTCTTTTTAAATGTGAGGTAAACATACTGTCATGTGACTACAAATAAACAGAAACGACTGAATTAGTACGCCTGTCCTTTTTCTTTTGACACATCTTAACGCAAATAAATTCATTATGATCAACGTATCACTTATTATTGTTAAACATTGATGCTCGGGTTTTACATTTTTTGTAAACGACAAAAATGCCAACAAACGGACACTTTTATCATGTTCGTTTTGCGATCTCGCAAGTTTCCATTGATTTCTTTGATTCATTTCCTGATAAAAAGTCAATTTATTGGTGAAATGATCTGTATATTTCTGTCATTTGAACATTACTTTGACAGTCACCTCTGATAACAGGTAGAAACACATTTTCCGCAAAGCTTTGAAACGATATGTATTGTGAAAAGCGCTTTATAAATAAATGTGAACTGCATTGAATATCTGCTACGAAAGCCTCATGGGAGTAGACAGTTTGTTTGCCCATGATTTGGTCGCGATGAGAGATTTCTTTGAAGAATCATGGGTAATGTAGTTTTTCACCAGGAATTCTGCTGGTAAACACAATTACTCAAGTTGAAATGATGGGGGCTTATGGCTTCAACAAAAGCAAACGCCATCGATTATCAGCGTCGTAGCTCACAGTAGGTCTGTATTTAAATGTTTCAAACTATCGTGCAAAATCACTTCCCCTTAATGGAGAAGATGAATGGGATTTTTACTCTATAGCACTTTGCTTTACCACTTACAAACCATTCTGATCTTCACATAAACTCTACCGCAGACCAGCTTGGAGCACCGCTTCCTCACTAAGTAAACCCTAATGTCAAACACACCCGGGTCTGCACCAGAAACCCTAGCGTGAAAGACAAACGCGCTTGCGTGTGTTTGCTCGGGTGAAGTCACACACATCTGTGCGTAATCATCGTTGTCAGGCAACTTAGTAAAACATGTTCCCGATGTATCTTTAAATAGCAACACGGTTCTTATTTGAGAAGAACAACATCACAGTAAACGCAAAATAATGTGTAGACGTACCTGATGTAAGACACAACCCCATCTTCCACTTTCCTCTGCCAGCCAACCGGGATCTGAGCGATGAGCGCCGTACCTCCATCTTTTTCTCCTGCTGCACTCTCACTGCCCCCCGTCATTTTCTGCTCACACACATCCAGCTCCTAAAGACAGAAACCAGTTTCAATTCAGATCCAAACTAGATTTGATGAAGATCGACTCACACTTCAACTGGAAATGTGTTCACACTGAATCTAAATATGGTTGTCACTCCGCTTCTGAGCATTTAATCTGACTATTCTGGATTTTGAGGCCATTTATTAAGTGTAAGTACAGGTGTCTTCGTGTAGTGACAACTACATCTAAAATAAATCAGTGTAGAGACATAAACCAGCTTCAAATCAGATCCAAACTAGATTAGCTGAAGATCAACTCACACTTAAGACTTATATCAGTTGGAAATGTGTTCACACTGAATCTAAATATGGTTGTCACTCTGCTTTTGAGCATTTAATATGACTATTCTGGATTCAGTAGCCATTTATAAAGTGAATTAAGGTGTCTACACTACATGAAGGTGTTATTGTGTAGTGACAACTACATTCACAATAAATCCGTTTAGAGACAGAAACCAGCTTCAAATCAGATCCAAACTAGATTTGATTGAGATCGACTCACACTTCAGGTGGAAATGTGTTCACACTGAATCTAAATATGGTTGTCACTCCGCTTCTGAGCATTTAATCTGACTATTCTGGATTTTGAGGCCATTTATAAAGTGTAAGTACAGGTGTCTTCATGTAGTGACAACTACATCTAAAATAAATCCGTTTAGAGACAGAAACCAGCTTCAAATCAGATCCAAACTAGATTTGATTAAGATTGACTCGCACTTAAGACTTATATCAGTTGGAAATGTGTTCACACTGAATCTAAATATGGTTGTCACTCTGCTTCTGATCATTTAATCTGACTATTCTGGATTTAATGGCCATTTATAAAGTGTAGGTCATCATGTAGTGACAACTACCTTCACAATAAATCAGTTTAGAGGCAGGAACCAGCTTCAAATCAGATCCAAACTAGATTAGATGAAGATCGACTCACACTTAAGACTTATATCAGTTGGAAATGTGTTCACACTGAATCTAAATATGGTTGTCACTCTGCTTTTGAGCATTTAATCTGACTATTCTGGATTCAGTAGCCATTTATAAAGTGAATTAAGGTGTCTACACTACATGAAGGTGTTATTGTGTAGTGACAACTACATTCACAATAAATCCGTTTAGAGAAAGAAACCAGCTTCAAATCAGATCCAAACTAGATTTGATTAAGACTGACTCACACTTCAGGTGGAAATGTGTTCACACTGAATCTAAATATGGTTGTCACTCCGCTTCTAAGCATTTAATCTGACTATTTTGGATTTTGTGGCCATTTATAAAGTGTAGGTCATCATGTAGTGACAACTACCTTCACAATAAATCAGTTTAGAGGCAGGAACCAGCTTCAAATCAGATCCAAACTAGATTTGATTAAGACTGACTCACACTTCAGGTGGAAATGTGTTCACACTGAATCTAAATATGGTTGTCACTCCGCTTCTAAGCATTTATCTGAATATTTTGGATTTTGTGGCCATTTATAAAGTGTAGGTCATCATGTAGTGACAACTACCTTCAAAATAAATCAGTTTAGAGGCAGAAACCAGCTTCAAATCAGATCCAACTAGATTAGATGAAGATCGACTCACACTTAAGACTTATATCAGTTGGAAATGTGTTCACACTGAATCTAAATATGGTTGTCACTCTGCTTCTGAGCATTTAATCTGACTATTCTGGATTCAGTAGCCATTTATAAAGTGAATGAAGGTGTTTTGACAGAAACTAGCACCCAATCCGATCCAAACCAGATTTGATGAAAATGGACTCTCTCACTTTGGGCTTATTTTCAGCTGTGGATTGTGTTCACACTGAATATGGTTGTCACTCCACTTCTGAGCATTTCATCTGACTACTCTGGATTTAGCAGCCATTCATAAAGTCTAGGTACAGGTGTCATCATGTAGTGACAACTACATGTATAATAATTCAGTCTAGTGACAGAAACCAGCTTCAAATCAGATCCAAACTAGATTTAATTAAATTGAGATTGTGTTCACACTGAATCTAAATATGCCACTCCGCTTCTGAACATTTATCTGACTATTCTAAATCAGTAGCCATTCTTAAAGTGAATGAATGTGTTATGTAGTGACAACTACATTTAAAATATATCAGTGTAGTGACAGAAATCGCTTTCAAATCAGATCTGATGAAGATCGACTCACACTTACTTCAGTTGGAAATGAATCTAAATATAGTTGTCACTCAACTTCTGAGCATTTAATCTGTGACTATTCTGAATTCAATATTCATTCATATATTTTGCTTTAGTCAAAACTGTTTGCAGAGACACTGCTATGGTAATCACAATGTCAATCATCAAGGGTTTGAGCATGACCAGAAAATGACGGGAAAACATTGCAGTGTGTACAATACGTGGCGTTTAGAAATTCTGTAACTTGGCACTTTGTACCTTTTCATTTTTATACAGCCTTGGTCAGCACCATTCGTGAAATACAGCCTTTAGAGGACATATACGAGGCATTAACGAAGCACAACGCAACAGAACAAATCCGTCTTGACCCACAATCCTCAGCGGTCCTATCAAATGGACTGGGATGCTTCTATGGAACCCTCCACGAGCTGACAACCTGAAAACATAAAGAAAAATACATTTCAGTTGGGATCGACATTGCTTGAGTAAAGATTATAAACTATTTTCAATAGAACCATTGGAAAAATTAATCATATTGATAGAAATACTAGATGATATTTGAACATTTAGATGACATTGATATACAACAAGGTAGTGTTTGATCCTCATATATAAAATACATTTCAGTCGGGATTGACATTGCTTGAGTAAAGAATATAAACTATTTTAAACAATTTTTGAATATAACCATTGGAAAAATTAAGAAATACTAGATGATATTTGAAAATTTAGATGACATTGATAAACAACAAGGTAGTGTTTGATCCTCATATATATAAAATACATTTCAGTCAGGATTGACATTGCTTGAATAAAGATTATAAACTATTTTCAATAGAACCATTGGAAAAATTAATTATATTGATAGAAATACTAGATGATATTTGAACATTTAGACGACATTGATAAACAACAAGGTACTGTTTGATCACAATATATAAAATACATTTCAGTCAGGATTGACATTGCTTGAGTGAAGAATATAAACTATTTTAAACTATTTTTGAATATAACCATTGGAAAAATTAAGAAATACTAGATGATATTTGAAAATTTAGATGACATTGATAAACAACAAGGTAGTGTTTGATCCTCATATATATAAAATACATTTCAGTCAGGATTGACATTGCTTGAATAAAGATTATAAACTATTTTCAATAGAACCATTGGAAAAATTAATCATATTGATAGAAATACTAGATGATATTTGAACATTTAGATGACATTGATAAGCAACAAGGTACTGTTTGATCACAATATTCATGTACCACGGTTTCTAGCACTGAATACCATGGTATGGTAGGGTACAAGTCCATAAACACGGTACTTTTTCGTTAGTGTACAGTTCTGACATATGGTTGACAGTTGAGTGAAAAGTGACAGTTGAAACTGATCCTGAACGCGCCAAATCAAAAATTAAAATGTAAGAAATCGAGATGATGTCACAGACGAAAACCATGAAATTTTAACGGTTTTTATTCTGGCATTAAGGCGGGTGACCGCGAGCGGCTAACGCTCAGGCTATGACGCGTCTGACTGGCGGAGCAGCGAGCTAAAGAGTAAACAAACCACCAAATATAAAAAGTGCGCGAAGTTTCGGAGAAATGAGGACGTAAATACGGAAAGAAAATAGAAATACATCCGCCCAAGTACCGCACTGGTACTTTTGAGTAAGTTCCGTCCCGGAATAAACAAATGTCGCGTATTGACGGCTAGCTGGCCCATTTTTAAACATCCCATTTATATCGTGAGCTTATAGGACATGCGATAACACTCCGATATTAGCCAACAAAGCGCTCTTCGTTAAATTAAAACGAAAGCGTTCTAGTTTGTCGCGTCGCGTACAGCGTAGACGCGCTGTTAGCTTTCTTTAGCTCGCGGGCTACGTACCTCTGTGTTTACGAAGTTTCCTGCTTCTTCGGCGCGCTGCACAACACAGGCGAAACACAGAACAAGCGTCTCGATGGACTTGAGTTGCAAATGTCGCCGTCGCGGGAGCTGTTATTAACGCCGTGTGGTTTTTAGGCACTTCCCCGCGTCTTCATCCATCCGAGCCGTCCTGCTTAAAAACAAAGAGCAATAACGCTTGGTTTTATTGCGCCCTGTGCATTGTCGTCCAATTTCGCGTGAATCCTGCTCGGCCGCGGAGCGTGCGATCGCTTCATTCAAAGATTCGGCGCCCTCCTAAGCGTCTTTACTGCGTGCATAAGCGAGCGAGGCGTTGATTGTGGCTGTGTGGTGGTGCTTTTAGTTTATCTTCGTTTCCAAGTTCCTATTTTTCCTTAGGATCCCGTGCCAAAAAAAATCATGGAGTTTTCGTCCACGCATGCGCAGTAGCTGCTGTCGGGGTTGGGAATTCCGTACAATTTCGAAGGCACTAGGAGGCGCGAGAGAGCCACTCGTGAAGAGGAAACGCGCCCTAGTACAAGAATAATGGATACACTTCTGTGGGAGTGAACCGTTTTTAACTTTGTATATTGTAATATTTGTAAAGTATTGTTTAAAAGAAAAAGAAAAAGGGCCGCATTTAAACAAGCCGGTGACATCATCTCAATCAGTTGAATTTGAATTTTTGAATTGGCGCGTCAGTTTCAACTGTCACTAACTGATATTGTTTTTACGTCGCTTCACAGAGGATTTATCTAAAGAAATGTTTTTAATAAGTATTTTAGTTATAAACTGGTTGTACCGGTCTCTTCTTTACGTATATAAAATATATATAAAAAAATTCTGTGAAACAATACGTGTTTGACATTACACAACCAGTATTTCCACCATTCAAACTCTCCATAACTCGCGCTGTTTGGAAAAGTTATCTTCTTTAGGCTATATAAAATAAAACAGTCGTCTTTTATGTTTTTCTGTGCTGTCAATAAAGAAAAAGAAGAAGAAAAAAACAACAATAGCTGCAAATGTTCAGTTAACGATTCCCCCCGAATTTATGATCAGCCTCAAACTACTCGAAATGTCGTTTAAATTGAATTCAAACGCTCTGGTAACCTTAGATGTTCGCGAACTTCATCTGGAAATGTGGTTTCATTGAATTGAGCAGGAGGCGAGAATATCCTGAGAGAAAGATATTTCTGCTCGTCTGCCGTAAAACGATTCTACACACACGCATATCTTTATTGGCCTTATTGTGTCAGTTAGCTGAGAAAACAAAAAAATGGTTCGCCCGTAAGTACTTTATAATTACTGAGGGAAATCGCAGATAAAACCCATTTAGTGTGGAGGAAAGATGTAGGAAATCAGGGATATTTCTAAGCATATGGTGTAGTAAAACGTCTGTTATTCTCTTGTGCGGAAATGTGATTCGCTGGCACAATATATGAACATTTGGGTGTGAGTCTTGGGTGCGAGTTAGAAATATAAATCAGATCAACCTCCTACTGCGACGAAGGCAGGTAACTTTCCCAAACAGCGCGAGTTATGGAGAGTTAAACCTGTTAAAACTTCAAAGGAATGTTGAGTAAACACAACTTTGGGGAATAAAAGCATAACCTGCCAATAGAATTACACGCTCGGAGGTGATAACCATTAGGCAGTGGGGAGACTACACAGCAACAGCCAACCGATCGTGACGTGTTAGTAGCGTCTCCACGCGAGCGGTGCCCTGCTCCTGGAAACAGTATTTGGGCTTTCTATTCGCTAACCTTACGCGCATCCCACTTGCGCTGTTGCTAGGCAATACATTGCACGCTTTGCACCATGCAAGTTTAACTACTTAACTCTTGTGTTTGGAATAGTTTCAGAATACTAACGAGATGAGTCCCAGGTGACATCAGTTGGCCAGGCTACAGGTCACCCCGTGTTCTACCTGATAACATCTATCATTGTAAGCTGTTAGTTAAAAGCCACAGTGAAGTAATTACCAACGTTTTATTTACCACAGCACAACACAACACGAGTAACGTTCAAATCTGGGCTTCATGTCAATCACTTAAATTTGAATTTTTGAATTGGCGCGTTGAGTATCAGTTCCAACGGTCGCTTCAACTGTCACTCTATATCAGAAATGTACACTAACGAAACAGTGTTTGACATTAATACACAACCAGTGTTATTCCACCATTCCCAGTGCCACAGCAACAGTCTTAACTAGGTTATATACTCGTGCTGGGAAAAAAATACCAGGGAGGTTTTAGGGTTCAGATCAAACCCTATGAAAGTATAAACGTGCTGGTTCTACACTTTATAGAAGAACCATTATTGGAACAGTTCTTAAAACCATTTTTTCTAGGTGTCAAAAACGATTTAATAATCTAATGAACATTTTTTCACTATAAAGAACTTTTTGTCCAAATAAAGAACCGTTATTTTTGTTGTCAAAACATCTTGTAATTCATTTGGATGACCAACGTTTGGAAACATCCAGCCTTACGAAAATAAACCATGGTTTTACTACAAATAAAACCAATAAACCATGGTTATTGTAGTAAAACCATGGTAACCGCAAATTAACCATGGTTTTGCTTCTCTAACCATAGTTTAACCATGGTATGTGTGGTAAAACTGTAGTTATATAAATGGTATTCAATTAGCCAAAAAACCCATGGTTACTACATTTTTACTACAATAAAACCATGGTTAATTTTCGTAAGGGCACACTTCGAGTGCCTATAGAATCTATATGTTATACATTTAGGGCGGGTTCTCGGACAAAGATTAAAACCTTTATCTGTGAAATAGATGCTGACCTTTACCTTTCCAACGTCACTTTATGGGCTCATTTAGCGATTCTAAACAGGTGTTGAACAATAATACCGAACAACTCAAGTCCTTTCTTCTTCTTTTTAATGCTATACTGGTTGTATTGAATTGTGTATCGTTATGTTGTTGTCAAATGGACTGGAGTGAAGGAACGCAGTTCGGGTGGGGTGGGATTGTTCAAACTCCTATGGAATATCCTCATATAGTGCTGGGATGCATTTGGAAACATGAAAGAATCGCCTCAGGAATTATTAAAGATGAAAAAAGACGTACAATATCACACGAATATTAACGTTGCCTATTTTTATAGGTGCATATGCGAACGCAAGCAAAAATGGACACATTTTTCCTACATCCTTATAGGGTAGTTTGTCAGTTTTTTCTTTCTAACGAAAGGTTGTTTAATAAAACATGCTCGGGTTCTGCTAGTCTTATCTCCGACTAGAAACCGGTTGCCAACGATTGCATCATTCCTTTCATGTGACTCCCTTACGCCCCAAATTCGTCCTGGCCGTCTTATGACTGCATCACATCTTCCCGCTCACACAAACTCGCGCGGAGCGAGACAACCAGCAAAGTCATCAAGTCCCGCCCCTCCCGCCTGCTCATTGGATGTCTCTAAGCAGAAGAATTTCGACCGCCTCGCGTCATTGGCGCACACGGCCGACCATCTCCTGTCAGTTCCTCGTAATCTCGGTTAGGTTGCGCCTTGAGGTCCTTCCCCCAGAGTTCGGTTGGAGTCACTCTATAAATGTCCCCGGGAGTTTCCGAAATCCACACTCGGTGACTTCAACTGAACAATGGTTAACATGAGCGATCACCAATCTCTACAAAAACACACACAGACCCTGAGTCAGAAACAGCCGAGGAAAAGAAATAATAAAAAGAAAAGGGTGAGTGTCAGCCGTCTATTTTTCTATTCTTTCTTGTGATGTACTTTTCTTGCTGGTGTGTGTCAAGCTTTTCCTTCAGGAAAACAGGAATGCGCGTGTTTTGGCGACTATCCCGGGCTGTTTTTGGAATACAGTTGCTCAACTCAATTTCCACAGGATTTCCCCGTCCGCGATTTTCTTTATTTAACCCAACATCGTTACGCCTTTTCTCCCTGGTTTATTATACACAATTACCGTAATAGTTATTTACCAACAAAACCACGCGATGACAGCTGTCATTTCGCCACAATCGCGGCATTTTAGACGCGCACGCGAACTTTTTTTGCGAACGTTTTATTTTTAACGGTTATTTTGTGATTTGTTATTGATCGTCAGTTACGCCTCCTCGACGGAACTGCGCTACGGCAACTTTTTACACTTTAAGGAATCAAACGAGTGCAGTCACGGACGCCAACTCGCGCTGTTTTTATCTCGCTAAAGTACTTTTAAAGTGTTAAAGTGTTCGCCCTTTGTTTCCTCGCTCCCGTACTTTGATTCCATGACGTCATTGGCTCGCTGTCAGTTTCGTAAACCCCCGCTCCAGATGGGCACAATTAAAGTAGTTTATAAAAGAAAATTCATTTAAACTATTTAAAAGGCGACATTATAAGTTCATTATCGTGCCATTTTAAAATATTCCCTCGTCACCCTTTGGAGAAACCAGCCAGAATACACCAAACAAACACCATTATTTAATAATAATTCATGTAAATTGTATTGTTTTAAGTTAAATAACGCTTTACACAGCTTGTATACATTATTTACACCGTAGTTATATAAATATTATATAAAAAATATCATATTATATAATAAAAAATCGACCGTTTGTGATTACCTCAGGCTCAAATGTGCCGCGGACATTTAAAGTCGCGTTTATATCTCGGAGTTGTGAGGTAATTTCAGCTGGACTTCAATGTCTTCGCTTGTTTTGACAGACGGTCTCCTCTCAGACTCACAGAGGGCGCCCTCGAGCACACAATGCGCCTTTGTTTACATAAAAAAATACAATGACCTAATTTTAAATTCAAGATTAAAGAATCAATAATTGCTACGGGTTATTATTACGAGGATTCGACCTTAATTATCCACAAGGCCCTTCATCTTTGTTCTTGCACGTGTTTGTTTCATACATACATATATATATAAAATGTATGAAACAAACACGTGCAAGAACAAAGATGAAGGGCGTGTGTATTATATATATATATATATATATATATATATATATATATATATATATATATATATATATATATATATATATATAAATATAAAATACACACACAATTATATATAAATAGTTTTTGAGCTGTTCCATTTTTTATTTCTCTAGAGTTATTGGGACAAAATATCGCCACCGACCCACATTCAAACTTGATTGACAAGAGACACTTTTAAAGGTGAGCACCTTTTTATAGTTTACATTTTGTTTTTATTGAAGCACAAGAATGATCTAAATAAAAATAAGCATTAAAGGGGGCTATAACCTCTGCTCGTGCATGCTTCTGAAACCCTCCCATAAATCTGGTCATTTATGTATTGTGCAATAACGCCGTTCGGCCACTACGTGTCCCTGTTGCACCCCGTGGCCGAGCGGTCAATCTGATTGTCGCGTGTATAATAGCAGGTCACCCAGATAAATCGGCCATTCCCAAAACCTGGTGCAGGTGTGCTGACGTGTATAAGCTCTAGATGTGTCGGTGTCCTCCTCACAGCATTGAGGTTTGTTTTCATCACTTCCTCTAGAGAGTTGATTTATTTTTTGTGGGTCAGGTCTGGTGTGCTAGGTGTGGGAGCATATCGTATTGTGTCTGTGGATAGCGACTGATTGGTGCGATGACTGCGGAGTGGCTGTACCCCCCTGGCGTGGGGCCGCTGTGTGGTGCAGAGTTGGAGGCGTGGTATGAAGACCTACAGGATATATTGGGCTCCGACGCAGGCGGGGCCAAACTTACGCGAGCCCCGCCTTGCTCCGAGGTCAGTAACGTCAAACGCTGTTCTACAGTCGCGTCCGTACAACGTTTTTCCTTAACGGTTTGTCTTCTTCGCCTCTCATGCAGAAGGAGCCCGAGTTTCTGGATGTGTTGGAGAGCTGCTCGCTCACCTGGTTGACGGAGGGGCAGGTATGGGGCGATGGCGTGCAACGCGTGACCGACGACCCGCCGCCAACGCCGCCACGACAGGAGGAGCGGAGAGGCGATTCGGAGCACACCTCGTCCGGAGGAGACCTGCTTCCGCCCGAGTTCTTCGAGCTCCTCAGCGAAGGAGGCGTGGGCTCGGTGGACACGATGGTCGGCGGCGGGTACCACCTCCACCCGCCTCCGTCTCCGGCCGCCAGCGAGGAGGAGCTCCCCACGGTTCCCGACACGTCCTCCTCCTGCTCCTCGGCGTCCCGCTCGCCCTCCCTCAACTGCTCCCCGCCCGCGTCCCCTCCCGCCTCCTCGCGGCCGGGCAAGAGGAAGCGAGGCGGCGAGAAAGGAGGCGCGCTGTGCTCACCGTCCCCCGGGAAGAAGAGCAGAAGAGAGCGAGAGCAGGAGAACGAGAGGAAGGTGCAGGAGCTGACGGATCAGAACGAGCGGCTCAAAGCGGAGATCGAGCGGCTGGGAGAGGAGGTGCAGAGGACGCGCCGCGCGCTCATCGAGAGACTCGTCAACACCAGGAGGTGAAGGAGCAGCGGGACAGAAGGGCTTGAAGGGAAGCGAACTATTGACCATGAAATGCACATTTAGAAGGAGATAAAGGACACGTGGGACGGGGGGGGAGAGAGAAAGAGAAAGTCAGATTAAGCCGTAGAAAAGAAAGAATGTGCAAACACGTCCCGGTCAAAACTCGGCCCAAATTCATAACGCATATAATTAGGCTTTTGATAAATGTTACAATTTAAAGAATGACGCTAAAAATATCACAAGCAAACATGAAATTAGATCATTAAATTGTTTAACCAATGACACTGCAGATAAAAACATCGAGAAAATAACGGATTGGATGTTTTACACCAGCACACATTTAAAACAAACACTAAATCTGTTTTAAATGATCAAAGAACACAAATTTAAGAATGACATTTTTATTAATGTAATGCAAAATATGCACTTGACTAATGAAAAAAAAATGACAAGTTTTAAAATGGACATAAATTGCAGAATGAGATTGAATTTGACATGTTATTACTGTAATGCACAGAGCAAATTAGATAAATTAGAAAAAAAAAGCCTAATTTTACCATTAAAATGACTAATATAACGTTTTAAACATTTAAATCCGCAAAAAATAAATGCACTGAGCCCGTTTTTACATTTTTGGAGGTTAAATGTTACAATTGAACAAGTGATGAGATTGCATTACAGCAATAAAAACATCAGAAGCAAAGAAATTCGACCACAAAAAAAACAATTGTGCTTAAATAAAATGACTAATGCGTTCTTTAAAACGTTTAAATCCGCCAAAATTAAATGCTAGATGTTTAAATGTTACAGTTTAACGAATAAATTACAGAATGGGAGATTGCATTACAGCAATAAACATAAAGCAAAATTAGAAAATAAAGCATCATTTTACGGTTTTTACATTTTTGGAGGTAAATTAAAATGACTAACATGCTCTTTTAAACATTTTAATCCGCAAAAATTAAATGCATGATGGTTAAATGTTACAATTTAACGAATGAAACTTCGAATAAATTAAAGAATGAGAAAGCAAAATTAGAAAATTGAGCCGGTTTTTAAATTTTTGGAGGTTAAATGTTACAATTGAACAAATGATGAGATTGCATTACAGCAATAAAAACATCAGAAGCAAAGAAATTAGACCACAAAAAAAACAATTGCGCTTAAATAAAATGACTAATGCGTTCTTTAAAACGTTTAAATTGGCAAAAATTAAATGCGAGTGCTATTGTTTAAATGTTAGTTTAACGAATGACACTACGAATAAATGACAGAATGGGAGATTGCATTACAGCAATAAACAAAGCAAAATTAGAAAATAAAGCATCATTTTACGGTTTTTACATTTTTGGAGGTAAACACTTTAACATTTAAATCCGCAAAAATTAAATGCATGCCGGTTAAATGTTACAATTGAACAAGTGACACTGAATAAATTACAGCAATAAAAATATCAAAAGCAAAGAAAATGGACAAAATTACAATGACTTGTTTTTAACATTTAAATCGGCCAAAATTAAAGGCGAGTGCTATTGTTTAAATGTTACAGTTTAACGAATGACACTGCGAATAAATGACAGAATGCATTACAGTAATAAAAACATCAAGAGCGAAGACGAAACGAGATTAAAAACCTAAATTAAAACGACTAATGCAATGTTTTAAACCATCAAAGAAGGATATTTCCATCTTGATTTTATTGAAGTGAAGTTTTGACCGGGTTCGTGGGGTTCACCTGGTAATCGCCTAACGCAACTCTGATTAAACCCAACGTTCGGTGTAATTGAAAGAGAGAACGAGAGGAATGTACATGAAGGAAGAACTGCAATAACCGAAGATTGTACCTGTAAGCGTGATCGGTCTGTGAACGACAGGGCTGTAAATGTGTCCATTAGTAGCTCAGGACGAGCGTGAGCCGCTTCTCTCTGCGCTCACCACCAACCCGAGGCCTCGAAGCGTGAGTGTGTGTGTGTGTGTGTGTGTTGAGATGAAGGGGGAAGCTATGAATGGTGATTTTGCTCTCACGTATTTCTCTTTTTCAATATTTTTAGGTTTATTTTACAACACTCTCTGCCTCTGATCATGCCTATTTTTCTATACGTGTATCACATGATCATCCTGTATAATCATCGACCTTCCTCCTACTGGAGTAAACGTGCATGCCCGGTCACTGTAGCGTAGCACATTTCTATCTGGATTTTATTTAGACTTGTATTACACACATTTTGCTATTAAATTTTTTGAAATGAGCCGAATGGAGTCTGTGAGATTTGTGTCTTGGTGTTTATTGAGTGTGTGTGAATGACACGGAACATCATACATTGATTTTATTGCATTTTAAAAAGGATTTCTCTGCATGTAAAAATGTCTATAGGAGTGTAATATTGTATATATAGAGTTTGTCTTCCTCGTGTTCACCTTTATTTCTTCTTCCCTTTGGGAGCGGTTGGCTCCGGGGTCTTGCCCTCCGCGAGGGAAAGCTGTTTTTTCAGCTCAACTAATTTGTTGACTTCCTCCCCAATGACCGACTTCTCGGCTTTCTGAGCCTTCAGAGCTCGCACTTTATCGCCCTGGAACACAAACACACACCAATGCATCATAAATATACATAAATCACACCTTCAGTTAAACACTTGCGTTAAAAATGTATTAAATGACCCAAAAAATCCTGTTAAAAACAAATCAAATATATATTAAATATCATTTTTTAATAAAAATCATACATATTATAAAATAATAACGGATTAGAATAAACACATGCAGATACTAAGGCGCCACAATGGCGGCGCACAAACTTTCCTCTATCAGATTATATTCAAAAGATAGAAAATTGGCATCTTCACTCTTTATTCAAATATTATTAAAAATATGTGAATGATTTTGTGATCATATTTGCGTAGTTGTGCTCGCTTTATTTGTGATAACGTAATGACACATGACAAATTGTGCGGTAATTTTGGGCCGGGCCGTCATAGAAAATTATGAACGTGCAAAAACAAGAGAACCAACGAAATATTAATAACACCAATGAATCATAAAACTACATAAAATCACACCTTCAGTTAAACACTCGTGTTAAAAATATAATAAATGACCCCAAAAAATCCTGTTAAAAACAGAAAATCTAATATTTATTTATATATTAAATATTATTTTGAATAAAAATCAATATTCTAACATAAATAGACAAATGCAGACACTAAGGGGCCACAAAATGGCGGCGCACTTGAACTTGAAAAGACACAAAAATGCTTCACTGGTCTCGGTCCGGCCTGACATCACATTATTAAAAATATGGGAATTATTTTATGATCATATTTGCGTAGTTGTGCTCAGAGTCGAATTATATTTGGGATAATAACACAATGACACATGACAAACTGTGCAGCAATTTTTGGGCCGGGCCGTCATAGAAAATTATGAACGTGCAAAAGCAAGAGAACCAACAAAATATTAATAACTGATCAATGTTTGCTTTATCGCCCTGGAACACAAACACACACCAATGCATCATAAATACATAAATCACACCTTCAGTTAAACACTCGTGTTAAAAATGTATTAAATGACCAAAAAAACAGAAATCATATATTAAATATCAATTTTAATAAAAATCATCTTCTTAAATATTCTAACATAATAAAGGATAAAAACAATAGACAAATGCAGACACTAAGGGGCCACAAAATGGCGGCGCACTTGAACTTGAAAAGACAAATAAATGCGAA
>CM042250.1:53562472-53572472 GCA_023566225.1 Romanogobio albipinnatus
GATGGATGGATGGATGATAGATGGATAAATGGATGGATGGATGGATAAATGGATGGATGGATGGATAAATGGATGGATGATAGATGGATGGATGGATGATAGATGGATGGATGATGGATGGAGAACAACTGAGATATTAAAAATATGTATAATGAAATATCTTATGGAATTATTTTAAATAACTGAAATATTTTTTAAATATTATTTTATACATATAAATTATTTTGACATTTCAATTAATTTTATGAGTTTTCAGTATCACACTCAAGCAATTTCTAGCTGAAAAATATTTTTTAATAAATAAATAATATAAATAAATAGAATTAAAGGATGGAGGGAGAGTTGGAGAACAACTGAGATGTTTGTATATTGTAATAATTTATATCATTATTTTTTCACATATATATATTTTTTGTGTTCATGTCCATTAATACGGCTGGCCCGCTCCTGCAGGGAACTCTGGGTAATAACGGAGGAGTGTGACGAACCTGCTGTCCTCCGAATCTCTTCCTCAGAGCCTCGATCTGCTCGTTCTCCAGCTTCTGGAACAGAGGACTGACCTGTGGAGAGATCAATGTCTGTGTGAGTGACAGTGCGGAGCTGTTCCTGCTGAGTGTGAGCGGGAGAGAGGCGTCACCGTGCCGATGCGGTGCCCGGCGGGCAGCGAGCACACGAAGCGTCCGGAGCCCTGCAGCATGGCGCTGGCACAGGTGGGCGGAGCCTGCAGCTGGGCACGGATGGTGTGGCTGACGGTGGGCATGTACGGCTCCAGCACGGCAGACAGGAGACACGCCACATTCACCGACACGCCCGTCACGGTCCCGGCGCGCTGCCTGCAGCACAACACACGCCAACATCACGTCAACATCATGCCAACATCACAGCCAATCAGAACCAGTTTATGCGGAGAGCGGGAACTCATCCGTGTGTTTTCTCCCGAACTATTTTCTCTGTATATTTAACAAATAATGGTGACACTTCAATATCGTCCATTAGTGCATTAACTAACAATTACAGTCTCTATTCATCTTTTAATGTTAGTTCAAATCCATCCACCCATCCATCCGTCCATCCATCCGTCCGTCCATCCACCCACCCACCCACCCACCCACCCACCCACCCACCCACCCACCCACCCATCCATCCACCCATCCATCCATCCATCCACCCATCTATCCATCCATCCACCCATCTATCCATCCACCCATCCATCCATCCATCCATCCATCCACCCATCCATCCATCCATCCACCCATCTATCCATCCATCCACCCATCTATCCATCCACCCATCTATCCATCCACCCATCCATCCATCCATCCATCCATCCACCCATCTATCCATCCACCCATCCATCCATCCACCCATCTATCCATCCATCCATCCATCCACCCATCCACCCATCTATCCATCCACCCATCCACCCATCTATCCATCCACCCATCCATCCACCCACCCATCCATCCATCTATCCACCCATCCATCCAACCATCCATCCACCCATCCATCCATCCATCCATCCATCCATCCGTCCATCCATCCATCCATCCATCCATTCATCCATCCATCCATCCATCCGTCCATCCATCTATCCACCCATCTATCCATCCATCCATCCACCCATCCATCCGTCCATCCATCTATCCACCCATCCATCCATCCATCCATCCGTCCATCCATCCATCCATCCGTCCATCCATCCATCCGTCCATCCATCTATCCACCCATCTATCCATCCATCCATCCATCCACCCATCTATCCATCCATCCATCCACACATCCATCCATCCATCCATTCACCCATCCATCCATCAATTCACCCGTCCATCCATCTATCCGTTCAAATCCGTCTGTCCATTCATCAGTCCGTCCGTCCACCCATCCACCCGTCCATCCATCCATCCACCCGTGCATCCATCCATCAATTCACCCGTCCATCCATCCACCCATCCGTTCATCCACCCATCCATCCATCTGTCTGTCCATTCATCCATCCCTCCATCCGTCCACCCATCCATCCACCCATCTATCCACCCACCCATCCATCCACCCGTGCATCCATCCATCAATTCACCCGTCCATCCATCCGTCCATCCATCCACCCATCCGTTCATCCACCCACCCATCCATCTGTCTGTCCATTCATCCATCCGTCCGTCCGTCCGTCCGTCCACCCATCCATCCATCCACCCATCCATCCATCCATCCATCCATCTATCCACCCATCCATCCATCCATCCACCCATCCATCCATCATCCACCCATCCATCCATCCATCAATTCACCCGTCCGTCCATCCATCCATCCACCCACCCATTCATCCATCCACCCATCCATCCATCCACCCGTGCATCCATCCATCAATTCACCCGTCCATCCATCCATCCATCCATCAATTCAACCGTCCATCCATCCGTCCATCCATCCATCCATCAATTCACCCATCCATCCATCATCCACCCATCCATCCATCCATCAATTCACCCGTCCGTCCATCCATCCATCCACCCACCCATTCATCCATCCACCCATCCATCCATCCACCCGTGCATCCATCCATCAATTCACCCGTCCATCCATCCATCCATCCATCAATTCAACCGTCCATCCATCCGTCCATCCATCCACCCATCCGTTCATCCACCCACCCACCCACCCATCCATCTGTCTGTCCATTCATCCATCCGTCCGTCCGTCCGTCCACCCATCCATCCATCCACCCATCTATCCACCCATCCATCTGTCTGTCCATTCATCCATCCGTCCGTCCACCCATCCATCCATCCACCCATCTATCCACCCATCCATCCATCCACCCGTCCATCAATTCACCCATCCTTCCATCATCCATCCATCCATCCACCCGTCCATCCGTCCACCCATCCATCCATCCACCCATCTATCCACCCATCCATCCATCCACCCGTCCATCCATCCACCCATCCATCAATTCACCCATCCTTCCATCATCCATCCATCAATTCACCCGTCCATCCATCCGTCCATCCATCCATCCATCCATCCATCCATCTGTCTGTCTGTCCATTCATCCATCCGTCCGTCCGTCCACCCATCCATCCATCCATCCATCCACCCACCCGTGCATCCATCCATCAATTCACCCGTCCATCCATCCATCCACCCACCCATCCATAAAGCTGAAATAAAATATAAATATTAGACGAAAAGCTCAACAAAACGAAATTAGAAATGTAGCCTTGGCAATAAACTAAAATTATTATTCATAAATAAATACTAAAACTGAATAAAAATGTATAAAATCTAAATAGCATTATTTAAAAACACACAAAACCAATAAAAATGACAAAAGCCCTATGAAATGACTAAACAATTCAACTAAAAATATAAAAATCAAATAAAAGTCAAAATAATAAAAACATAAATAACACTGCAGTGAACAGATGTTTGATTAACATTAACAGAGATGAATAAATACTTTCAGAAACGTTATTTAATGCATGATCTAATGTTAACTAATGCACCTTACTAAGATAAAATATTACATAATAATAAAAATAAAATAAAAGAGGGGGCGATAACAACTGAGATATTAGAATTATTTATATTTTTTCATATACTGTATGTTTTATGTTTTAATATTATTTTAAATATTCAAGTATTTTAAATATTCAAATATTCAATCACATTGAAATGTATTATATAAAAAGGTCTATAAATTAAAAAATAATTAAATTTTAAATATACATTTACTTAAATGTTTAAAAACATTTTTAATGTTTTATATAAATAAACAATAAACAATTTCTATGACTGATGAATTTCCATAAATACGTCTGGCCTGGAAATCCCAATTCCCGTTTCCGCAGGAGAGCCCTGATTAATAACGGATGAATGTTTCTGACGAACCCCCAAATAACGAAGAAATAATTTGTCCTTTATATTTTATTCACGGTTAGTGCCTTTCTGTCGCAGCAGCCGTGATCATGTGACTTGCCTGTCGCTGTCGCCCCCTTTGATCTTCTTCCAGGGCTCATTAACCTGGATGTACTGATTCCCATGCCGAGAGATGTTCAGGATGCACTTCAGAGCGTCACGGATCCTGAACAAACACATGATGAGAGTTTAATGCACTTACATCTGAACACACACACGCATACAGAAGATTAATGAGAGAAATAATGCCACTTCATCCCATAATTTCATAATCCCACGGCTTTTGTTTCATAATTAATTTCCAAGACACTTCTAGTTGTTTGTGATAATTGCATAAAGGACTTTTAGCAATCATTTTATACAAAATCAGCTGATATCTCTGATTTATAGAGGAATTACCAGATCCTGAAATATTACACAGCCGAGAACAAACAGACAAACTCAATTAGACGCTGGAAGAGCTGCTCGAGTCTAACCACATCTTATTAAATACAGATTACACATCTCACATGATTCTGAACAGACTAATACACAAAAGAGCATTTACTAGAGGTTCTGACAAATTAACACATATTTCATTCATTCACTTCATTACTGGATGAATCAGTGTTTCTGAACAAATCTCTGGAGTGAATGATTCAATGACTCACTCATAAAGACTTCACTTGTTTCATTACTGGATGAATCAGTGTTTTTGAATGAATCTCTTGACTGAATGATTCAATGACTCACTCATAAAGACTTCACTTGTTTCATTACTGGATGAATCAGTGTTTTTGAATGAATCTCTTGACTGAATGATTCAATGACTCACTCACAAAGACTTCACTTGTTTCATTACTGGATGAATCAGTGTTTTTGAATGAATCTCTTGAGTGAATGATTCAATGACTCACTCACAAAGACTTCACTTGTTCCATTACTGGATGAATCAGTGTTTCTGAACAAATCTCTTGAGTGAATGATTCAATGACTCACTCATAAAGGCTTCACTTGTTTCATTACTGGATGAATCAGTGTTTTTGAACAAATCTCTTGAGTGAATGATTAAATGACTCACTCATAAAGACTTCACTTGTTTCATTACTGGATGAATCAGTGTTTTTGAATGAATCTCTTGAGTGAATGATTAAATGACTCACTCATAAAGACTTCACTTGTTTCATTACTGGATGAATCAGTGTTTTTGAACAAATCTCTTGAGTGAATGATTCAATGACTCACTCATGAAGACTTCACTTGTTTCATTACTGGATGAATCAGTGTTTCTGAACGAATCTCTTGACTGAATGATTCAATGACTCACTCACAAAGACTTCACTTGTTCCATTACTGGATGAATCAGTGTTTTTGAATGAATCTCTTGACTGAATGATTCAATGACTCACTCACAAAGACTTCACTTGTTTCATTACTGGATGAATCAGTGTTTCTGAATGAATCTCTTGAGTGAATGATTAATGACTCACTCATAAAGACTTCACTTGTTTCATTACTGGATGAATCAGTGTTTCTGAACAAATCTCTTGAGTGAATGATTCAATGACTCACTCATAAAGGCTTCACTTGTTTCATTACTGGATGAATCAGTGTTTTTGAACAAATCTCTTGAGTGAATGATTCAATGACTCACTCATGAAGACTTCACTTGTTTCATTACTGGATGAATCAGTGTTTTTGAATGAATCTCTTGAGTGAATAATTCAATGACTCACAAAGACTTCACTTGTTTCATTACTGGATGAATCAGTGTTTCTGAACAAATCTCTTGAGTGAATGATTCAATGACTCACTCACAAAGACTTCACTTGTTCCATTACTGGATGAATCAGTGTTTTTGAACAAATCTCTTGAGTGAATGATTCAATGACTCACTCACAAAGACTTCACTTGTTCCATTACTGGATGAATCAGTGTTTCTGAACAAATCTCTTGAGTGAATGATTCAATGACTCACTCATAAAGGCTTCACTTGTTTCATTACTGGATGAATCAGTGTTTTTGAACAAATCTCTTGAGTGAATGATTCAATGACTCACTCACAAAGACTTCACTTGTTCCATTACTGGATGAATCAGTGTTTCTGAACAAATCTCTTGAGTGAATGATTCAATGACTCACTCATAAAGGCTTCACTTGTTTCATTACTGGATGAATCTGTGTTTTTGAACAAATCTCTTGAGTGAATGATTCAATGACTCACTCATAAAGACTTCACTTGTTTCATTACTGGATGAATCTGTGTTTTTGAACAAATCTCTTGAGTGAATGATTCAATGACTCACTCATAAAGGCTTCACTTGTTTCATTACTGGATGAATCTGTGTTTTTGAACAAATCTCTTGAGTGAATGATTCAATGACTCACTCACAAAGACTTCACTTGTTCCATTACTGGATGAATCAGTGTTTCTGAACAAATCTCTTGAGTGAATGATTCAATGACTCACTCATAAAGGCTTCACTTGTTTCATTACTGGATGAATCAGTGTTTTTGAACAAATCTCTTGAGTGAATGATTCAATGACTCACTCATAAAGACTTCACTTGTTTCATTACTGGATGAATCAGTGTTTCTGAATGAATCTCTTGAATGAATGATTCAATGACTCACTCACAAAGACTTCACTTGTTCCATTACTGGATGAATCAGTGTTTCTGAACAAATCTCTTGAGTGAATGATTCAATGACTCACTCATAAAGGCTTCACTTGTTTCATTACTGGATGAATCAGTGTTTTTGAACAAATCTCTTGAGTGAATGATTCAATGACTCACTCACAAAGACTTCACTTGTTCCATTACTGGATGAATCAGTGTTTCTGAACAAATCTCTTGAGTGAATGATTCAATGACTCACTCATAAAGGCTTCACTTGTTTCATTACTGGATGAATCAGTGTTTTTGAACAAATCTCTTGAGTGAATGATTCAATGACTCACTCACAAAGACTTCACTTGTTCCATTACTGGATGAATCAGTGTTTCTGAACAAATCTCTTGAGTGAATGATTCAATGACTCACTCATAAAGGCTTCACTTGTTTCATTACTGGATGAATCTGTGTTTTTGAACAAATCTCTTGAGTGAATGATTCAATGACTCACTCATAAAGACTTCACTTGTTTCATTACTGGATGAATCTGTGTTTTTGAACAAATCTCTTGAGTGAATGATTCAATGACTCACTCATAAAGGCTTCACTTGTTTCATTACTGGATGAATCTGTGTTTTTGAACAAATCTCTTGAGTGAATGATTCAATGACTCACTCACAAAGACTTCACTTGTTCCATTACTGGATGAATCAGTGTTTCTGAACAAATCTCTTGAGTGAATGATTCAATGACTCACTCATAAAGGCTTCACTTGTTTCATTACTGGATGAATCAGTGTTTTTGAACAAATCTCTTGAGTGAATGATTCAATGACTCACTCATAAAGACTTCACTTGTTTCATTACTGGATGAATCAGTGTTTCTGAATGAATCTCTTGAATGAATGATTCAATGACAAATAGTCACTTGTCGCCACCTACTGGTGTAACAATGTCATAGATACTGTTTTTATTTGAAGCAAAAGGTGATTTACTGTATTTTGAACTCTAACGTAGATATCTTGTGTTTATATAAACGATTATCCCAGTACTTCTGTGATAATTTGAGGCATTGTGGGTAACTCCTGACCTGACTTTATCCAGCAGCTGGATGTACTGCTTGAGCTCCCAGCACACCTGAGCGATGAGCCGCTTGTCATCCTCATTCAGGAGCATCTCAGGAACGCAGTCGTCGAAGAACTTGCTCACAAACATCCCTGCCCTGTGGAAACATTATTAGTAAATGTTGAGATGAATATGAACTAAGATGAATAAATGCTTCAGAAATATTGTTCATTGAGAGTGTGTGAGAGTGTGAGTGTGTGAGAGTGAGTGAGAGAGTGAGTGTCTGTGTGTGTGAGTGAGTGTGTGAGTGAGTGTGTGTGTGTGAGAGTGAGTGTGTGAGAGAGTGAGTGTCTGTGTGTGTGAGTGAGTGAGTGAGTGTGTGTGAGAGTGAGTGTGTGAGAGAGTGAGTGTCTGTGTGTGTGAGTGAGTGTGTGAGTGAGTGTGTGTGTGAGAGTGAGTGAGTGAGTGAGTGAGTGAGTGAGTGAGTGTGTGAGAGAGTGAGTGAGTGAGTGAGTGTGTGTGTGTGTGAGAGTGAGTGTGTTTATGTGTGCGCGCGTGTTTGTGTCTGTGTGAGTTTGAGAGTCTGTATGTATGAGTGTGTAAGAGTCCGTGTGTGAGTGTGTAAGAGTCTGTCTGTGTGTGCGCGTGCGTTTGTGTCTGTGTGTGTGTGTGTGTGTGTGTGTGTGTGTGTGTGAGTGAGTGAGTGAGTGATTGTGTGTGTGTGTGTGTGTGTGTGTGAGAGAGTGAGTGAGTGAGTGAGTGTGAGTGTGTGAGAGAGTGAGTGAGTGAGTGAGTGAGTGAGTGTGTGAGTGAGTGAGTGTGTGTGTGTGAGAGTGAGTGTGTTTGTGTGTGCGCGCGTGTTTGTGTCTGTGTGAGTGTGAGAGTCTGTATGTGTGAGTGTGTAAGAGTCTGTATGAGTGTGTGTGTAAGAGTCCGTGTGTGAGTGTGTAAGAGTCTGTGTGTGTGCGCTTGTGTCTGTGTGAGTGAGTTTGTGTGTGTGTGCGCGTGTGTTTGTGTCTGTGTGTGTGTGTAAGAGAATCTGTGTGTGTGTGTGTGTGAGTGTGTAAGAGAGTTTGTATGTGTGAGTGTGTATGTGTGAGTGTGTATGTGTGAGTGTGTAAGAGTTTGTCTGTGTGGGTGTGTAAGAGAGTTTGAATGTGTGAGTGTGTAAGAGAGTTTGTCTGTGTGAGTGTGTAAGAGTTTGTCTGTGTGAGTGTGTAAGAGAGTTTGTCTGTGTGAGTGTGTAAGAGAGTTTGTCTGTGTGAGTGTGTAAGAGAGTTTGTCTGTGTGAGTGTGTAAGAGAGTTTGAATGTGTGAGTGTGTAAGAGTCTGTGTGTGAGTGTGTAAGAGAGTTTGTCTGTGTGAGTGTAAGAGTCTGTGTGTGAGTGTGTAAGAGTTTGTCTGTGTGAGTGTGTAAAAGAGTTTGAATGTGTGAGTGTGTAAGAGAGTCTGTGTGTGAGTGTGTAAGAGAGTTTGTCTGTGTGAGTGTGTAAGAGTTTGTCTGTGTGAGTGTGTAAAAGAGTTTGAATGTGTGAGTGTGTAAGAGAGTCTGTGTGTGAGTGTGTAAGAGAGTTTGTCTGTGTGAGTGTGTAAGAGAGTTTGAATGTGTGAGTGTGTAAGAGAGTTTGTCTGTGTGAGTGTAAGAGAGTCTGTGTGTGAGTGTGTAAGAGAGTTTGTCTGTGTGAGTGTAAGAGAGTCTGTGTGTGAGTGTGTAAGAGAGTCTGTGTGTGAGTGTGTAAGAGAGTTTGTCTGTGTGAGTGTAAGAGAGTCTGTGTGAGTGTGTAAGAGTGTGTGTGTGTGTGTGTGTAAGAGAGTTTGTCTGTGTGAGTGTGTAAGAGAGTTTGAATGTGTGAGTGTGTAAGAGAGTTTGTCTGTGTGAGTGTGTAAGAGAGTTTGAATGTGTGAGTGTGTAAGAGAGTTTGTCTGTGTGAGTGTGTAAGTGTGTGTGTGTGTGTAAGAGTTTGTCTGTGTGAGTGTGTAAGAGTTTGAATGTGTGAGTGTGTAAGAGAGTTTGTCTGTGTGAGTGTGTAAGTGTGTGTGTGTGTGTAAGAGTTTGTCTGTGTGAGTGTGTAAGAGTTTGAATGTGTGAGTGTGTAAGAGAGTTTGTCTGTGTGAGTGTGTAAGAGAGTTTGAATGTGTGAGTGTGTAAGAGAGTTTGTCTGTGTGTGTGTGTAAGAGTGTGTGTGTGTGTGTGTGTGTAAGAGAGTGTGTGTGTGCTCAATCCACCAGCTCTAACCTGTTAATGAAGTTGCCCAGGTTGTTGAGGAGTTCTGAGTTGTTCTTGAGAGCCATGTCTGCCCAGGAGAAGGCCGAATCCTGAGCCTCAGGCCGCAGGAACAGAAGGTAGAAGCGCCAGACGTCGGACGGGATGCCCGTGTCTTTGGCCATGTCGCCGAACACACCCACACCACGACTCTTGGAGAACTT
>CM042250.1:53577472-53584972 GCA_023566225.1 Romanogobio albipinnatus
AGCGATCGGCCAGGAAGCGCTGACAGCTTTCGCAGCGCAGCTGCTCGACCGTGTCCTCCAGCAGGAAACCCCTCTCGTGCAGACGCCAGAAAATGTCCTGAGCGATTCTGAGGAGGCGCAGACAGGGATTTACAGGGAAAACGGTCAGGAGATGACTAGAGAAACGAACAATAACCTGCCCGCAAATAAACATTCAGACATATTTTGAAAATGTGAGTTAAGATCCAAAATAATTTAATCCAGTGTTTTATGGGCATCACAAGCTTTAGATGATTGCAAATAAAAATAAAGCTGCAAGCGGCCATTACCGGGGCCAAGCGCAAAGACAATAAGAGATGCCAACATGGCTTTGAGTGTCAGACTAACTGCAACAATTAGCCATTATGGTCCTATTAAGATCATTCTAGGTTAAATTAGGGGTGCACCGATCCGAATTTTTCAGTACCGATCCCGATACCGATGCCTGGGCTTTGTGTATCTGTCGATACCGATCCGATACTATTGTTGAATTAATAATAAACGGTATATCTTCCACCGTTACCTTCCTTGAAGAGACTAAAGGCACCAGACTTTACTAACTAAACATAACTAAGACAAAATAACAGATGTATGTGAAGTGTTGAATTCTTATTTATTTAAAAAACAATTGTGCATTCAAATCTAAAATTTAATTTAATCAAACTTCTTTAAATACATAAAATGTAGCAGTGGAAATAAAAAACAGTCAAACATACAATAGTAATCTGACAGTTACCAAACATTTCTTACACTACAGATCATTGTTTTGGTATATAATCATATCAATATTAAAAAGTAACATTACAAATTAACAAATAGTCTAATTTTCTGCCATATGCAATTTAATAAAACGATCAGCTAGCTAATAACTTTGTTCTGGTTTCCTCACTCCTATCTAAATGATTGTAGGCTAGGCCTATTTATTTTACTACACATTGTCAACAGAAATAAGCCGAAATACTGTTGATAATTACAAATAATTCTTACTACCCACTCTTGCTTAATTGTGTAAGCACACTTGTGTTCTCATTTCAGATGCGTTCTGAGTAAATTAATAAACTGATTCACGAGTTCAGTGTTGGACGGATCAGTTGTTCTAACCAGTCGTTAAAATGAATCGGTTCAAAGGAGTCATTAGGCGGCGAATCGGACATTAGCAGACGCGTTGTGTGTGAATCCCGTCTGTTAGAACATCGAGAAAGATGTCAACACACAGAAAACACTTCATAACTGGATATGATTTGTCTCCCGTTTATTGAAAGTATGCTTTATGTCAGCTGGTCAGAGAAGAGTCAACATTTTTTGAGCGCAATTCACACCCAGCGATAATTCAAGGACAAAATTGTCCGAATGCGTCACGTGCAACATGGTTTCAGTCTTCCGACCTTTTGATTTGGATTAATATGTGAAATATGAGAGAGCTAACACTGATTATTCTGAAGACCCAGAGAGTGTGTGCGGGGGCGGAGCTCTGATCGTTCTCTGCTCAGTCTCAAGCGCAGCATCTGTTCTACATCACTCGTAAATCACAATAACTCATCAAATTAGGCTTTGGCGGCCGTCAAAAAATGTTCAATGCAGGAAAAACCCTGACTTTGCAGTAATACCACCTCCCCTCGAAACATTTAAGTTACTTTGCAGACATCGCAAACAGCGACGAACTAGTTGGCGTGGCAAGCGTGAAATATCTCCTCCACACCGGACTCTCTGGCTCGCTCCGTGTTGCTTCTAGCATGCGACACACGTGAAGCTGACGAATGACGGAGGTTCTGCTGCGACGGAAAAAAACACCTAGCAAGCCTGTCACAGCTATTTTGTCAGTATCGCGGCCGATATCCGATCCTAATATCGGATCGGTGCACCCCTTATGATTCAAAAGTTATTAACATAAACATGAGTGCAACTTTGGACAGGTGGTGGCGCTAGAGGGATTGAGTTAGAGACCTTCAGTGCTTGGCCCCTAAAAAGAAAAAATGAAACATAAATAAACACTGAAACTCGTCTTCATCAAACGAACGGCTCTTACTCAGTTTGGCGTTCAGTGGTCGTGCGGCCGAAGAAGTCGAAGTCGATCTGGAACCACTGGTAGATGTCGGCGTGGATGGCGTGGTATTTATCGCAGATCTCCTGCGGCGTCAGTCCCTCCTCTCGAGCCTTGTTCTCCGTGGCCGTCCCGTACTCATCCGTCCCGCAGACGAACAAGAGGTTCCAGCCTCGCAAACGCCCATATCTGCACACAAACAGACACAAACAGACCAAAATTCGGATTGGTCGTTTTTTTGCCGCGTTCATTTGATCAGGTGGCGAGCACTAATTGCTAATGGGGGTGTTTTCAGAGCAGCCCTGTTTCACAGGTAACAGTGTCTTCAGAACACCCCCCTTGTTTTCTCTTCTTTTGGATTAGCCCAACCCACTGGAGAAGAGAGGCTAGTTTGCTGTATATTATTTATTTAATTGTGAGAGCGTTTTCTAGTCAATCCTCTTCTACCATGTCAACAAAGACATTTGCAGCGTGGCATCATTTTTAAAAAATAGAAAATTGGAAAAAAGTTGAATGCAAATTTTGCAGTTTGCACATCACAGCTCGACGACAAACACGTCATATCACCTAAAGTCTGTAAGCGAACTCGTCTGCGTTAGGTTGCCCCGTCTGTTTTGATTTGCCCCGCCCCTTTTATTATTGTGCAAACTGCAAATTTATTTCTAGTATCATTTATTGGATTTGGGCACTTTATTATTTTATTTTTTATTTGGAGCCTAATGCGCGATGTGCTGTGCCCACTGTTTGTATTAGTTTTGAGCCTATGCTTTATTTTTCAGTTATGCACTTTATTTCGTTTCTGCTCTTGATCTGGCTTGTTTAATAAATATTCCTTTTTTATTAAAGTGGACGTGCCTTTTGTGTTTAAATCCGCACCCGAAATAAAATCAGTTTAGCATATCACGTTATAGCACTGGCGATTCATTCACCACCATTGCCAGCAGTTTTAGGTTGGGCATCAGCACTGTAGATGGGAAAAACGCAGGGCCGTTTCTAGCCATTCTGACGCCATAGGCGAAATCCTTATTGGTGCCCCCAGTCAACTTTTAAAAAGCAACATTGGTATTACTGGTATTAATTAACAAATACATACATACCAAATTATATTTGTATGTATATGTTAATAAGGATTCAAATGAATAGCCAGATGCCTGTATAGCCCTAGGCCTATAATATATAGCCTATATTTGTGCAGTCCCTAGTTGCTAAGAAATTGTTCTCAGACATAACTACATAATTATTATGTGTTATTAGTACATTTCACATGAAAGAGATAAGAATAAATACTGATTCAGTGTGGTTTGTGTTACTCATTGATGCGTGAACTTCCCCTTTAAATAACGCAACACTTTGCCCTCTGTGTGTGTGACACTGCTGCGTTAAGCGCTATTAGAACTGAATGAATCGATCCAGCATCAACACCATCCGTAAAGATGCGTTACATTCGTCAACGTGATTTAATAAAGGATGTATTCATGTTGTGAATTTGCACATTTTATTATACCATTTTTAAATTAAATTTAATAAGTTTTATATGGGACAATTACAAAACACACTGATTCTTTTAACAATGCATTGGCGCAAAAACCTTTTGGAGGAGCAATTATGAGAAGAAATAGCCTGACGTCGTCATACTCAATTCTAGTCAGAATATGAGTCTGATCTGCTCCGTTGGGCTGTGATTATGGGGCGTGTTTAAACCGAACCAGGAAAGACCTCAATTGGATAGACCTACAACCAATCAGAGCAACGGAGCGACGCATAACGTTAGTGGTCAAATGTCAACAGAACTCAACTGCACTGTGTTGCCAAGTCCGCGGGTTGAAGCCCCAATGATGTGATATACAGACCCAGGAATGCGAAATTTAGCAGCCGTGCCAAAATAACACATATTTTACCCCCAAATGCCATTTTTCCCGGAGAACCCCCCCACCCGGAAAGCTATTGGGCTTGTTTTTAGCTAGTTTTGAGTAGCAATGGGCGAGTTTTGCTGTAAAAACTTGGCAACCCTGTCTGTGCGCTGGAATAAGTCACATTAGAAGAAGAAGATGAGTGTAAACGATCTTTGCCGGTGTTGTAAAAAAGAATGTAAGGATACACAGAGTACTGACCAACACCATCATCATTTCTGAGAGAAATAGTGCAGGTGAACGCATATACGAACAAGTTCTCCGTTTAGGATTAGAACAAATTCAACCCAAGCGCCTTTGATGACGTGATGATGACGTTACTGTTGATCATCTGTCCATCATCGTCTAAAGCCCGCCCTGACAATTTCATTGGTCCGAACAGTTTCTGTTCGGGCTTAATTACTTCTCTATGGATCAAGTCCAGACAGAACTGCCCGAGTTAAATATTTCGTGGGCGGGGCTAAGTTCGTCTGGCATCCAGGCTAGAGAAGAAAGCTTTATAGAGTCAAAATATAACTGATCATCATGAGATGCTGAAGTAAGTGTGCAGTTATATTTTGCCTCTAACATACACACCGAGCAATGCTATCTGCCCAATCACAGCGGGATTTCTAGACTGCCACAAATACTGCCCTAACAAAACACAGATTTGTACCTGTTATTTTAATTGGCCTTTAGTTTGAATTTAGCTTTATTTTATGGTTAAAAAAAGTGTTACCTTGCCAAAGCATAGACCGAGCTCATTGATCTAATGCTGTTGTTGAGGCTCCAAACGCAAACTTTTTTTGACAGTAGCCGACTCTGATCTGATGGCATAGGAATCGTCAGATTGACAGTTCTCTGATCCAATAGTGTGGGGGAACTAGTGGGGGCGGCAATAACATTTTAGGGTGGCCGTGACACCCTTTACACTCAAACATCAGTGCCAGATATGCGCTTATTGGCGACCCCTACTGATGGCGCTCTAGGCGACCGCCTAGTTTGCCTATGCCTAAAAACGGCCCTGGAAAAACGGATGTGAAAAACGCAGAAAATCGAACCTGTTCCGAATTTCTTTTTGACGGACGAAAGTTTTGGAGGCAGTGTGCAAGTGTGATTGACATAACGCGAGTTCTAATTTATTTTTTGACGTACAAAAATTGCGCATGCGAAATAGGCCTTTAGTCGAAAATTTCAGGACTTCAGTCGACCAAGTTTTTCTTTGGTTGATTACAGCCCTATCATAGAGACAGGAACTAAACAGAGCGTTACTGACAGACTGGAAGAGAGGAGCCGCAACAATGGAGGATATGAGGAGATAATCAACAGGAAAAGATCTCGTAGCGAATCTGAACGTGGTGGTACCTGGCGAACACGTCAGCGCTGAGCACACAGCCGATGATGTTCCCCAGGTGCGGCACGTTGTTGACGTAAGGCAGAGCGCTCGTGAGCAGCACGTTTCTCTTTCCTTCCTGCGGGAGACTGAGATAAACACACACACACACACACACACGGTGAGGTCACTGATGAAGACAGACCGGCGTGACGGCATCATGTGCAGTGATTATAATCATACATCGGGTGTTTCCTCTCGGAGACGGCAGGAGAAGCTTTGAGACCTTCAGACCAGATCTGGGCGGCTCCTTCCATCTCCTCCACGCTCATCACACGCTCGTCGCCGTCTTCAGCCTGACCACACACACACACACACACACACAGTTACACTCTCTGACCACAGTGTGTGAGACAATCAGCTCACGAAATAAAACCGCAATCATAATAAAAAAGAAAATAAATTATGCATAAAGAAAATTAAGCATATTTAAGGTCCATGATGACATTATTTTGATTATAAATGAGCATTTTTTACTTTAACTACCAAAATGTTCTTATAATTATAACATTATGAATCTGTTGAGAGCATGTTCCAGTTATATTTCACACCAAACAGGAATAAAAAAATAAGAAATAATATTTTAAGCCTATTTTAGGATCATTTGCATGACAATTAATGCATTGATCAAAGTGCATTTATTTATTTAGATTTTATTGTGAATTGTGGACATTGTTTAAATAAAAAGGGGCTTAAATTTGAGGATGAGCTGCTTAATTATGCAGATTATATTTATAATCCTTATGAACCTTAAATTAAGCTTATTTTACATAAAGAAAATTATCATTTCTTATTTTCCCTTGAAAAATATGAGATGCATGCATTTACTAAAACTTAAAACAACTTAAATCATTTTTAAATTAAATAGAAGAATAATTTCAATGTAACAAATTCTAAATGTTGTCTAAAATAAAACAAGATAAAATATTAAAATGACTAAAACTAAAAAATAAAAGTTAAATCAAAATATTGACATTGAGTAAAGCTGAAATAAAGAAATATAAAACGAATTAACCGTGAATTAAAATATGTTTACGTTAAAATACTACAATTACTAATACATTAAAAATTAAAATAAATCCAAAATATAAATATTTAAAAACAAGAATTAAAAGAAGCTAATTAAAAATATTGAAGTAAAGCTGAAATAAAATATTAGAAGAAAAATTAAACTTAAAAAACTAAACTTAATTAAACTGTTTAAGCTATAGTACTACAATTAATAACGCTAAAACTGAATTAAAATAAAGCTAAATATAATTAAAATAGCTAATAAAAATGACAAAAACATATAAGATTACCAAAACAACTCAAATTAAAAAATAAAAATTTAAGCTTATTCAAATTACTAACATTAATTGAAGTAAAGCTGATAAAAAATAGATTAAAAACTAAATTTGCCTTGGCATCTAACTTAATTAAACTGTTTAAGTTATAGTACTACAATTAATAATACTAAAACTAAATTAAAAAGCTAATAAAAATGACAAAAGCACATCTTAAAATAAAAATATATTAACATTAATTGATGTAAAGCTGAAATAAATCAAACAAAATGGATGAACTAAAAACAAAAAATTTAATTAAAAATAAAAATGAAAAATGTTGCCTTGACATCTAACTTGATTCAAATGTTTATAGTAAGTTATGTATAAGTTATAGTAAATAAAAATATAGCTAAATATAATAAAAAATGAATAAATAAAAATGCCAAAAGAACAACAAAATCTAAAATAAAATAAATAAATAAATCTAAAAATAGATAATAGCTTATTTAAAGCATGCTCAGTTACTCTGTCTGTGTGTGTGTGTGTGTGTGTGTGTGTGTGTGTGTGTGTGTGTGTGTGTGTGTGTACGTCAGTGGTGTTGGCGGGACCGTCCCGGCGTTGTGTGGGCGTGGCTGAGTGTTTCTGCAGGAACGTCTTCAGGGCTTCAGGACCTTTACCCTGCAGGACCCGGTGAGCGGCCCTCTCACACGCCGGGAGGGCGGCGACCCGCTCGAACCAGCTGCGCACCAACCGCAGATCACCTGAGACAGAGAGAGAGAGAGAGAGAGAGAGAGAGGGAGAGAGAGAGAGAGGGAGAGAGAGAGAGAGACAGACAGACAGAGAGAGAGAGAGAGAGAGGGAGAGAGAGAGTCAGACACCGGCCTCTCGCTC
>CM042250.1:53589972-53592472 GCA_023566225.1 Romanogobio albipinnatus
AGGGCTGTCAAAAGATTAATCACGATTAATCACATCCAAAATAAAAGTTTGTGTTTACATATTATGTGTGTGAACTGTGTATAATTATTATTTATATATAAAAACACACACAAGCATGTATATATTTAAGAAAAATGTATTATATTTATATATAAAATATTTATATTTATATATAATATAAATTACATAAATGTATACAGTATATACATGCAAATATTTCTTAAATATATACATGAATATTTATATAAACATAATAATTATACAGGGTACACACAAATATATTATGTAAACACAAACTTTTATTTTGGATGTGATTAATCGTGATTAATCTTTTGACAGCCCTAATAAAAACAGGATATACGGTGAAACAAGACGTGCATCATTACTAGTACTAAACGCATAGATATTTCAGATGAATAAGGAAAGTTACCATAATCACAGAGGTATAAATATTAACAAAAGTAATTAAAGTAGACTGTGGGTAATTTTACTTAACCCATTTGAAGCAGTTGTTGAACTTTTATATACATATAACTTACAAAAAACAGAGAGAAATGTCGACACGTCCTCTCCAGCAGCTTGAATGTTCCACGTTGCCATGGCAACTCTCAGCGGCCACCAGGACTTATACAGTTTTATAGAAGCTATTTATTATTTGTTGTAAAGTGTAAGAATCACCTCAGAAAAATGAATTCTTCTGTCAGGCGCAGTTGAAGCCTCGGACAAACGCTGTCAAGATGAGATTCTGTAGCCATGTCTGTGTCATTATTCCAACATTATATGTTCATAACTTGTTACGAAATAAAAAAGTTAAATACCTCCGAAAAATTTACTTTCCTCTCCTGTCAACATTAGCCTGGTGTGAGCGCGGCGCGCAGGAAGACGTACACTCACTGTAATCGGATCAGTCGTTTACATGGTGGAATTTTTCGTTTGATCGGTTCACGGAAAGGTTTATCCCACCCCTCTCAAACCCATTACCATTTCATTCGGTTTGGGCATTTTTATTCCGATTGGACTTTTAAAGCAGCACTAGGTAGGTTTTGCTCTCGGGGTCCCCCTACAGTTGGGAAACAGTATTGTCCTGTCGTAAACCCTGTCCTCCTGCATCAGGGGACGCATCGCACGTGCATTTGTTACCTAGTGCTGCTTTAAACCGATTACAGTGCTCCATGTAAACACACCTGAGCCTCGGCCACCCATGACCGGTTCTCCACTGGTCCTTCCTTGGAGCACTTTTGATAGAGACTGACCACTGCAGACCGGGAACACCCCACAAGAGCTGCAGTTCTGGAGATGCTCTGACCCAGTCGTCTAGCCGTCACAATCTGGCCCTTGTCAAACTCGCTCAAATCCTCACGCTTGCCCATTTCTCCTGCTTCTAACACATCAACTCTGAGGACAACATGTTCACTTGCTGCCTAATATATCCCACCCACTGACAGGAGATGAAGAGATCGTCAGTGTTATTCACTTCATGTTAAACCTGTTTGGTATCATTTCAAAACACACAGAGCGAGGTGACTATCAACTGGTTTCATCAAGGGACTTTTATAATCTTGTGACCAAACCAGTTGTTTTGCTTATAATGGCTTCATTGTTAATAGTTGATGTTTTACTTTCTCTTTTGGTCTGTTTCACCTCAGGTGTTTGTTATTTTTTTAGTTCGTTTAGAGCTTGTTTATTTCATTTATTTTTTTAGTTTGTTTAGAGCAGGGTTATTATCGTTAACTATAAAAACATTTCTGAGACAAGCTGAATTAATAACTTTACGGTTTCATTTTGCTGATAATTATGAGCTGCTCATTTCCTCGTGATTGCTATCATTATTTCTGCACTACGTTTGACCCGACTCGATCACTTGGCACAACTCTGTTGAGTAAACGACTGATTAATTAAGTGTATAGTTGCGGGAATATCAGTTCTAATAAACACCGAGCAACCTAGCAAGAAGGCCAGGCTGTGTTTAAAAGCATCTACTAAATGAATGAATGAATGCAAATGAAATGTACAGGTGGGTCCAGTGTAGCGTGAGGTCAGTCCTGCACTCACTGGCAGATGCTGTTGGGGCTGAAGAGATGCTGACCGCTGGGCAACAGCAGGACGGGCGACACGGGGTGGGTCAGGTGGGGGACCACTTTCTCTGGAGGACACAAAAACACACACAGAAACACTGAGCCAAACACACCCTAATACACCATGGTGACAAAACAGTACTTGGATTAAACCATAGGTATTACCATAGTATACTATTATTATAGTACTAACACACACCATTGTACTTTTTGTTTACTAGATTGTTTACTATATTCATAGCCCACTGCTATAAAAACATGATATTATCAGTCACAAGCCCTGAAGAGCATCTTTACTGTCTCTAGCAGCAGAAAGTCCCTCACAGACACAATAATAGTCACTCACCCTCGTGGCTGGTCACTTCTATGTCACATTTCACTCCAGTCAGCTCCAACACCGCTAGTACTTTAATACAGTGCGGGTT
>CM042250.1:53607472-53622472 GCA_023566225.1 Romanogobio albipinnatus
ATTTCATATCCTGTCATTTAAATGGCCTCATAACTTGTGTTAAAACAGTAGAGCATGGCATCAGCAATGATGTGACCTGGCACAACATACCCCTTTGGATAAAAGCATCTGCCAAATAAAGAATCGTAGACGTATTATGTGATTATTGGCATTATATGAGCATGCTATTGTCTGTGTTCCAGATCATGGCTGCTGTGTCGTGTCCCTGGGCTGCCGTCCTCTCGTCTCGTGCCCTATCCTCTGCGTGACACTGAGAAGAACCATGCTGTCGGGCAGCTGGCGCCGCGGAACCGTCATCCCGTCGGGCGCGGGGAAAGGCGGGCCGGGCTCCGGATCGAGGCTGGGCGGCACTGTGATCCTCGAAGCTCAGTATGACTACTCGTACCGCGGCGCAGACGGCCGCCAGGTCTCCATACACGAGGGCGAGCGCTTTCTGCTCCTGAAGAAGACTAATGTGGACTGGTGGCAGGCGCGGAGGATCGGCCTGGGCGTGAAGGTCAAACCCATATATGTGCCGGCGACATACGTCATCGAGCTGCCCGTCAGCACGTTCCGCCCCTCGATGGCCAGCAGCCAATCAGCATCTGACAGTCTCAAGATGATTCCACGAGGTTCCCTCACGCCCTGCATGCAAACGCACTGCTCAGGTACAGTCACCTGACGTTTATAGAAATATATTTACTTACTAATGCAGTAAAAAAAATATATATATTTTTATCATGTAAAGCAGCTGCCAGCCTAACCCACACACTCACTCACACACTCACACATTCATTCATTCATTCGCTCACACACTCGCTCACACACTCGCTCACAATCTCGCTCACACACTCTCGCTCACACACTCTCGCTCAAACACTCTCCTCGCTCACACACTCTCGCTCACACACTCTCGCTCACACACTCTCGCTCACACACTCTCGCTCACACACACTCTCTCACACACACTAACTCACTCACTCACTCAATCACACACTTGCTCACTCACTCACACTCACACACTCACTCAATCACACACTTGCTCACTCACTCATTCACAGTCACACACTCACTCATTCACAGTCACACACTCACTCACGCACACAGTCACACACTCACTCACTCACACACACACTCACTCACACGCTCGCTCACACACTCGCTCACACGCTCGCTCACACGCTCACTCACTCACTCACACTCACACACACACTCGCTCATTCACACACTCACTCATACACACGCACACAGTCACACACACACTCACTCACTCACTCACACACACACTCACTCACTCACTCACTCACTCTCACACACTCACTCATACACACGCACACAGTCACACACACACTCACTCACTCACTCACTCACACACACGCACACAGTCACACACACACTCACTCACTCACACACTCACTCACTCACTCACTCATTCACAGTCACACACACACTCACTCATTCACACACTCACTCACACACACACTCGCTCACACACTCATACACGCACACACTCACACAATTCAAATTAGTGCTGTCAAACCGATTAATCATATCTAACAAGTTTGTTGATATAATATATGAATACTGTATGTATGGATGTATATATAAATATACACCAATATATTTTATGTATAATTTCAACATACTGTATATAAAATATATTTAATGATTAAAAAAATAAGTACCAGTGGTCATATATTTACTATATAAAAAATATTATACAATTATATTATAACATATTTAAATTATTGCTGTCAAATAGATTAATTGCACCTAACATAAAAATGTGTTTATATGTGTGTGTGTGTGTGTCTGTTTATATACAATATAGATACACACACACACACTCTCACACACTCTCACAAACGTTTAAGTTAGATGCGACTAATCGCTTTGACAGCACTCATTTAAATATATAAATATATGATTGTTTGTAACAAATTCAGAAATGTCATAAATATTGCAATGATTTCAATAGTGTTAAACTCTCCATTTCTATGAATCAGATTTTGTTTAAAAATTGCATTATCACTTAAAAATGCACCTGAAAGTGCATGAGGGTGAGTGGGTGATGACATCATCTCAGTTTTCGCTGAACTGTCTCTTTAAGGTCTGATTTGTGTCGTCCCTCTCAGTGCCTGATAAGCAGTTCTGTCGCTCTATGGAGAATCTCAACTGTAGCAGTGCCTTGATGGACAAACACACGGGCCGCTTCTCAGTAAAAGGACATTTCCCAGGGTTACCTGCTTCCTCCACCACGCCCTCGGGTCACCTGATGGTCTCGGGTGGCTTCTTGAGTCCAGGAGCTCCCATTGCCCGCAGCCAAAGCTCCAGCAATCTCCCTCAGAACCCGTACCAGGACACACACCGCTCTCGAGCGAGTGTGAGTAGCCCGAGCAAATCGTACAGCCAGTGGGACGTGAACGCGGCCACACGCCGACACACACAGGGACACATACAGGTAGTGATGAGGCCAATCAATGCTTAATCTGACACTTATAATCTTTCATTATCATCCAAATTACTTCTTGATCTTTTTCTCAGACGGTTTCACTGTGTATTCCTGCTTTCTGTGTGTCTTTAAGATCAATAATCAGATATTAAAGACACATTCACAGATACTCATTTCTCATCAAACACACTAATGCACATATGCCTCACACACTCGCTCACTCACACACTCACTCTTACACACTCTCACTCACTCACTCACACTCACTCTCACACACACTCACACACACACACTGTCTGAAGCGCTTTGATTAAGGATTGAGTCTCTCTAAACCCTGCCTCTCTGAGAGCTGCTCTGCTGTGATTGGTCAGAAAGCACGCGCTCATTATCACATCAATCTCGTGACACACAGTGATGAAACAGTAACGATGGTGTGGGTTTTACCGTCTCAATCTCAGCAGAAAACAGCGTCTCCTCCACATGAACAACACCAACCAAACTCTTGTTGAGATCGTTCACATGTAGTTCTGAATCGGATCTTTCTTTTAAGGGGACAATAACACATAAATACACTCACCTAAAGGATTATTAGGAACAGCACACTAATACTGTGTTTGACCCCTTTCGCCTTCAGAACTGCCTTAATTCTATGTGGCATTGATTCAACAAGGAGCTGAAAGCATTCTTTAGAAATGTTGGCCCATATTGATAGGATAGCATCTTGCAGTTGATGGAGATTTGTGGGATGCACATCCAGGGCACGAAGCTCCCGTTCCACCACATCCCAAAGATGCTCTATTGGGTTGAGATCTGGGGACTGTGGGGGCCATTTTAGTCCAGTGAACTCATTGTCATGTTCAAGAAACCAATTTGAAATGATTGGAGCTTTGTGACATGGGGCATTATCCTGCTGGAAGTAGCCATCAGAGGATGGGCACATGCTGGTCATAAAGGGATGGACATGGTCAGAAACAATGCTCAGGTAGGCCGTGGCATTTAAACCATGCCCAATTGGCACTAAGGGGCCTAAAGTGTGCCAAGAAAACATCCCCCACACCATTACACCACCACCACCAGCCTGCACAGTGGTAACAAGGCATGATGGATCCATGTTCTCATTCTGTTTACGCCAAATTCTGACTCTACCATCTGAATGTCTCAACAGAAATCCAGACTCATCAGACCAGGCAACATTTTTCCAGTCTTCAACTGTCCAATTTTGGTGAGCTGGTGCAAATTGTAGCCTCTTTTTCCTATTTGTAGTGGAGATGAGTGGTACCCGGTGGGGTCTTCTGCTGTTGTAGCCCATCCGCCTCAAGGTTGTGCGTGTTGTGGCTTCACAAATGCTTTGCTGCATACCTCGGTTGTAACAAGTGGTTATTTCAGTCAAAGTTGCTCTTCTATCAGCTTGAATCAGTCGGCCCATTCTCCTCTGACCTCTAGCATCAACAAGGCATTTTGGCCCACAGGACGGCCGCATACTGGATGTGTTTCCCTTTTCACACCATTCTTTGTAAACCCTAGAAATGGTTGTGCGTGAAAATCCCAGTAACTGAGCAGATTGTGAAATACTCAGACCGGCCCGTCTGGCACCAACAACCATGCCACGCTCAAAATTGCTTAAATCCCCTTTCTTTCCCATTCCGACATTCAGTTTGGAGTTCAGGAGATTGTCTTGACCAGGACCACACCCCTAAACGCATTGAAGCAACTGCCATGTGATTGGTTGATTAGATAATTGCATTAATGAGAAATTGAACAGGTGTTCCTAATAATCCTTTAGGTGAGTGTATACTTTCAATTCAAAACAACAACATTTGAGGAAAAAATTAAGTATTACAATTCATACTTTGCCGAGGCAAACAAGACTTCGCAATAAATGTGTGTGAGCAGAGTTTATGTAGGCATGATGATGAGGAACAGGTGTGCAGTAATCAGTTCAAGAGTGAGGGTGTATGGGAAATGAAGTCCGAAATGGAGGTTAGTACTCTGGTGAGTTCGACCTCTGTTGGCCAACGGTGGAATCTTCACCGGCGTTTGTGACAGCCACATAGATTACTGACAGGAAGTGATGTCACTCTGAATGTGCACAATAAAAACATCAATCTCTGTCCGGATACTTTTAGGCGCGACTGTATCTTTAAATCTCTCCGTGTCTCGTGCACCAGTTTGTTTAACTCTATTGATTCTCACTGCCTTCTGTTGTGCAAAGGCTTGTGTTTCCAGGGTGCGACAAACACTCACACACACACACACACACACACACACACACACACACACACACACACACACACACACACACACACACACACACACCAACGTGCCCTTGGTGGAAAAAGTTCAAGGCTTCATTTGAACGCCAGCTGTTTCCCCTGCCTCTCTATCACGGATATATAACAACAATATATTCAGGCCTAAATGCATTTGAATTGCTTATACAATTATGTTATGAGCATAAACTAATAAACTTGATGTGATGCATATACTTGTATGTTAGTTATACATAAATCAAACGGGTCAAAAATCATGGCATAAGTTATGTACTATTTGCATTCAAAATGCATAGAATCAGCATAAATGTGTTCATTGTGAAAATGACATTTATTCAGTTAAAAAGTATGAATATGACTAGCTGTGGAACAAGCAATATTCAAAAAGATTCAAACAAACTGGATTTGCTGACAGTTATCTGTCAGAATGACTGAGAATCAAATCAAAGTTTGGAAAATATATTTACACGATTCATTTAATTCAGTAATGTTTTGTGTTTTTGACATATTAGGCATGCAAATACAAATACAAATGCATGCAAAAAAATTATTTGCAAATAGTTCATATTGATTGCTTCACATCTAAAAAATAATTTACTTTTCTTTCTGTTTATTTTATTTAAAAAAAGGTTAAAATGGTTCAAATATGTCTACCTGTGGAACGAGAGATATTCGAATAGTTAAAATGATTGAAACAATTTAGATTTATTTATATAACAACTTGTTTATTGTGTATTTAAAACACATTTAGTTTATTAGTTTTTAGCTTTTTTTGTGATTGTTGCGGCAAAAATCCTTGATTATGCGGCACGTTTTCTAAAAAAATGCGATGGAAAATGCGGGATATTTATGCAATAAAATTGCGGGAACTTTTGATGAAAGTTTGATGAAAAAGAGAATAAAAGCACTACATCACAGAAAGTGCTGGGAATATTTAAGTTCTCATCTTGTTTTATTGAAGACCTTAATAAACACACGGCTCGTCGGCACCAATAGCCTCGTGGGCAGTGCGCTGACATATAGTGCTGTTGCGCTTCGGGCGACCCGAGTTCGAGTCCCGGCTCGTGGACCTTTCCCGATCCCATCCCCCTCTCTCTCTCCCACTTCGCTTCCTGTCTACCTACTGTCCTATCATAATAAAACAAAATCTTTAAAAAAAAAAAAAAAAAAAAAAAAAAAAAAAAAAAAAAAAAAAATAAACACACGGCTCAAATTTACAAAACATTGAGTCGAACAAGTTCTGTAGCTTTACAAAAGGAATATGCTACAACTTCTGAAAAATGAATAAATAACTTCCTGTTTTACAGAGGTAGCTTTACAAAACAGACATTTGAGTGCTTCCAATGCACAAAGTGCAATCTCTTAAAGGGATAGTTCACCCAAAAATGTAAATTCTGTCATTAATGACGTCCCCTCATGTCGTTGGACACCCGTCAGACCTCCGTTCATCTTCAGACACAAGTGAAGATATTTTAGTGTAAATCCGATGGCTCAGAAAGGCCTCCATTGGCACAATGTTCACTCTCAAGACCCATAAAAGGCACTAAAGACGTCATTACAAAATCCATCTCACTACAGCGGCTCTACAGTAACTTTATGAAGCGACGAGAATAGTTTTTGTGCTAAAACCTAAATAACGACTTATATAGTGATGACCGATTTAAAAAAACAGCATCATGAAGCTTCGAAGCGTTATGAATCAGCGAGTCAATTCATGATTTGGATCGGGTATCAAACTGCTGAAATACGTGACTTTGGCGATCCGAACCACTGAATCGACTCACTGATTCATAACGCTCCAAACCGCTGAATCGACTCACTGATTCTTAACGCTCCAAACCACTGAATCGACTCACTGATTCATAACGCTTCAAACCGCTGAATCGACTCACTGATTCATAACGCTCCAAACCGCTGAATCGACTCACTGATTCATAACGCTCTGAACTGCTGAATCGACTCACTGATTCATAACGCTCCAAACCGCTGAATCGACTCACTGATTCATAACGCTTCAAACCACTGAATCGACTCACTGATTCATAACGCTTCAAACCGCTGAATCAACTCACTGATTCATAACGCTTTAAACCGTTGAATCGACTCACTGATTCATAACGCTTCAAACCGCTGAATCGACTCACTGATTCATAACGCTCCAAATCGCTGAATCGACTCACTGACTCATAACGCTTCAAACCGCTGAATCGACTCACTGATTCATAACGCTTCAAACCGCTGAATCAACTCACTGATTCATAACGCTTCAAACCACTGAATCGACTCACTGATTCATAACGCTTCAAACCGCTGAATCGACTCACTGATTCATAACGCTTCAAACCGCTGAATCGACTCACTGATTCATAACGCTTCAAACCGCTGAATCGACTCACTGACTCATAACGCTCCAAACCGCTGAATCGACTCACTGACTCATAACGCTTCAAACCGCTGAATCGACTCACTGACTCATAACGCTTCAAACCGCTGAATCGACTCACTGACTCATAACGCTTCAAACCGCTGAATCGACTCACTGACTCATAACGCTCTGAAGCTTCATGATGCTGTGTTCTGAAATCGGTCATCACTGGGAAACTGCTTTGCTCTTTTGCTGTTATTTTTGTTGGCCAATGGGAGTTTGCGCTTCATCATGGTTTCACTGGTATCTATGGTTTCTCCGTGGGGTTTGTAGGTTTGCGATGACGTTCTCGTTGGGTAATTACGTCACTTCAAAGCGTTCCCATGGCAACAGGGGGAAATGGCGGCTCTTGTGTGAAGTAAACAAACATGCAACGAAAATGTATTTTGCACGTGGAAATAGGCAATTTACGCGACGAAAGTGCGGCGTATTTGGACAAATGCGGTCCCCGCATAAATATGCGGACTTTGGCTGATTATGCATTAAATCATGCGATCGCATAATCACGTTTTTCTGGAGGGACTGGAATATTAATGTGTTTTATGTATCGCTCTCTACAACAGAGTATCTAATACTCTAATAATCATTAGATATGATTGTTATGTAAATGGCTAATAATGTGTTTTGCTAATGTCGTCTCAGAGTCAGACGCTGCCTTCTAAACATCAGCCTCCTTACAGACGCTCGGTGGAGATAAGCCCCGCCCCCTCGTGACGGGATTGGTCACATGTTTGTGATGTAGGAGACAGGGGTGTCTTTGGTTCACTGCAGTTAAAACACTAAAAATAAGAAATCTGAAACTATTAAAAATCGTTGTTGGTAATAAAAAAAACGAAAATAAATTAAAATATGAAATAAACAAAAGAAAATTTGAAATGAGAAAAGTGTAAATAAATAAGTCGAAATATTAAAATGATTAAAACTAAGATAAATGAAAAAAATCTTAGCTTTTAAAAATCGTTGATTATTGAAAAGCTGAAATAAAACATATAAAAAATTCTTATTTGAGTTTCTTAATTTCTAATTTTTATTACTGAAGTACTACAAATATTAAAATTTAAACTGAAATTAGAAACTTTTAACTATTAAAAATCATTTAAAACTTTTCTAAATTAAAATATGAAATAAACAGACAAAAATTAGAAATTAGAAAAGGATAAATAAATGAGTATTAAAATTATTAAAACTAAAGAAACTATTCTTTTTTTTTTAGTTTTAAAAAATGGTTGATTATTGAAAAGCGGAAATAAATCAAATATAAAATATATGATGAAAAATGTAAATAAGAAAATTAACTTTAAACTATTAAAAATCGAAGCTAAAATAAATATGAAATAAACATCAGACGCTCAGTGGAGATAAGCCCCGCCCCCTCGTGACGGGATTGGTCACATGTTTGTGATGTAGGAGACAGGGGCGTCTGCAGTTAAAACACTAAAAATAAGAAATCTGAAACTATTAAAAATCGTTGTTGGTAATAAAAAAACGAAAATAAATGAAAATATGAAATAAACAAAAGAAAATTTGAAATTAGAAAAGTGTAAATAAATAAGTCGAAATATTAAAATGATTAAAACTAAGGTAAATGAAAAAAAACTTCACTGCAGTTCAAATACTCCGCGATGATGATGTGGACTGATGAATGTGCTCATATTAGCAAATTATTATTAAGCATATTAGCTTATTATTCAAAATGAAAATGTATCATGCATTATGTGCAGAAAAATCCTGGGATGATTTCCTCAAAAAACTTCTGAAGTGAAGTAATGCTTTGAACACTTGATGTTCAGGAGGCGTGTCGGTCCAGACTCCATATGGCATCATAGAGACGGGTTATATAATCCCCATCTACACCGTTCAACATCCTCCATATGCAGCATCTCCACTGGAGATTTACAGCACACACACAGCCCGTAATCCGCCGGCCAAAGCTGTTAAGTGCACTCGGACGGCGTCTGGCCTAAAGTGCATGATGACATCAGCAAACCTTTTACATTTGCCCTGATTTATTGTTTGGCGGCTTCTAATGGTTTATCTCCCTTCTCTGTATTGTTCACAAAGTCGTGTGTGTCTGTGTTTTAGGCCACTTCCTCTTGACGGTTGTGGCTTCAGGCTGTTTTCTTACTTAGTGAAGAAGAGTACGTGTATAACCACACACACACACACACACACACACACACACACACACACGAGTCCCAGTATGCACTCTGCAGTTCACTTCCGTACACTTTTAAACATGCACATGCACTAATTAGTCTCAGATACTCCAATTAGACACACACACACACACACACACACACACACACACATCAGAAATCACAAAACCATAATGCCTTTCTGAACACATCTCCGATCATGTGATTGGGTGAGTTCTGAAAACTAAAATTACTCTAATGTTCAACTTCCTCTGTGAACCAGTGCTGTTATTGTTAGCTAAAACTATTAATAATAGTTTAAAATAAAGAAACCTGAAACTTTTAACTATTAAAACATGTTGTTAGAAAATCTAAAATAAGTTAAAATGTTAAATATTACATAAACAAATGACAATTACAAATGAGAGAAGTGTAAATAAATAAGTTATTAAAATAAATAAATAAATGATTAGGAATTAAGGAAAATGTAAAAATCATACTTATTTTTAAAAATCGTTGAAAAGCTGAAATAAAATATAAAATATTAGATGAAAAACTGAAGTACTATAAATATTAAAAGTGAAATAAGAAACGGGAAACTTTTAACTATTAAAAATCAACATTTTCTAAAATAAATAAAATATTTAATAAACAAACGAAAATTTGTAATTAGAGAAGTGTAAATAAATAAGTATTTAGATTATTAAAACTAAGGAAACTGACAAATATATTAATTTGTTTTAGAAATCATTGGTAATTAAAAAGCTTTTTTTAATTTCCTTTAGTTTTAATCATTTTAATATTTCAACTTATTTATTTACACTTTTCTCATTTCAAAATGCCATTAGTTTTTTTAATATTTCAATTTATTTTAGATTTTTTTTAATTATTAACAACATTTTTAATAGTTAAAAGTTTCAGGTTTCTTATTTCAGTTTTAATATTTGGAGTATTTCAGTGACAAAAAACAGACATCAGAAACAATTACATAAATAAGTTGAAGTCTTTCATCTAATATTTTATTTCAGCTTTATTTTAAACTATTATTAATAGTTTAACATATTTCAGTTTTCTGATTCATTATTATTATTATTATTAAGTACTAAAATTGCTGAAACTTAAACTAAATTAAAACTCTCTCTCTCTCTCTCTCTCTCTCTCTCTCTCTCTCTCTCTCTCTCTCTCTCTCTCTCTCTCATATATATATTCAGAAAGAAACTAAAAATGACTTGAAGCACATCACATTTTTTAAACTGAAATAAGAAACTTAAATATTAAAAATGTTGGTACGTTCTTAGTAATGAAAAAAATCTGAAATAAGTTAAAATATTACATAAACAAGTGACAATTAAAAATTAGTGAAGTGTAAATAAATAAGTTGAAGTATTAAAATGATTAAAACTAAGAAAACTGACATTTAAAGGCTGAAATAAAATATAATATAAAATAGATTATATAATTATATTTCATTTTTCTAATTTCTAATTTTTGTTAAAGTTCTAAAATTGCTGAACCTTAAACTATATATATATATATGTACACTAAATAATAAAAAACTAACTCAAAATATGAATAAATACTAAATAAATAAATACTAAATACTGTATAATAAAATATAATAATATAAGCTCATTCAAAGTATTAATACTATAATGGTATTTAAATAATACTATAAAATATGTAAAATTAAAAAATGCAATTCATAGCGCAACACGAGTGTAATATGGGCCATATTTCTTTGTAATCTCTGTTTCCTCTCCTCAGCTCTCATCATCAGCCTACATTTCCCAGAGTTCTCTGTCAGAGCAGGGGAAGAGGCAGTGGGCGGAGCCTCCGAAGCCGTTCCCGGGGCAACGGCCCCTCCAGACGCTGCAGCTGTGGGATCAGTACTGCGACCCCTGCACCGGACGCTGTTACTACGTCAACACCGTTACGAAGGAGCGCTCGTGGAAACCCCCCCGCCGAGCCCGCGAGAGCGACGGCAACCAAAGCAAGGTGAGCGGCCAATCACATCCTGCCACCACACGACCATCGACCAATCAGAGACATCCAGTTATTATTCACCGATCAGGCATAACATTATGAATGATGATCTCCTGTCAGTGGGTGGGATATATTAGGCAGCAAGTGAACATGTCGTCCTCAGAATTGATGTGTCAGAAGCAGGAGAAATGGGCAAGCGTGAGGATTTGAGCGAGTTTGACAAGGGCCAGATTGTGACGGCTAGACGACTGGGTCAGAGCATCTCCAGAACTGCAGCTCTTGAGGGGGGTTCCCGGTCTGCAGTGGTCAGTCTCTATCAAAAGTGCTCAAGGAAGGACCAGTGGAGAACCGGCCACAGGGTCATGGGCGGCCGAGGCTCATTGATGCCCGTGGGGAGCGAAGGCTGGCCCGTGTGGTCCGATCAAACAGACGAGCTACTGGAGCTCAAACTGCTCCAGAAGTTAATGCTGGTTCTGATAGAAAGGGCTCAGAACACACAGAGCATCTCAGTTTGAGGAGTATGGGGCGGCACAGCCGCTGACCAGTCAGGGTGCCCATGCTGACCCCTGTCCACCGCCCAAAGCCCCAACAGTGGCACGAGCATCAGAACTGGACCACGGAGCAATGGAAGAAGGTGGCCTGGTCTGATGATCACGTGTTCTTCTACATCACGTGGATGGCCGGGTGTGTGTGCGGGGCTTACCTGGGGAACACATGGCACAGGTGCACTATGGGAAGAAGGCGTGGCGGCGGAGGCAGTGATGCTTTGGGCAATGTTCTGCTGGGAAACCTTGGGTCCTCCATCATGTGGATGTGACTTTGACACGTCCCACCTACCTAAGCATTGCTGAGCCCATGTCCAGCCTCTCATGGGGACGGTATTCCCTGTGGCTGTGGCTCTTTCAGCAGATAATCGGCCTCCAAATTCCCCAGATCTCAATCCAATCGAGCATCTGTGGGATGTGCTGAACAAACAAGTCCGATCCATGGAGGCCCCGCCTCGCAACTTACAGGACTTAAAGGATCTGATGCTAACATCTTGGTGCCAGATACCACAGCACACCTTCAGGGGTCTAGTGGAGTCCATCAGAGATGGGTCAGGGGGACCAACACAATATTAGGTCATAATGTTATGCCTGATCGGTGTGTATTTGACTCTTTTTCTAATGTCAGTCTCTCCTGGTGTTTGTAGGTCAGTGTGGTTGAGCGGGACATCAGGCACCTGTCGCTCCCCTTACAGATCTCAGGAAGCGGCTCCATGCACAGGGTACAGCAGACACACTCCATACATCATAACCACATGTGTGAAGATCAGGCGGTTTGTTGGTGATTATGGTTTTATAATGTGATGTAACGATATATGAAAGTCACGTAAAGAGGCCATAATGTTTTTATGCACGTACACACACTCACTTTCACACATACACACTCACACACACACACACACACACACACGTTGGGTTTTCATGTTTTATGGGGACTTTCCATAGGCGTAATGGTTTTTATACTGTATAAACTGTATTTTCTATCCCCCTACACTGCCCCTAAACCTACCCATCACACACACTCTCTCTCACACACTCTCTTTCACACACACTCTCTCTCTCACACACTCTCTCTCACACACTCTCTCTCTCTCTCACACACTCTCTCTCACACTCTCTCTCTCACACACACTCTCTCTCTCACACACTCTCTCTCTCTCTCTCTCTCTCTCACACACTCTCTCTCACACACTCTCTCTCTCTCTCTCACACACTCTCTCTCACACACTCTCTCTCTCTCTCACACACACTCTCTCTCTCACACACACACACTCTCTCTCACACACACTCTCTCTCACACACACTCACACACACTCTCTCTCACACACACCCCGCCGGTGCAGGGGAATCTGTTCACGGATTAGAAAGGAAACACAGTCCAATGAAAGAGAGGATTAGAGTCGCTGATGCTGGTTTATTATATTTATGAAGTCTCTATGAACAGATTTTGTGCTGAGCTCTGAGTGTTAACGGATCACACACACTCACACGCTGTGCTCACACACACCAGCGCTGCTGCTGATAACCACAGCTGTTACACTATTCGATCTTCTCTTTCTTCATTGAAATAAACCTGAAATAAAATATAAATATTAGATCAAAACTGAAACTGAAAATAAGAAATTTTGCCCTTTCAACTAAATGATATTTAATACATCTAAGTTGAAGTGCTAAAATTACTAAAACTGTCTGTCCATCCGTTCGTCCATCCATCCATCCATCTGAATATCCATCTGTCCATCCGTCCATCCATCTGAATATCCATCCATCCATCTGTCCATCCATCTGAATATCCATCTGTCCATCCGTCCATCCATCTGAATATCCATCCATCCATCCATCTGAATATCCATCTGTCCATCCATCCATCCGAATATCCATCCATCCATCTGTCCATCCATCCATCCGAATATCCATCCATCCATCTGTCCATCCATCCATCCGAATATCCATCCATCCATCTGTCCATCCATCCATCCGAATATCCATCCATCTATCTGAATATCCATCTGAATATCCATCCATCCATCTGTCCATCCATCTGTCCATCCATCCATTCATCCATCACTCTGTCCATTCATCCATCTGTCCATCCATCTGAATATCCATCTGTCCATCCATCTGAATATCCATCCATCCATCCATTCATCCATCACTCTGTCCATTCATCCATCTGTCCATCGATCTGAATATCCATCTGTCCATCCATCTGAATATCCATCCATCCATCCATCCATCACTCTGTCCATTCATCCATCTGTCCATCGATCTGAATATCCATCTGTCCATCCATCTGACCATCAATCACTCTGTCCATTCATCCATCTGTCCATCGATCCGAATATCCATCTGTCCATCCATCTGAATATCCATCCATCCATCCATCCATCCATCCATCACTCTGTCCATTCATCCATCTGTCCATCGATCTGAATATCCATCCGTCCATCCATCTGACCATCAATCACTCTGTCCATTCATCCATCTGTCCATCCATCTGAATATCCATCCGTCCTTCTGTCCATCCATCTGTCCATCCATCTGACCATCCATCCATCCATCACTATCCATCCGAATATCCATCCATCCATCTGAATATCCATCCATCCGTCTGTCCATCCATCTGTCCATCCATCTGACCATCCATCCATCTATCCATCCATCCATCTGAATATCCATCCATCCGAATATCCATCCATCCATCTGTCCATCCATCTGAATATCCATCCATCCATCTGTCCATTCATCCATCTGTAAATCCATCCATCCATCACTCTGTCCATTCATCCATCTGTCCATCCATCCATCTGTCCATCCATCCATCTGTCCATCCCTCCATCCATCCAAATATCCATCCATTCATCCGCCCATCCATCTATCCGTCCATCCATCCATCCATCCATCCATCCATCTGAACTGAATATCTGTCCAGCCGTCCGTCCATCCATCCATCCATCTGTCCATCCATCCATCCGTCCCTCCATCTGAATATCCATCCGTCCATCCATCTGTCCATCCATCCATCTGAACTAAATATCCATCCATCTGTCCAGCCGTCCGTCCATCCATCCATCCATCTGTCCATCCATCCGTCCATCCATCCATCCATCCGTCCATCCATCCGACCATCCATCCGAATATCCATCCGTCCATCCATCCATCCATCCATCTGAACTGAATATCCATCCATCCGTCCATCCATCCATCTGAA
>CM042250.1:53627472-53629972 GCA_023566225.1 Romanogobio albipinnatus
GCCATCTATCTGGCCATCTATCTGTCCATCTATCTGTCCATCTATCTATCCATCTATCTGGCCATCTATCTATCTATCCATCTATCTATCCATCTATCTGTCCATCTATCTATCCATCTATCTGGCCATCTATCTGGCCATCTATCTATCCATCTATCTATCCATCTATCTGGCCATCTATCTATCCATCCATCTGTCCATCTATCTGTCCATCTATCTGGCCATCTATCTATCCATCTATCTATCCATCTATCTGGCCATCTATCTATCCATCCATCTGTCCATCTATCTGGCCATCTATCTATCTATCCATCTATCTATCCATCTATCTGTCCATCCATCTATCCATCTATCTGGCCATCTATCTATCCATCTATCTATCCATCTATCTGGCCATCTATCTATCCATCCATCTGTCCATCTATCTATCCATCTATCTGGCCATCTATCTATCCATCTATCTGGCCATCTATCTATCCATCTATCTGTCCATCTATCTATCCATCTATCTGGCCATCTATCTATCCATCTATCTGGCCATCTATCTGTCCATCTATCTGGCCATCTATCCATCTATCTGTCCATCTATCTATCCATCTATCTGGCCATCTATCTGGCCATCTATCTGGCCATCTATCTATCCATCTATCTGTCCATCTATCTATCCATCTATCTGTCCATCTATCTATCCATCTATCTGTCCATCTATCTATCCATCTATCTGTCCATCTATCTGTCCATCTATCTATCCACCTATCTGGCCATCTATCTATCTATCCATCTATCTGTCCATCTATCTGGCCATCTATCTATCCATCTATCTGGCCATCTATCTATCCATCTATCTGTCCATCTATCTATCCATCTATCTGTCCATCTATCTATCCATCTATCTGTCCATCTATCTGGCCATCTATCTATCCATCTATCTATCCATCTATCTATCCATCTATCTGGCCATCTATCTATCCATCTATCTGGCCATCTATCTATCCATCTATCTGGCCATCTATCTATCCATCTATCTATCCATCTATCTGGCCATCTATCTATCCATCTATCTGGCCATCTATCTATCCATCTATCTGGCCATCTATCTATCCATCTATCTGTCCATCTATCTGGCCATCTATCTGGCCATCTATCTGTCCATCTATCTGTCCATCTATCTATCCATCTATCTGGCCATCTATCTATCTATCCATCTATCTATCCATCTATCTGTCCATCTATCTATCCATCTATCTGGCCATCTATCTGGCCATCTATCTATCCATCTATCTATCCATCTATCTGGCCATCTATCTATCCATCTATCTATCCATCTATCTGTCCATCTATCTGGCCATCTATCTGTCCATCTATCTGTCCATCTGTCCATCTATCTATCCATCTATCTGTCCATCTATCTATCCATCTATCTGTCCATCTATCTATCCATCTATCTGGCCATCTATCTATCCATCTATCTGGCCATCTATCTGTCCATCTATCTATCCATCTATCTGGCCATCTATCTGGCCATCTATCTGTCCATCTATCTATCCATCTATCTGGCCATCTATCTATCCATCTATCTGGCCATCTATCTATCCATCTATCTGGCCATCTATCTGGCCATCTATCTGGCCATCTATCTGTCCATCTATCTGTCCATCTATCTATCCATCTATCTGTCCATCTATCTATCCACCTATCTGGCCATCTATCTATCCATCTATCTGTCCATCTATCTATCCATCTATCTGGCCATCTATCTGTCCATCTATCTGTCCATCTATCTGTCCATCTATCTGTCCATCTATCTGGCCATCTATCTGGCCATCTATCTATCCATCTATCTGTCCATCTATCTGGCCATCTATCTATCCATCTATCTGTCCATCTATCTGGCCATCTATCTGGCCATCTATCTATCCATCTATCTGTCCATCTATCTGGCCATCTATCTATCTATCTATCTATCTATCTATCTATCTATCTATCTATCTATATATCTATCCATATATCTGGCCATCTATCTATCTATCTATCTATCCATCTATCTGGCCATCTATCTATCCATCTATCTGTCCATCTATCTGTCCATCTATCTATCCATCTATCTATCTATCTATCTATCTGTCCATCTATCTATCCATCTATCTGGCCATCTATCTATCCATCTATCTGTCCATCTATCTGTCCATCTATCTGTCCATCTATCTATCCATCTATCTATCCATCTATCTGTCCATCTATCAATCCATCTATCTGTCCATCTATCTATCCATCTATCTATCCACCTATCTGGCCATCTATCTATCTATCCATCTATCTGTCCATCTATCTATCCATCTATCCATCTATCTGTCCATCTATCTATCCATCTATCTATCTATCTATCCATCTATCTGGCCATCTATCTATCCATCTATCTGGCCATCTATCTGGCCATCTATCTGTCCATCTATCTATCCATCTATCTGGCCATCTATCTATCCATCTATCTGGCCATCTA
>CM042250.1:53632472-53644972 GCA_023566225.1 Romanogobio albipinnatus
TCTGGCCATCTATCTATCCATCTATCTATCCATCTATCTATCTGGCCATCTATCTGTCCATTTATCTATCTATCTATCTATCTATCTATCTATCTATCCATCTATCTGGCCATCTATCTATCTATCTATCTATCCATCTATCTGGCCATCTATCTATCCATCTATCTATCCATCTATCTATCTGGCCATCTATCTGTCCATTTATCTATCTATCTATCTATCTATCTATCTATCCATCTATCTGGCCATCTATCTGTCCATCTATCTATCCATCTATCTATCCATCTATCTGTCCATCTATCTATCCATCTATCTGTCCATCTATCTATCCACCTATCTGGCCATCTATCTATCTATCCATCTATCTATCCATCTATCTGTCCATCTATCTATCCATCTATCTGGCCATCTATCTATCCATCTATCTGTCCATCTATCTATCCATCTATCTGGCCATCTATCTGGCCATCTATCTGGCCATCTATCTGTCCATCTATCTGTCCATCTATCCATCTATCTGTCCATCTATCTGTCCATCTATCCATCTATCTGTCCATCTATCTATCCATCTATCTATCCATCTATCTATCTATCTATCTATCTATCTATCTATCTATCTATCTATCTATCTATCTATCTATCTATCTATCTATCTATCTATCTATCTATCTATCTATCTATCTATCTATCTATCTATCTATCTATCTATCTATCTATCTATCTATCTATCCATCTATCTATCCATCTATCTGGCCATTTATCTATCTATCTATCTATCCATCTATCTGGCCATCTATCTGGCCATCTATCTGTCCATCTATCTATCCATCTATCTGGCCATCTATCTATCCATCTATCTGTCCATCTATCTGTCCATCTATCTATCCATCTATCTGTCCATCTATCTGTCCATCTATCTGTCCATCTATCTATCCACCTATCTGGCCATCTATCTATCTATCTATCCATCTATCTATCCATCTATCTGTCCATCTATCTGTCCATCTATCTGTCCATCTATCTGGCCATCTATCTATCCATCTATCTGTCCATCTATCTGGCCATCTATCTGGCCATCTATCTGGCCATCTATCTGGCCATCTATCTGTCCATCTATCTATCCATCTATCTGGCCATCTATCTATCCATCTATCTATCCATCTATCTGGCCATCTATCTATCCATCTATCTATCCATCTATCTGTCCATCTATCTATCCATCTATCTATCCATCTATCTGGCCATCTATCTGGCCATCTATCTGTCCATCTATCTGGCCATCTATCTATCCATCTATCTGTCCATCTATCTGTCCATCTATCTATCCATCCATCTGTCCATCTATCTGTCCATCTATCTATCCATCTATCTATCCATCTATCTGGCCATCTATCTGGCCATCTATCTATCCATCTATCTGTCCATCTATCTATCCATCTATCTGTCCATCTATCTATCCATCTATCTATCCATCTATCTATCCATCTATCTATCCATCTATCTGGCCATCTATCTATCCATCTATCTATCCATCTATCTGGCCATCTATCTATCCATCTATCTGTCCATCTATCTATCCATCTATCTGGCCATCTATCTATCCATCTATCTGTCCATCTATCTATCCATCTATCTGGCCATCTATCTATCCATCTATCTATCCATCTATCTGGCCATCTATCTATCCATCTATCTATCCATCTATCTGTCCATCTATCTATCCATCTATCTGTCCATCTATCTGGCCATCTATCTGGCCATCTATCTGGCCATCTATCTGTCCATCTATCTGGCCATCTATCTGTCCATCTATCTGGCCATCTATCTATCCATCTATCTGGCCATCTATCTGTCCATCTATCTGGCCATCTATCTATCCATCTATCTGTCCATCTATCTGGCCATCTATCTGTCCATCTATCTGGCCATCTATCTATCCATCTATCTGGCCATCTATCTGGCCATCTATCTGTCCATCTATCTATCCATCTATCTGGCCATCTATCTGGCCATCTATCTGGCCATCTATCTGTCCATCTATCTGGCCATCTATCTATCCATCTATCTGGCCATCTATCTGGCCATCTATCTGTCCATCTATCTGTCCATCTATCTGGCCATCTATCTGGCCATCTATCTGTCCATCTATCTGTCCATCTATCTGGCCATCTATCTGGCCATCTATCTATCCATCTATCTGGCCATCTATCTGGCCATCTATCTGTCCATCTATCTGTCCATCTATCTGTCCATCTATCTGGCCATCTATCCATCTCTTTATTTTTATTTACATTTTTTTTTACTTTTTTGTAAATTCATGTTCAAATTTCACGTATTTGTAAAATAAAGAAATAATAATGAAGTATTCTCTTTTTCTGGCTCTATCAAAAACAACCAACACAACAGTATTTTATACATTTACATTAACAAAGTATTTATGATATATTTATTCAAAACAAGTAGTAGTTTTAATAATTTAGTGATGTAACAATCCTTCCAAAATATGACCTGTCAGAATGTTCTGCCACTCTTCAGATGTTGTGTATATTTTCTTTGTTGTTTTTCTCTAGCGTGTGTGTGTGTGTGTGTGTGTGTGTGTTCAATGCCTCAGTCAGAGTTCAGTAAACACAGCCGTGTTGGACACACACACTCGTTTCTCTTCATGTTCTCTAAAACGTGTCCCACTCACAGATCGTTCAGGTCATTTCAAGTTTGACTGGACGAGACGGAAAGAGGTGAAATATAAAAGGAGGCATTCCCTCTTTCTTTCTCTTTGCTTGAGTTTGTGTCTTACGAATGGTTTTGGGCTGTGTGCATGTGATCCCAGAATAATCCGCAGCATATGGAGGAGTGGGAGCGTGTGGCCCCGGGTCAGTGCGGTCACATGGGGGGTTCAGTCTGTCTGATAAGCTGCTTTTGACCGGGACTGCTGTAAGCGAGTTTGCTAATTGAGTGCTGGGAGGATAATTAGATGAGCTGCACATCACTGTAATGAAGCGGCTGTAAGTGAGTGTGTGTGCTGGGACTGACTCTGACCTGATGAGTGTCTTTGGCAGAGCATGCAGCGTGCGTCGTCGTCTAATGCGCTCAGCTCCGCCTCGGCCGTCTTCGCGGATTCACAGCGCATGGACTCCGCCTTATCAGGGGGCGTGGCACACATGAGCCACTCCTACTCCATGTTCCTGCAGTCACAGGCTCAGAGAACATCTGCAAACGGAAAGGTAAGAGTGACACCATCAGTCTCACACACTAGTGTCTATCTATCCATCCATTCATCCACCTGTCTAATCATCCGTCTATCTATCCATTCATCATCCATTCATCCACCTGTCTATCTATCCATTCATCCATCTGTCTATCCATCCGTCTATCTATCCATTCATCCATCTGTCTATCCATCCGTCTATCTATCCATTCATCCACCTGTCTATCCATCCGTCTATCTATCCATTCATCCATCTGTCTATCTATCCATTCATCCATCCGTCTATCTATCCATTCATCCACCTGTCTATCCATCCGTCTATCTATCCATTCATCCATCTGTCTATCCATCCGTCTATCTATCCATTCATCCATCTGTCTATCCATCCGTCTATCTATCCATTCATCCATCCGTCTATCTATCCATTCATCCACCTGTCTATCCATCCGTCTATCTATCCATTCATCCACCTGTCTATCCATCCGTCTATCTATCCATTCATCCATCTGTCTATCCATCCGTCTATCTATCCATTCATCCATCTGTCTATCCATCCGTCTATCTATCCATTCATCCATCTGTCTATCCATCCGTCTATCTATCCATTCATCCATCCGTCTATCTATCCATTCATCCACCTGACTACCCATCCGTCTATCTATCCATTCATCATCCATTCATCCACCTGACTACCCATCCGTCTATCTATCCATTCATCCACCTGACTACCCATCCGTCTATCTATCCATTCATCCATCTGTCTATCCATCCGTCTGTCTATCCATTCATCCATCTGTCTATCCATCCGTCTATCTATCCATTCATCCACCTGTCTATCCATCCGTCTATCTATCCATTCATCCATCTGTCTATCCATCCGTCTATCTATCCATTCATCCATCTGTCTATCCATCCGTCTATCTATCCATTCATCCATCTGTCTATCCATCCGTCTATCTATCCATTCATCCATCCATCTATCTATCCATTCATCCACCCGTCTATCTATCCATTCATCAACCTGACTACCCATCCGTCTATCTATCCATTCGTCATCCATTCATCCACCTGTCTAACCATCTGTCTATCTTTCCATTCATCCATCTGTCTAAACATCCATCTATCTATCCATTCATCCATCCATCCACCTGTCTATCCATCCGTCTATCTATCCATTCATCATCCATCCATCCACCTGTCTATCCATCCGTCTATCTATCCATTCATCATCCATTCATCCACCTGTCTAATCATCCGTCTATCTATCCATTCATCATCCATTCATCCACCTGTCTATCCATCCGTCTATCTATCCATTCATCATCCATTCATCCACCTGTCTACCCATCCATCTATCCATTCATCCATCCATTCATCCACCTGTCTATCCATCCGTCCGTCTATCTATCCATTCATCATCCATTCATCCACCTGTCTATCCATCTATCTATCCATTCATCCATCCATTCATCCACCTGTCTATCCATCTATCTATCCATTCATCCATCCATTCATCCGTCTATCTATCTATCCATTCATCATCCATTCATCCACCTGTCTATCCATCCGTCTATCTATCCATTCATCATCCATTCATCCACCTGTCTATCCATCCGTCTATCTATCCATTCATCCACCTGTCTATCCATCCGATTATCTATCCATTCATCCATCTATTCATCCACCTGTCTATCCACCCGTCTATCTATCCATTCATCCATCCATCCATTCATCCACCTGTCTATCCATCTGTCTATCTATCCATTCATTCATCCACCTGTCTATCTATCCATTCATCCATCCATTCATCCACCTGTCTACCCATCCGTCTATCTATCCATTCATCATCCATCCATCCACCTGTCTATCCGTCCGTCTATCTATCCATTCATCATCCATTCATCCACCTGTCTACCCATCCGTCTATCTATCCATTCATCCATTCATCCACCTGTCTACCCATCCGTCTATCTATCCATTCATCCACCTGTCTACCCATCCATCTATCTATCCATTCATCCACCTCTCTACACATCTGTCTATCTATCCATTCATCCATCCATTCATCCACCTGTCTACCCACCCGTCTATCTATCAATCAATCTATCTATCATTTATCCACCTGTCTACCCATCCGTCTATCCATTCATCCATCCATCCATCCGTTTATCTATCCATTCACCCATTCATTCATCCATCCATTCATCCATCCATCCACATGTCATGTCATAGTTCATTATGTCTTATAATTTAAGTTCAAACACGGCAAACACTTTAGATTAAATATTTAACAGAGTAAATCCTGAATCCATGTAGAGTTATATCTAAAGCAAATATTAATGTAGATTTTTAAACTTAACACTCGCCATGGAAATAGCCAAGGAGGCGGGCATAGCATGAAAACACCCCCCAACCATCTTTCAGCTCCACACAGATCATCTCTCTAGAGCTGCTCGCCTGTGGCATGAGCTGAAGGGTGCGGCTGCCTGTCATGTGACTAATCACTCTAGAGCTGCAAGAGAGAGTCTCCTCACATTCAAGTCCTTTTACTCTTTAAGAGCCTCCTAAACGAATCTGTCACCAGCGAAACCAATTCTACTTTATATATTTCTCATTTATATGCATGCAAAAAAAACATGAATTCCATCAAAAGAGTAAAGACTCATCTATAGCTGAATATCTGAGCTGAATAAAGCGGCTCTTTGCAGTCGTGTGGTGTAGTTTCAGGATATTAGCATCAGCGGTAACAAGAGTGTCCATCTTTCTTCTCCTCTGCAGTCGGACTACAGGCTGGTGGTGGAAGCCCCTTCATCTGACAGCTCACCAGATAGTGAAGGTGTCACACCGGTGAGCATCCATCCATCCACACATCCATCCATCCAAATCCATCCATCCATCCAAATCCATCCATCCATCCACCCATCCAAATCCATCCATCCATCCAAATCCATCCATCCATCCACACATCCAAATCCATCCATCCATCCAAATCCATCCACCCATCCAAATCCATCCAAATCCATCCATCCATCCAAATCCATCCACCCATCCAAATCCATCCAACCATCCAAATCCATCCACCCATCCAAATCCATCCACCCATCCAAATCCATCCACCCATCCAAATCCATCCAAATCCATCCATCCACCCAAATCCATCCACCCATCCAAATCCATCCAACCATCCAAATCCATCCAACCATCCAAATCCATCCACACATCCAAATCCATCCAAATCCATCCACCCATCCAAATCCATCCAACCATCCAAATCCATCCATCCATCCAAATCCATCCACCCATCCAAATCCATCCACCCATCCATATCCATCCACCCATCCATATCCATCCACCCATCCAAATCCACCCATCCATCCATATCCATCCACCCATCCAAATCCATCCACCCATCCAAATCCATCCAAATCCATCCATTCATCCAAATCCATCCACCCATCCAAATCCATCTACCCATCCAAATCCATCCATCCATCCATATCCATCCACCCATCCAAATCCATCCACCCATCCAAATCCATCCAACCATCCAAATCCATCCACCCATCCAAATCCATCCACCCATCCAAATCCATCCACCCATCCATATCCATCCACCCATCCATATCCATCCACCCATCCATATCCATCCACCCATCCAAATCCACCCATCCATCCATATCCATCCACCCATCCAAATCCATCCACCCATCCAAATCCATCCAAATCCATCCATTCATCCAAATCCATCCACCCATCCAAATCCATCTACCCATCCAAATCCATCCAACCATCCAAATCCATCCACCCATCCAAATCCATCTACCCATCCAAATCCATCCACCCATCCAGCCATTCACCCATCCAAATCCATCCATCCATCTATCCATCCAAATCCATCCATCCATCCAAATCCATCCATCCATCCATCTATCCATCCTTCCACCAATCCATCCACACATCCATCCACACATCCACCCATCACACAATCAATCACACAAAAAAATGTGAGATTTACAGTTTTTTACAATCGCTATGACAATTTTTTCAATACTTTTAACAATTTTCCTAAACTCTTAACATAGTTAGCACAACATCTGTCTGTGTAGGCTATACAATTAACACATTTATTGTTGCTTTTACACAAAATGCATACAGTTAACACAAATTTACCAATGCTTTAACACTGTCTGTCAGAACAGATAACACCATGTTCTAAACATAACCTTTTACTAAAGTCAAGATAAACAGCTGATAATGTGTGATTTTGAGCATGAAATTAACCGTTTTGGCAATTGTGTGATGTAGGTGTGTTAGTGTGTTAGTGTGTTAAGAGTTTAGGAAAATTGTTAAAAGTATTGGAAAAAAAAAGGAAATTTGTCATAGCAACTCGGAATACCCAGCATTGTGAGATTTGAACAATTGTGAGTCCAAATTGTGAGTCCAAATTGTGAGCTATTAGCTTTTAAAATTCTGTGGCAGAAACAAGCTTCCATATAATTATTAATAATAATAATAATAATAATCTGTAAATTCATCTGCTTTTTCCAGCTGGGTAGATGCACGCACACGGTTTATACCAAACTAATTATGATGATGTCATTCTTAACCCATTTACACTGGAAACTTTCACTGAACACACACACACACACACACACACACACACACACACACTCATGATACACACTGACCGACTGTGTTGTGACAGGAACTGGAAAAGGCCGGTCTGCTCAACAAAACCAAGATAGCAGAAGGAGGCAGGAAACTGAGGTGAGCTTATCTATACACACACACACCTGGATCTACAACACACACACACACACACACACACACACACACACACACACACACACACACACACACACACACACTGAGTCACTTTAGATGGATCTAGATTACAGTCAGAATTTGGCTTGTGCTGCAAAAAAACAGCTTCTTCATCAGCATTTCTGTCCTGTTTTCCAGTTCAAATATTTAAATCAAGACCACATTCATCTGAGAAGCAAAATTGCAAGAGATGTGAAGATTTTAAAGGGAATATATATGTTAAATAGTGCACTTTTCTTACTAAATTGTCTCACGTTTGTCTTGTCGCAAGTGTAAATCTGGCTAGATATAGATCACGCTGGTTAATGTTGACCACGAGCGCTTCGGCTGATGTTTCATGTGTGTATTGTTTTTTAATTACTAGCATTTTTGACATAAATGGGGTCTCTCTGCACTTTCTGCTCAACTTACCTGCAGCAAAGCTGAGTTTGTTTTCTGTGTTTTCAGGAAAAACTGGAACCCTTCATGGGTGGTGCTGGTGGGAAACAGCCTCGTCTTCTTCAAAGACCCTAAAAGCCAGAATCCTGAGAGTTGGGTGAGACTAACAGAGAAGATCATGGAATCAGTTCCATATCTGATGTTTTAAAAGTCAACTATTGCTGAGTGTGTGTGTGTATGTATGTGTGTTTATTTATGTGTGTGTGTGTGCGTGTGTGTACATGCAGAAACCGGGCAACAGCCGTCCAGAGAGCAGCGTGGATCTGAGAGGAGCTCAGCTTCAGTGGGCCAACGATCTGTCCAGCAAGAAAAACGTCTTCAAGGTGAGAAAGAGACAGAAATGAGATTAAATGGAGACGTTTCACTACAGCCGATGTCGTCTCACACACACGTTTATTTCTCAAAAGAAACTTTAGGAGTTAAAACAGTCACACTGTGTGAACTGATGACAGTGTAGAGTTTAGTATTTACTTCCTCAGTTATAAATTTTATTTGTGATAAAACGTTTAACGGAACAACACTTCTCATGTGTGTGTGTGTGTGTGTGTTTATGGTTGTGTCTAGCTGAGGACAATTACGGGAAATGAATTCTTGCTGCAGTCGGAGACGGACTCTCTCATCAGAGAATGGTACAGAACCATCCAGAACGTCATCGACAGACTGGTGAGTGATCACACACACACACACACACACACACACACACACACACACACACACACACACACACACACACACACACACACGTTTACTTAGCTATCGAAATGGGGACTATTCTATTGTTTTTATATACAGATAATTGCACATTTTATAACCCACAACCTAAACCTGCCCATCATAGAAAACTTTCTGCATTTTTACATTTAAAAAACAAAACAAAAAACTTAAATTACTTTATTTTTATACCAATTTTACAAATGAGGACGTCCCCAAAAGGGAGGTTTTTGGAGATTTGGGTGCAAATTTGTTTCAAAAATATGGTTGAGTAGGTACACTCACTCACAAACACACACACACACACACACACACACACACACACACACACACACACACACACACACACACACACACACACACACACACACACACACACACACTGACAAACACACTCACAGACATAAACACACACACACAGATGCATACATACTCACAGACGAACACACCCTCACACACACACACGCACGCACACACAGGGGGGTTTTTGTGAAATGTGGGGACATTCCATAGGCGTAATGGTTTTTTATACCGTACAAACCGTATTTTCTATCCCCCTACACTGCCCCTACCCATCACACACACACACACACACACACACACACACACACACACACTGCCCCTGCCCCTAAACCTACCCATCACACACACACACACACACACACACACTGCCCCTGCCCCTGCCCCTAAACCTACCCATCACACACACACACACACACACACACACTGCCCCTGCCCCTAAACCTACCCATCACACACACACCCACACACACACACACACACTGCCCCTGCCCCTAAACCTACCATCACACACACACACCCTGCCCCTGCCCCTAAACCTACCCATTACACACACACACACACACACACACTGCCCCTGCCCCTAAACCTACCCATCACACACACACCCACACACACACACACACACTGCCCCTGCCCCTAAACCTACCATCACACACACACACCCTGCCCCTGCCCCTAAACCTACCATCACACACACACACCCTGCCCCTGCCCCTAAACCTACCCATTACACACACCCACACACACACACACACACTGCCCCTAAACCTACCATCACACACACACACACCCTGCCCCTACCCCTAAATCTACCCATCACACACACACACACACACTGCCCCTGCCCCTAAACCTACCCATCACACACACACACTGCCCCTGCCCCTAAACCTACCCATCACACACACACACACACACACACACACACACACACACACACACACACACACACACACACACACACACACACACACACACACACACACACACACACACACACACACACACACACACACTGCCCCTAAACCTACCCATCACACACACACACACACACACACACACACACACACACTGCCCCTACCCCTAAACCTACCCATCACACACACACACTGCCCCTGCCCCTAAACCTACCCATCACACACACACACACACACACACACACACACACACACACACACTGCCTCTGCCCCTAAACCTACCCATCACACACACTGCCCCTACCCCTAAACCTACCCATCACACACACACACACACACACACTGCCCCTAAACCTACCCATCACACACACCCACACACACACACACACACACACACACACACACACACACTGCCCCTGCCCCTAAACCTACCCATCACACACACACACACACACACACACACACACTGCCTCTGCCCCCTAAACCCACCCATCACACACACAAAAAAAAACTCATTCTGTGATTTATAAGCATTTTGAAAAGTGAGGACATGGGGAACGTCCTCATATTTCACCCTCTTTTTGTAATACCTATGTCATACCAGTGTCATTATACACATTTGTGTCCTGATTTTTCACAAAAACATGCCCACACACACACACACACACTTACAGCCGTACACATACTCACTCACTCACACACACACACACACACACACACACACACACACACACACACACACACACACACACACACACAGCCGTATACACACTCACACACACACACACACACACACACACTGACTCACACACTCACACTCAAATCACAGACGCATACACTCTCTACACACACACAAACACACTCTCTACGCACACACACACACACTCACAGCCTTACACACACACTCACACACACACACACACACACTTACAGCCGTACACATACTCACTCACTCATACAAACACTCTCTCTCTCACACACACACACACACTCACTCACTCATTCACACACTCAGACACACACACACACACACACACACACACACACATTCTCTACGAACACACACACTCACAGCCGTACACACACTCACACACACACAGACACACACACACTCACTCACAGCCGTACACACAAACACACTCACAGTGGTACACACACTCACACACACACACACTCAATCACAGCCGTACACACAAACACACTCACAGCTGTACACACACTCACACACACACACACTCACTCACACACACACACACACACACACTCACTCAAACAAACACACACACTCTCTCTACAAACACACACACTCTCACACACACACACACACTCACAGCCGTACACACACTTACAGACACACACACCCTCACTCACTCAAACACACACACACACACACACACACACACACACACACACTCCATTCAAACGTTTGGAGTTGGAAATATTTTTAAGTTTCTCTTCTGCTCACCAAGGCTGCGTTTATTTAATCAAAAATATTAAAAACAAATGAAAAATATTAAAAAACAGTGAAATATTATTATAATTTAAAGTATCCATTTTCTATGTGAATATACAGTAAAGTGCAGTGTTGGTAACGCATTACAAGTAACTTGAGTTATGTAATCAGATTACTTTTTCAAGTAACTAGTAAAGTAACGCAGTACTTTTAAAATCTACAACAAATACCCGAGTTAGTTTTTCACATGTGTTTGACTGACGCGTCTCCCGTCCTCATGCTGAGAGAAATCAAGAGAAATGTGTGTGTGTGTGTGTGTGTGTGTGTTCGTAGAGAGAGAGTGTGTGTGTTTGTTTGAGTGAGTGTGTGTGTGTGTGAGTGTGTGTACAGCTGTGAGTGTGTTTGTGTGTGTGTGAACATGTTATTGTAGTTCTAGACTAAATGTGAGCATTTATTCATCTCACTCGCACAATAAAGATTCAGTACTCCTCAAAATGAATACAAAATAATCTGTCAAATGCAAAATCAGAATACTATGCATAGCTCCAATAATTAAATGTTAAATAAAACAAATATTTGTATGCATTTACTCTGCCTTTATTGACCGATGTCTTGCTGCTGACCTTCACTGATTCAGTTAAACCATGAG
>CM042250.1:53664972-53674972 GCA_023566225.1 Romanogobio albipinnatus
TCTCATGATGCTGTAGAAAAGGCCCAAATTATGTCACTTCCTTTCTTGTAACTGGGAGAAACTGAAATGTTTGTTCGTCTTCAGTGAGGATTAATTGTGTGACGTCATCATCACACACACCGTGTCAGCTGGTGTAGAGTGTGTGAATGATGTCATTAGATGTATGATGTGACGTCTGTTCTTCCAGAGCGAGCAGTGACCACAGACGGACGCTATCTCTTCCCTGAGGATTTAGTGCAAGGTTTGTCTCCTGTGAACAGGGCCGCTGATCTTAACCTGCCGCTGCTTCTGCCGCTCACTCCAGGCTCTGCTGCGCTCCTGTGTCGACTTCCACCCAGACGCTCATGGCTTCGGATTATTAAACATTTTCTAGGTTCAATACAAGCCTGTGACATAATATAGAAACTAATATAATTGTAATTTAAATTTCAGGATTCCAGAAGTTTTTAGACCTGAATGTTCTTTAGGTTTCCAGATGTTTTTAATTATTGAATTGACATGACTTTTACATTTAAGAAAATGCATATTTAAGATTATTTTTACTAATAATTTCTACCAGGGTTATTACCATTAAGTATAAATAAAATTGTTACTTGAAATACATAATAAAATAAATAAAAATTGTTTAAGGTGAAGTACTAAAATCGATTAAAAATAATAATGATAATAATAATGATATATTATATTATATATATATATTAGGGCTGTCAAAAGATTAATCACGATTAATCACATCCAAAATAAAAGTTTGTGTTTACATAATATGTGTGTGTGAACTGTGTATAATTATTATTTATATATAAAAACACACACAAGCATGTATATATTTAAGAAAAAATTATTATATTTATATATAAAATATTTATATTTATATATAATATAAATTATATAAATGTATACAGTATATACATGCAAATATTTCTTAAATATATACATGAATATTTATATAAACATAATAATTATACAGGGTACACACACATATATTATGTAAACACAAACTTTTATTTTGAATGTGATTAATCGTGATTAATCTTTTGACAGCCCTAATATATATATATATATGGAAAATATAAAAATATATAGGGAAGAATTCATTAAAAATAATATACATGAAAAAAAAAAGTATATATATATTTATTCTTAATATACTATAATATAGTTATATAGGGAAAATATAAATATGAATATATTATTTATTTATATATATATATATATATATATTAGATAGAGAAAGAAAATAGTATATATTCATTATTTTTAATGAAATTAAATGACACTGATTTCTACTTTATAAAATATTTCATAGCCAGAAAAATCTGTATTAAATAATAAAAATACCCAAGACATTTTAAGGTTTTATTATTTTCCATGATTTTTCTAGGTCTAGAAATCGCAGGCTTCCTCATATTTCCCAGTTTTCCAAGACTGTGTGAATCCCGGTAGTTAACAGTAGTTAAGCTGGTGAATTAAGATAAGAAATCTCTTATATTTTAACGCATTCATTTCATTGCATGTCATTTTGAATCAAAACTTTCTTCTGTGCAAATCTACTTTTTATATCACAGTGAACCTGCAAAATTCACTGCAGAATTGCTTCTTCACCTCCTCGTTTCTTCTTCTGCAGCCTGACGCCTAAACCGTGCAGCATCTTTGAGTGTGTGTGTGTGTGTGATTCAGCATGTAACACTTACAGTCCCTCCACCATCTCTCCTCCAGAGCGTCTGGATCTGGACGACCCGCAGTGGGAGGACATCCACGTGATCACCGGCGCGCTCAAACTGTTCTTCAGAGAGCTGCCCGAGCCGCTCGTCCCGTACGCATTCTTCCATGAGCTCGTGGAGACCGTCAGTGAGTGACGAGGAGACAGCCAGAGGAGATGCATGATTAATGATCTATTATAAAGGACTTTTATACGTTTATATGTCTGTGTCCTGCAGAAATATCTGATTACCTGGAGAAGGTGGAGCGACTGAAGCTTCTGGTCATCAACATGCCTCCACCAAACCACGACACCTTGAGTCACATGATACACCACCTGAAACGGTACGAGCACTTTCAAGTCTCAATGTGTTTGTATTAATGGCTGCATAGGGGCGTTCACACCATGTCGTCAAAATGCACCAAAATTAATAAAAATGCTTCCAAAAACCAAGATATTAAAAAAACATTCAAGACTAACACTCAGAGAACATTTACATTTAGCGACTTGAGTGCAATAGAAGCAACTAGGACACTCAAGAGTAACGCTCAGAGAACATTCCCATAATGTTTGAAGAATGATAAAATGGAATGTTTGCTTAAATGGTTCGCATAATCAAGAAAAAAAAACATTTTAGAACATTTAACCCCTTAGCTGTCACCCCCATTTTTGGGCATAGACATGATAATGTACTATACAAACTTAAACATCTGTAATTCATGAATGCTTTGGGATACAGACATAAGGTCGGTCTCTTTTGAAAGAAGACAATTAAAATGTATTAATATTTCTAAAAGTTATTAAAGTTTAAGTTTTTTGTTATGAAAATGGTATGTAATATTTGTTTTATTATATAACATTTATATATATAAAAAAATATATGTTTCAGCCTAAAAATGCTAAAAGTAAAAGCCTGGTTTCTGTGAGACTTTTAGTTGTCACATCACAAATGGCCACTAGGAGACACCCTTGTTCATTGTTGATTCTTGAACTTCCATCTGACACCTCAGCACAAACACAGAGAGAGATTAAAAAAAAACATTTAATTTTTTTTTTTTTACTTTTTTCAAAACATTTCACAAACATGTTCACTATTCTATACAAATTGCAACAGAAACACAAATACGACTAGTATGAAAGAAAATAATAATGAAATAAAAATACTGGAAAAATAAATACCAAATAATTTCCAATTTTTCAACTATTTATAAACTATATACAATTTTTCACAACTTCTGAACACTACAAACTATTTACATCATGCCAGTAATTGAAGCAATCTCGTGTTGATTCTCGTGTGGATTTTTTTGAGGTGCACTCTTGTCATAAATTCATTTATTACTTTTCCTACATCATTTTTAACAAAAAACAGGGGTGACACATCTATTTAGGAGGCTTAGACCTTTCCAACGATATATAGTTTGTCATGATTAGATAAGGATTTAATTGTAAAATATTGAAGCAAACATAGGCGTCCCGCCGGCGGGACGGTGACAGTTAAGGGTAGAACTAGATGTTGTGAACATTCAGAAATTATGTTTTTATAACTCAATGACAAATTGAGCAAAATGCTCTTAGAGCATAATGAGCATATTTTGTTAGGATCATCACTAACTAGTGATTTTAATCATATGTAGATCACACTTATAATGAAAACACTTGCTTGTTTTGCTGAACCTTTTGCCATGTTGTCAAGAGCAGTTTCAAAGCAGCCGATTGATTTGAATCTTCAGCCTTCACTCACAAACACAAACACTGGAGACTGTCTCTCACTGTAGATCTTATCATTTCAAATCAAACAATCGCTTCACTCATAATGACACTCACCTTGAAATGAATTTCACCCATAATCGTGCTCTGATTGGATTATGCAAGCTCCGCCCACTTGTCCTCCACCAATGAGAAGGCACATGCACTCACTGATCTCTCTTCCTTCCCTTTGGTAAAGATGGTGTGGTTATAGCTGGCTGTTGTGATTGAGACACTAGAGGGCGCCGTGTGTCTTCATCACAAACAGACTGATGAGAAATATCTGACATTCTGTGACAATAAAGCAATATCAGTCATTTATTATAAGCCTGAATTGAGTCTACAGAATAAATACAGAAAATATAACGTGAAGGGAAATTAAATAATAAGTGTTTTAGTACTTTAATTGTTTCAGAGAACATTCAAATGTAACGCTCCCACAATGTTTGCAAAATGATCAAATTAAATTTTTACATAAATAAATAATAAAGGAAACCAATGAAACGACAAACTCCATTAATCTGAGCAAAGAAAGATCACACTTTAACACCTCAATTCTTTCTCCAAAGAGAAGAAACGCATGTCTTACTGTGCTCAGATCTGCCAAAAGATCCCAAAGTGTGCGATCAAAAGTATGAGCGTCTCATCAAATGATCTGATTTATTAGATTTATGCATTAAACGGATGCAAGAGCCAACAATGCTCATATAACACACAGTGCCAGGTGTGTTAGACGGCTAGGACGCGAGGAGAAATGCAGAGAAGAAACACTGAGCTAGAGGAAGCGGGAGAACGTGAAGAGCAGAAACATCTTCCTGTGGTTTGGTGTCTCTGGAGGAAGTCACCCACAGGAAGCTCTTCGTTTCTCCTCTGCTTTTTCTATTTATAAAGTGGAAGTTTTGAGCAGTTTCAGCTGAATGTTAACGCTTATGTGTGTGTGTTTAGGGTGATGGAGCGCTCCGGGAGCAATCGCATGACGACGCAGAACATCGGCATCGTGTTCGGCCCCACGCTGATGCGTCCGGAGAACGAGGGCGGAAACATGGCCATCAACATGTTGTATCAGAACCAGGCCATCGAGCTGCTGCTGAGCGGATACGAGCGGATCTTCGGAGCCGAGCAGACGGGGTCTTACTGAGGGCACGGACACTCGGACGCTTCTGTGGACGCCATCGCTAGTCCATACACTCATGAGATATGAATGGGTGGATCTCATGAAAACGGGTCACATTTCAGCTCTAAAAAATATAAACAACATTGTGCATAAAGAAAAAATATTTTTTAGGATCATTACTTGAGATATTATTTGAATGGCAATTAAACATTTTCACCATTTGTTTTCAGTGCATCCAGATGTATTTAATTCTTTTGCTCACTAAAGTTTTGTCCTAAAAATATAAACAAAATTGTGCATAAAGAAAATATTTTTTTAGAATCATTAAAATATTATTTGGATGGCAATTAAACATTCACACCAGACTTTTTTCAGTGCATCCAGATGTTTTTTTTACTGTAAAAATGATCCTAAGCTCTCTAAAGTTGTCTCTAAAATTATTATTTTTTAATTGTGCGTAAAGAAAATACCTCATTAGGATCATTAAGATATTTTTGGGATGAAAATTAAACATTTACACCATACATTTTCAGTGCATCCAGATGTTTAAAACATTTTACACTAAAAATTCCCCTAAGCTCTCTAAAGTTGTCTCTAAAAAATATTTTTAAAAATGTGCATAAAGAAAATACATTTTTTAGGATCATGAAGATATTATTTGAATGATGATTAAACATTTTCACCATACATTTTCAGTCCATCCAGATGTTTTTAATTTCTTTACAGTAAAAATTATCCTAAGCTCTCTAAAGTTTTGTCCTAAAAATACAAAACAAAATATTGCATAAAGAAAATACATTTTTAGGATCATAAGATATCATTTGAATGACAATTAAACTTTTTCAGTGCATCCAGATGTTTTTCAAAGCTCATGGATGGACATGAAACTGCTCTATTAATCCTTTCAAATAAATAATATAACATGTATTTAACATAAATGATATCATTTGATGTTAAATCCACTATTGTTTTATAAAGAATTGTTCTAGTCTGTACAATATTTAATGCAAATACTTTAGAAGTAACTAATTCAATTACAAGAGTAATCCCTTACTTTACTTTCTCAAAGAAAAGTCATTCATTTACAGTAATTCATTACTTAGTAATGCATTACACCCAACACTGATAATGAATTATAAATGATAAAAAATATATAAATTATGATTTATGAAAAAATGTGGGTGACCTGAAACTGAAAGTGACTTGTTTTGTGACATTCACTCAAACTTGTGTGTGTGTGTGTGTGTGTGTGTGTGTGTGTGTGTGTGTGTGTGTGTGTGTGTGTGTGTGTGTGTGTGTGTGTGTGTGTGAGTGTGTGTGTGTGTGTGTGTGTGGCGATCCGTCTTTCAGCAGATTTCATCCCTAGTGCCTTTTAATTGTTTCTATCTCAAATCATTCCCTTCTCAGCGCTTGTGTAGTTTTAATGCAAAAGCTTTCAAATAAAGCTGTACGTGTCACTCCATAATCATAAAGATCAGCACAGGTCACAAGTTTGAGTCATTTAGTCGCCTTTTAATGGAGGAATAATAAAATCACTCCAGAATGCCACGTAATTCCCTTTCCATTGTTCCAATGCGGTCGCTGAGTGTGTGTGTGTGTGTGTGTGTGAGATAGAGGAAGCTCAGAGGTGTGTGTGTGTGTGTGTGTGTGTGTGTGTGTGAGAGAGAGTGTGTGTGCCAGTCTCAGAGCGGGTGGAGCTCCGCTGCCATTTGTCCAAAACTCTGCTTTTAATAACAGAACAAAAGAGGAACTAAAAATGCATATGTTTAAAAAATGTGCATCCCCCACCCGCCCCACGCCGCGGTTTGGTAATTTTATATGGACTGTGGCTTTGGCTCTCGACAAAAAGAGCAGAAGAAAAAAAACGGGAACGCTTACACACTTTTTAATGCTTGATTTTTATATATTTATTCATTTTTTATTTTCTTATTATTTCAATTCCACAAGGGGCCGCAAAGAAGGGTTCTGGGGGAGCTTCTCCAAAAGCAGAACAGAAAGGACAGATGTTATGTTATTATTTCTGAATTATTATTAGATGAACATTCACAGCCTGTTAATAAGCTTCAACGACCGCTCACCCAGAAATGATCATTTATTCTCCTTCATGTCACGCCAAACCGGTTCGACTGTGAAACACACAACGTCTAAAGCATATTCATGCCGTTATTTTCCATAAATCCAGAGCATGCGATTGATCAAATCTTGTTTGCATCTCCGTGTATTTGAACCGGATCGTGAACCATCTCCTGTGTGTTCAGACAGAAGAACGAGGAATGATGATTTGTGGGTGAACTCGTTCTTTACGACGGTTTCATTGTTTCTGAAACCTCTCCTACGCTGTTCAGAGTCTCTGACTGTTTTACTTTAAGGTCAGAACTCTCAGTTTTGTGACTTTTCCTTTCGTTATCTGTCCATGATGAAAACGGCGAGTCATAAATCACCCGTTCATGAGGCCTCGTCGCTGTGACTTGCTTTTTCTCCCTTTGAATTCTGTATTTCAGAATTATGACAATAAAAACTGAAAATCCATTGTGTTTTTGATTTATTCTGAAGCATCTCGGATCCGTTCATAAGACGGTTTACATGCATTAATAATGGTCAAAACCATTGAATTATATTCTGAGGAGGGTCTATTATTATTTAACACTCTTTTTCTGGTCGGTCAAAAATGACAGAAAAAAGAAAAAAATGTATTGCAATGAAATGAATGTACTATATTTTAGTTTGATAATGTTTTGTATTTTTAGGGGATTTTATGGCACTAAATTACATTTGTGCTGTAGTTTATTATCCATTTATTCACTTTTTGAGCGTAGACCTGCACAGTACATTTCCAAATGAAACTGTGGTAAATCTGGAAGTTTGCTCTCTTTTTAAAGACGACACTTGGGCAGATTATTGCTGAAGTGAATTTAAGAAATTAATTTTATGTTTATTGTTATGAAAAATTCACAAAAATACTATTACATTTTTTTTAATGAAATATATATTTTCAAAAACATGTTTACTCTAAAAATGCACCAAAAAAATCAAAGCAAGCCGTGTTCCAAATTTGAGGTTGATATCTCAAAAGATGAGCTTTCAGTGAGTTTGTTTGTGTGCAGTACCAAACGCTTCCACTAGAGGAAATTTGTCTCCTATTCATTTCCAACGCACTCAGACCATTACACAAGTGTGACACTTTTTCATGACCTTTTCCAATCATGTCCATGATTGTTTTTTATTGCGTTTACACAGCAAGTGCCAAAACCTTTACCAAGTTCTGTACCATTCCAATGAAGTAAAAAAATTATTTAAAAAAAACTAAAGTAAAAAAATTTTGTCCAAAAAAACAAAACCTGTTTTTTGCTTTTGTAAAGTGTGTACCTTGAATGCAATGTAAATCGCTGTGGATATAAGCGTCTGCCAAATGCATAAATATAAATGTAATGTAATGTCCAAAAATGACTGAAGAGCACCACAGTTTACACTGCAAAAAAATGCATTTCTTATATAGTATTTTTGTCTTGTTTCCCGTCTAAATATCTAAAATTTCTTAAATCAAGATGCTTCTACTAGAGAAGTAAAATGACAAGGACATATTTTTTCTTGTTTTCTGCAAAATAAGTTATAAAAATAAAGTTTTTGCTTAAAGCTGCACTATGTAAGTTTCCCGTCCACTAGAGGTCGCCTGTTCTAAACAAAGGCGTAGTTTGATGACGTCACGTTTGAGCGCAGACTCTTGGGACATGTGGTCTTCACCTCACAGCCGGTGGGAAAGAATCAGGATAGGACTCGGGCAGAAATCATGCTGATGGATATGATTATTAACGTTATGTAGTCTATAACCATAACGTAAAAAAATATGGACGATGCGACTTCATTGGCTTCCGCTGAAGTAACTGAAGCCTCCGGAGGTCCGGATATGGCGCTGACATCTTGTGCAGATTTGGGACCGGAGTCTGTGCAGAAGTAGAGCCGCGATATCAAACCCCGCCCACACTCACAGATTTCATTATGTCGGTGTGAAATAAACAGTTATGGAAATGTAGAAATTAAAGCTAAAGCTCCAATCTCCTCCCGAAAAAAGTGCCTCTTTAGTGCAACTTCACTCAGAGAAGCCGTCAATCTCAGCTGTCAATCATGACGTCACACCCCCCGTTTTTATAGCATCACATAACGAACTAAAACTAAACTTATTTAAAAAACGAACACTTAAAAAATGAAATCATCGTGATTAAAAACTGCCTCCAATGACAGAAACCAACTTTTGGGAAAAAATTATATGAAGTGTAATTTGATTGTTTAGTTTGTCTCACGTCCATTAGAATCGATGGAGGGGCGGGGCTTATGAGCTTTACTGGGACCAGCCACCTGGGGGCGATCGAGACGCGGAGGCTTCAGTTATTTACAGGAGTGGCATAAACCAAGCGGCTCCTCCCGCAGTTTCTCCTGAAGCCGATACTGAAGGGCCTTAAACTGCAGTTCATGGACTGGCCACTAGAGGAGCAGAATCTCATTGAGCTCGTGTTAAAATGGCCAACTCTACAGCAGAAGAACACATGTTTACAGTCTGGGACAAACTGTGCTGTTGGTCTGTACGGCTAATGTTGCCCTTCATGACGACTGTGAGGGGGGGGATGTTTTATAATTCATTCCTTTACATTATATAAAGCCTTAAACTCCTGCATAATTAAGGGCGTGGCCACTTCGAGTGACAGGTGGATTGCCGTTTGTCTGCTGTCTGTTAGTCATCACCTCAGCTCCGCCCATGCCCCGCCTTTTTGCCCATTTTCTGTTATCCGGGAGTGACGCAGATGGCGACGGCCAGCTCGACCCGACTTTAGATCCTACGAGTGACATCACGGGCTTCAGCCGCCCCTAAACTTCTGTCCAGCCCCCCTAAAAAATGTGTGATGAACCTTTCAAACACATGAAACTGGCGGGAGGCTTCGGCTTCGTCCCGTCTTTTAATCTGCGTTAATCAGCTGTTCTTCAATCCGCAGCGGCGGCGAGCAGAGCGCACGTCAGAAGCAGAGGTGTGTGTGTTGATCTGAGCTCTCATTGGTCTGTCACCGCTCGTCAATGTCAAAATATTTGAGAAAACCAATCAAATCAGAGTAGGCGGGCTTTATGTTCACAGAAGCTGCTGAGGCTGAGCGTTAGGAACAGGACTCGACGTCAAGAGATATGAAGCTAAACTAAACATTTCATATTTGAGCTGCTTCTTGAAATGTTCAACAAATGACACAAATATATTTAGGCAACTTTTGTCTAATTTCGCCATTTTGATTGGTAATAGGCCTATGTAATGCCATTTATAATATAATTAACAAACAAGAAATATTAACAAAGCCGTTTTCTTCAGATTAGGCATAAGATTAGTAATGAATGTGTGCATATTGTGAATTAATAATTCCATGTGTAGCTCTCAGTAAATAAAAAAGTTCAGCTTTTTT
>CM042250.1:53679972-53687472 GCA_023566225.1 Romanogobio albipinnatus
GGAAATAAATCTACAGAGGAGAGGAAACTATGCTTGTCAAGTCATTACATGAGTGATCATTTTTATTTATGTTATTATACATATTTTAAACACATTTTTCTTATGATGAATATCATATTTTTATACTTTATTATTCATATTTAAAACACATTTTTGTCATGATGAATGACATTTTTTATTTTTATACTTTATTATACATATTTAAAATACACTTTTGTTACGATAAATATCATTTTTGTATACTTTATTAAATATATTAGAATGCATTTTTGATATAATGAATATTATATTTTTATTTGTATATTTTATTATACACAGAATACATTTTTGTGGAGATGAATATTATATAATTATTACAAATTTTACTATACATATTTAGAATATTTTTTGTTAAAATGAATATCAATTTTTATTTTGATATTTTATTATACACATTTAGAAATATTTTTATTGTTTTGAATATCTTATTTTTTTATATTTTATTATACATATTTAGAACACATTTTTGTTATGATGAATATTATATTTGTATTTGTATATTTTATTATACATAGGATACATTTTTGTTATGAATATTATATAATTTTTTTAATTTTTCCTAAACATATTTAGAATATTTTTTGTTATAATTAATATCATATTTGTATTTTGATATTTTATTATACACATTATTTTTTATATTTTATTATACACATTATTTTTTATATTTTATTATACACATTTAGAAAAAATTTTTTTATGATGAATGTCATATTTTTATTTTGATATTTTATACATATTTAGAAATATTTGTATTGTTTTCAATATCTTATTTTTATATTTTACTATACATAAAATATTTTTTTGTGGAGATGAATATTACATATTTTTAAAATTTGATTATACATATTTAGAATATTTTTTTCGTATAATGAATATCATATTTATATTATTTTTTATTATACATATTTAGAGTACATTTCTTTATAATTAATGTCATATTTATTTTCATATTTTATTATACACATTTAGAATAATTATTTGTTATAATGAATGTCATTTATTATACACATTTAGAAATAAATATTTATTTTAATATCTTAATTTATATTGTATTATTCATATTTAGAGTACATTTCTTTATAACAATAATCATTTTTATTTTCATATTGCAATATACATATTTGTTATGATGAATGTCATTGATTTTTATATATTTTATAATAGATATTTAGAATATATCTAAAGTCATAATTTTATATTTTATTATACATTTTTGTTATAACGAATATGATTTTTATTTTCATATTTTATTATACATTTTGATGAGTAGTTATTTCCTTTATTTCCCGTGTGTTTGGGTGTGATTATGTGTGTTATATATATTTACCATGATTGAATGTCTCTCATGCTGGATTCTCTTCAGCATTGACTCTGGCTCCGCCTCCATCATATACGCCACTGGAGACAGGAAGCCTGGGCTCGGTGTTGGTGGCGTGAGAGGAAGTGATGTCAGACCGTTGTGTCCCGGGATCATGTGATTGAAGAGAGGGTAGCTGCTGAACACCGTGCTGCTAAACAGCGGCGTTGCTGCATAAGCCCCGCCCACCTGCTGCTGAGAGGGCGGAGTCAGTCTCTTGAACGCAGTCTCGCCGTCGCGTCTTTCCTGCGGTGGCGAGTAACCGTTACAAGTCTCCCGTGGCACGGCGGAGGCCGAATGGGGTTTAGGGATGGACAAGTCTAAAGGTTCGCTCTGAATGTGATGGCTCGATGGACGGGGCGATGTGTTGATTGACAGATCCAGGTAGGGAGGAGAGCCGAACCGCAGGTGCTGGCGTTCGGGTAACGTTGGGGACGTCGGGCCGCCTTCTTCTCCCGGCCAGTGTTTGTGCGGGGAATCTTGCGATAGTTGTAAGGGTGTGGGCAAAGGCACGAGGATCTGCTGCGGGACCGAATGCCAGGACGCGCGCTGGGGCGAGGGCAGGTTATTGTGGTTTTGGCGCGCCTCGCCCCCGGCCTCCCGGCGGAGCATCTCCTGCAGCAGGTGTTCGAACTTACTGCGCGACTGCAGCAGCGGAAGCAGCGTGGTGCCTTTAAACACGCCCGTCCTCATGGCCAGATCCTCCGCAGGGTCCCACGCCCGGCTCAGAGCGGGCTCCAGCGGGTGCTGACCCAGCGCGCCGTACGGAGAGCCCCTGCTGTTCCTCCCGCCGGCCACCGGGGGCGATGTGGGCGATGGGAAGACGTACGCGTGTCCGTTATAATGAGCGCCGTTCCCCGCCGCCCCCCCGCCGAGGCACTTCTTGCTGCTGAGGTGTGAGCTGTAGGAGCCCGAGTGACTGAAACGCTTCTTACAGTTCGAGCACTCGTACGGCTTCTCACCTGCGCAGGACACATGGACACAGAGAAAACTCTTAAAATTACATATTTACATTTTTTTTTCCCTGTAAAAATAATGTTGTTGAGACATATTTTTACTGATTGGAGCACAGGAGCTCTGAGGGCGTGTCCGGATTCCCTTTTGCTAATTTAACGGCGCGTCCGGCTCATGGTCCAGGAGGGTCGTGCATCGTCTCTTAATGAGTCATGGGTGTGTTTTGGGCGTAACGAGCAATAAACCAATCAGAGCCTCATCTCCCTTTCCCTTTAAAAGCCAATTGTGCTGCGCCATGAGAGGATTTACTGTTTACATGAGGAGAGACTGAACGCTTCTCCAGAGAGTGTGTGTGTGTGTGTGCTGCTGCGCGTCCCTGTGTGTAATAATCAGAGTGTGTGTGTGTGTGCGTGTGCGTGTGCTGCTCGTCCCTGTGTGTGTGTGTGTAATAATCAGAGTGTGTGTGTGTGCTGCTGCACGTCCCTGTGTGTGTAATAATCAGAGTGTGTGAGTGTGTGTGTGCTGCTGCGCGTCCCTGTGTGTGTAATAATCAGTGTGTGTGTGTGTGTGCTGCTGCGCGTCCCTGTGTGTAATAATCAGAGTGTGTGTGTGTGTGTGCTGCTCGTCCCTGTGTGTGTGTGTAATAATCAGAGTGTGTGTGTGTGCTGCTGCACGTCCCTGTGTGTGTAATAATCAGAGTGTGTGAGTGTGTGTGTGCTGCTGCGCGTCCCTATGTGTGTGTGTAATAATCAGAGTGTGTGTGTGTGCTGCTGCACGTCCCTGTGTGTGTAATTATCAGAGTGTGTGAGTGTGTGTGTGCTGCTGCGCGTCCCTGTGTGTGTAATAATCAGTGTGTGTGTGTGTGTGTGTGTGTGTGTGTGTGTGCTGCTGCGCGTCCCTGTGTGTAATAATCAGAGTGTGTGTGTGTGTGTGCTGCTCGTCCCTGTGTGTGTGTGTGTAATAATCAGAGTGTGTGTGTGTGTGTGTGCTGCTGCGCGTCCCTATGTGTGTGTAATAATCAGAGTGTGTGTGTGTGTGCTGCTCGTCCCTGTGTGTGTGTAATAATCAGAGTGTGTGTGTGTGTGCTGCTCGTCCCTGTGTGTGTGTAATAATCAGAGTGTGTGTGTGTGTGTGTGCTGCTGCGCGTCCCTATGTGTGTGTGTAATAATCAGAGTGTGTGTGTGCTGCTGCACGTCCCTGTGTGTGTAATAATCAGAGTGTGTGTGTGTGTGCAAGGGAAGGGTGTAAGGGAAGGGTCAACTGTGTAATTACAAATGTATCTACAGAAATTAATTACAGATATAATTACATGCAGGTATTTTTAAAAATGTAAGTACAATGTAAAACATGTATGTACACAATAAGTGCAATGTATCAAATGATTAATTAAAATGTTTGTACATAGTAGTTAAGGCCACCTAATATAAAGTGGGTCAGTGGTTTTCAGTTCCTCACAATAGCAGCGCTCCAGCAATGCTCCTGATCACAGCTGGTGTTCAGACCAGACGCCCATGGGTGAACAGACGCGCCAGTGCATTTGATATTTAAACAACGAGGAGCTGGACGTGAACATGAGAACTGCGTCCGGCTGACACTAGCAGAACACACTTGAGTCTCGCCTGATGTCACAGCTCCGGTGTGTGATAGGGCCTTATATTTCTTAAACAGCTTGACCGTGTGGAATATGCGTGGATTCATGAATATGCGAATGAGCCCCGCCTCCTCTCACTCACTCACTCTCAGCCGCTCGGATCACCTGATCCACTCGCTCAACTGCAGTAAACGCTACAATACTGGTTTGCTTCAGCCGTATATATGTTTTATTGAGAAGAGGAAGAGTGAATTATACAGGCTCGTCTACAGGTTTATGAATCAAAACAAATGTTTTAAAGAAAACAAAAGTACAAAAGAACAGTAATAAATAATAATAATAAAGAATCAGAACATTTTCAGCCAAATATCATTTCTCAGCTGACATGTTTCAATCCAGATAAAAATAATTATGTACATAAAAAGTTAACATGTTTACTTAAAAGTTAAAATTAAAACCAAAATATAAAATCATAATGTTTTTATGTTTTAAATATTTTTTTAATAATGTTTTATTATTATTATTTTCATGACAGTACATTTAACACCCCCAAAAAACGACATACTTGCATAGAACTAAATAAAATACTAAAAACAAAAACAAAAAATGGTAACACTTTACAATAAGGTTCGTTAGTTAACATTAGTTAACTGCATTAGTTAACATGAACTAATAATGAACTGCACTTATAAAGCACTTATTTCTCTTTGTTAATGTTAATTTCAACATTTACTAATGTATTATTCAAGTCTTGTTAACATTAGTTAATGCTCTGTGAACTAACATGAACAGCTGGATTTATATTAACTAAAAGATGAACTAATGCTGAACAGAGGTGTTCATGGTTAGTTCATGTTAACTAATGCATTAACTAATGTTAACTAATACAACCTTATTGTAAAGTGTTACCCAAAAAATAAAATACCCAATAAAAATAAGAATATGTTTATTCCTCCTGCATTACAAGCAATAAGAACTTGCTTAAAAAAGGTCCTAACGGTCATAAAGTATTGCTCACTCTTAAGTTCAGTGTGAGTGTGTGTGAATGCACTGGTTTGTCTTACCGCTGTGAATGCGCAGGTGCTCTTTGAGGTGATGCTTGTATTTAAAGGCCTTTCCACACTGATTACACTTGAACTTCCTGCTCTCCATACTGGGCTCAGACAGGGAATTCTGGGACACACATGAAATCACGCGCAGTTAGCACACGTCTGCATGCGTGTCATTGGCTGTGTATGTGTGTGTGTGTGTGTGTGTGTGTGTGTGTGTGTGTGTGTGTGTGTGTGTGTGTGTGGTGTACCTTGTCGTGAGTGTGGCTGTGGAGCGTGAGGTGTCGCTCCATCTGAGCGTGGTATGGCGAGCTGAACCCACACAGAGGGCAGACGCTGTCCCGGTCCACTCCGTCCCGGTCCGGGCAGAACTTCACGTGTTCCCTCAGGGAGGCGTCACGCCGGTACGTCCGCTGGCAGTACGGACACGTCTGAACGGGGGCGTCAGAGTTTAAGGGTCCAGCGTCTGCACAGACGAGACCTTGTGTTACACTCAAAAAAATGAACTTTCTCTGTTGTTAGTTGCACTCAAATCATCCTTGTTCACATTACTCAAAAAACTTTTAATTCACTTAGATTAATGAGTTGTTTCTACTAAAAATGAGTATTGTCAGCTTTACTTAATAAGTGTTTGTTCGGTCAACTTAACATCGCTGAGTGAAACGAACAAACTGAGCTGTGGATCTGTATAGTTCCCAGCATGCTTTGCAACGGACTGCATTAGAAGAGTAAATTTAGGGATTAAAGTGTCATTTTATGTTTTACAGTAGAGAGAAAGATGTTGTTAGTTTATATTTATGCATTTGGCAGACGCTTTTATCCAAAGCGACTTACAGTGCCTTTATTACAGGGACAATCCCCCTGGAGCAACATGGAGTAAAGGGCCTTGCTCAAGGACACACTGGTGGAGACCGCTGGGATCAAACCAGCAACCTTCTGCATATCAGTTCCATGCTTTAACCCACTGGACCACCATCTCACATATGGTTTATGTTAGTGTTATGTGCAGTTATGTTGGACACTGAGAGGAGTTTCTGTAATTATGCAGAAGAGTGTCTGTGTTTAGGCTGTGGCCACTCATACACACATTTATTAGATGGACTTCCTTCCCTCAATTAAGTTATTTTTGACTTTTGTTCCTAAAAATATGCTTTTTGTCCACTTACACTTGTAGAGCAATTAGTTCATTTAAAGGGATAGTTCACCCAAAAATTAAAATTCTGTCCTCATTTACTCCAAACCTGAGTTTCTTTCTTCTGCTGATCACAAAAGAAGATATTTTGAAGAATGTTTGTAACCAAGCAGATCCAAGCAACCATTGACTACCATAGTAGGGGAAAAAATACTATGGTAGTCAATGGTTGCTCTATCTGCTTGGTTACAAACATTCTTCAAAATATCTTCTTTTGAAATGTGTTCACCTAACATAATAAACTTTTATAAATTTAACATAACATTATTTAGTAAACGGCACATATAAATATTATGCAACAGTGACAAATTCAAATGGTTTGTATTTACTTAAAGACATTTTGTCAGCTTTACTTGACTTTCTTTTGTTCATATTACTAAATTGTTATTTGTAAAAATGACTCAATATAGTTGTGTGGAACCACTTGACGCTGCTTTTTTAAGTAAATGTATGGTTGTGTATGGTTTATATTCTGATGATATACATTAGAGGCAGGTGGCGGCCATCTTACCTTTCCCCTCAGGGGAGCCGTGCTCTCCCGGGGACCAGCAGACGGGGGACATGTCGCCGGTGACTCCGTCTAAATGAAACGAGCTCGCGGATCCGTTGCGCTGCTGTGTGTGAATCGGGCTGAGCAGATGAGACACTTTCCTCAGCTGGGCCACGGAGTCCTCGATCACATGACCGTCAGTCTGACCTGAGAGAGACACGCGTGTTCACATCACCGTCACATACAAACTTCAGCGGTGTTCTCTTCAGAACAGAACCAGATCAAGTGCAAAGCGCAAAAAACTGTAATAAATAATAATAATCATCATTTTCATCCCGATATCATTTCTGAGACACACTGAGAGCGGCAGTCGGACTCACACACACACACACACACACACACACACACACACAAACACACACACACACACACACACACACTGAGAGCGGCAGTCAGACTCACACACACACACACACACACACACACACAAACACACACACACACACACACACACACACACACACACACACACACACACACACACACACACACTGAGAGCGGCAGTCGGACTCAAACACACACACACACACACACACACACACATTGAGAGCGGCAGTCGGACTCACACACACACACACACACACTGAGAGTGGCAGTCGGACTCAAACACACACACACACACACACACACACACACACACACACACACACACACACACACACACACACACTGAGAGCGGCAGTCGGACTCACACACACACACACACACACACACACTGAGAGCGGCAGTCGGACTCACACACACACACACACACACACACACTGA
>CM042250.1:53702472-53732472 GCA_023566225.1 Romanogobio albipinnatus
GAGGCGTCAGGGCTGTTGGCAGGAGTCGCGCGGATGGAGGAGGCGTTTCAAAACTTTCCTTTCTTGCCAAAACACAAAATCCACACTCTTTCATTCTACACTCATTTACTCTCCTAACACCGGCCTCGAATGATGAAGCCTGGAGAAGCACAGCGTGACCCGAGCTGCTGGTTTCAAAGGTCAAGTCGCAAATGTTATGATGAGCAACAAGAGAAAATAGCAGGTCACAGCGGACACAAAAGCCAAACCACATGTGATTTTACCTTCGGTGAGGTCACGTCCGTGATTAGTATCCTTACAGAAAGTGTGCAATGCCTCGAAGAAGTTCAACAACACGCAGTGAATTCTCTGACTCGGCTATTTTCACACTATGACAATGAGTCAGTGACACCACATCACAGTCAACGCCTCCCACGGCTCTGCCATACCTCACACTATAGAAACGTCATCCACGGCTACGCCTGTCCCGGAGCCGGGGTCAAATGTGCCACACACACCGTCCACATCATTCGTCTCATAAGGCCAGTCATTTCATGTCTGATAACAGCCGCTTCCTCAGGTGCTTGACGAACATCACCGCCTCTCAGTGTGTGTCAGATTATCTACACTGATGATCTCTGTTAGTGGGTGGGGTATATTAGGCAGCAAGTGAACATGTTGTCCTCAGAGTTGATGTGTTAGAAGCAGGAGAAATGGGCAAGCGTGAGGATTTGAGCGAGTTTGACAAGGGCCAGATTGTGACGGCTAGACGACTGGGTCAGAGCATCTCCAGAACTGCAGCTCTTGTGGGGTGTTCCCGGTCTGCAGTGGTCAGTCTCTATCAAAAGTGAAGGACCAGTGGAGAACCGGCCACAGGGTCATGGGCGGCCGAGGCTCATTGATGCCCGTGGGGAGCGAAGGCTGGCCCGTGTGGTCCGATCAAACAGACGAGCTACTGGAGCTCAAACTGCTCCAGAAGTTAATGCTGGTTCTGATAGAAAGGGCTCAGAACACACAGAGCATCTCAGTGGTCATAATGTTATGCCTGATGGATATACAGTTGTTTTTCCCTTCTTGTCACACACACAACATTATGCATATATATATTAAACAGGTCATGAGAATGTGTTTTTTTATTATAATTTAATTAACATATAGTCTCTCGTATTATATATTTATTATAAGTGAGTGACAAGAATGGAAAAACAACCACACACACACACACACACACACACACACACATTTTTAGTCGACTATCTCATGCTGAGTAAGAAACACTATAAAGCGTCATGTCGATCGTTTGATGAGGTTTGCATTGAGATCTCTGAGGTTTAATTACAGACTTCCATATCTTGACAAAAGGCTGACAAACACATTTGTTCTCCATTTAATTTTTAGTTTTTAAGGAATAATTGAGATATTAAAAAGATGTGATCGAGATATTGGTAGTGTGTGGGAATCTCTGGGCCTATTATTGGTCTATAAAGCAGCGTTTCTGAGCTCAGTCCTGTGGGATGTTTCTGATCCGGTTATTTCTCCTCTGGGATTTAAGGAGAAACATCTGAAAGCAAACACTTCAGTGAAAGATAACTGATATAATGAGAGAGCTTTGCTTCATGCTTTCGCTTGTGCATTTGTCTTCAGAAGAAATCTGCAGCTGGGTTAAATGTGCTGTGCATACACACACACACACACACACACACACACACACACAGAGAGAGAGAGAGAGAGAGAGAGAGAGAGAGAGAGAGAGAGAGAGAGTCTGTCGTCTTATAAACCCACACAAACAAATACCCAGAACAATTAAAGGTCAAAACTCTGTTCGCTTTAAATGTGATTCATCAGATCGAGTGTCTCACAGGTCTTTTCTTCAGTAACACACACACACACACACACACACACACACACACACACACACACACACACACACACACACACACACACACACACACACACACACACACACACACACGTTGGTGCAACTACATTATGAGGACATTCCATAGGCGTATGGGTTTTTATACTGTACAAACTGTACATTCTATCCCCCTACACACACACACACACACACACACACCACTACCCCTAAACCTACCCATCACAGGAAACATTCTGCCATCATTTTTACATTTTTAATAAAACATTGTTGAGTATGTTTTTAAAGCTATTTTAAATATGAAATGTCCTCATATTTCACGTTTACGTTGTAATACCAGTGTCATTATACAAATGTGTGTCCTCATAAATCACATAAACAAGCACACACACACACACACACACACTCTTCATCATGTCTGAAGTCTTGAATCCGGTGTTGTTATGAAGTCGGTTCACACACAGAATCACACGAACTAACCACAGACAAACACAACTAAAGCGTTTTCTAGAGTTTTACACTTTCACTTTCTTTTCCTGCAATATTTGTTTTTTTTAAAGTCGCTCTCTTTAAATAAATGACACTTAAGTGATGATATTTGGGCATTTTTAAAAGCGCTGAACACTTTTAAGGCTGTTGTAAACAATACATCCACAAACATAACGATTTTGTTTATGTTTTAAACACAATTTAAAATCATTTGATACTTCACCAGTTAAAACGAGAATGAATTATTAAAACTAAACAGCAGTAAAACCCATTTTCTGAAATGTTTAATTTTTAAAGGCAACACTACTTAAAGCCTTGATGTTATTATAAAACAATGCAATTAATGCAATAATTCAAATGCATTGTATGGCCTAGTTAATAGTTAGTTATAATACATTAAACCACAATTTCAAAAGCAACAAGGAATATGTGAATATTATAATGCATTTTTTTATCTTTAGTTACAGTTATTAATTAAAAGACATGATGCATTATAACGTACAATATGAATACATTTATAGTGCATTATATATAAAGTGTTACCCATCGTTCTTGACAATAAATGACAGTTTATACTTTATATTTAAGCAACTTAATAATGATAATTTTAGCACTTTTTCTGAAATGTTTTGTTTCCTTTACAATAAATGCCACGTGATATTTGATATGATATATTCAGGCATCAAAAACACGCTGTTGCATATGATCTATATCTTGAAACATAATTATTGCGCTTATGTTTTCAGAGCAATACTTCATGTCTTTCTAAACCTGTTTGGGTGTTTTCAAATATCCGACTGAATGCCGACAGAATATCAGCTACTTGGATATTTTCTGGTATGTAAATGCAGTTTGTTCTGCATGAGTAAAGTACAGTAACGCTCGAGTGAAGTGACTCGGATCTGCATGATGAGTTTGTGCTGAACGCAGGGACTGCATGTGAGACACTGAGAATGCAAACGCTCTCCATCAGGGTTGGCCCCGCTGAATCACACACTTCAGGGTTTCCCGTAAACGCCGCGGGAAGAAACACCTTCAGCACGACCAGAGAGCGGCAGACTGCAAAGGTGTGAGGTAGCAAACCCAAAAAGAAGAACGCTGAGGAGATAACATGCTGTAGGGAAAGTGTTTGCATGCAGATGAGAGAAGTAGGATGTTCGTATGACACGAGTGTGTGTGTGTGTGTGAGACACGAGACCCCTGACTCAGATAGTGCGAGATATTCAAACGACAGCAGCGGAAATTCCCTGCGCTGAATCTGGCCAAAGGCAGGCTGATGACACAGGCCTTCACACGGTATTACACACATCTCTGCTGGAGGATACACTCGCACGAGAAAGGGCTTGAAGTAAACTGGTTTCAACTGGGCTTGATGGGGTTGTGGGTGAAAAAGGAAATGATATCAGTAGATTTTATCATCAAAACAACATCACGCGTGTGAGTTGATGAACGGTGTGTGTACATACAGGGAAAGTGTATTTTGTATTATTTCATTCTAGCTATTAATTGATCTTATTGTGAACGATGCATGTTTTTGAACTTACAATCCACTGCATTCAGATCTGCCCCCAATCTTTACATGCCAACAACTCCATTTCACTGAATGAACGGCACAATATCCATAAAGAAACGATCTGTCATCATTTCCACTGCGACTTTAAGACACAGAAACCCGCTCTGAGAACGTTACATTAGGCCTGTCAAGATAAATACTGTTTGTTTCGCGATATATCGTCCCAGAAATAATTGCAAAAAATGATATTATTGTCACTTTAAGACTATTTTATGCCACTGAATATATATACTCCTAATATAACAGCATAATAATGCAAGCACACACTTTCAAATCACAACCTTTTAGTTTTTTAGATCATGGAAATTAAGGGTAAAAAATATATGATCCTAAATAAAAATGAGTAAATCTTCCCTTGCGAAACGGCTTTAACACTCGTCATTCTGCGTTTTTGACAGGGGATTGCGGCTTTGAAATCGAGTCCATTAGGGCTTATTCTTCCAAACTGTCAGTAGTTGTCAGGAAAACACTATAACGCCTCAGATGGCGGCTTTTCTTCACCGCTCTGTGTGTGAACAACTGCGAGAGCCACTCCGCCTCCGTCATGATGACAGCACAATCCAGTCAAATATTGGTGACATTCATTATCATGTAAACATAATGGCCGATATATTGCATCACAAAAAATATTGAGGTCATGTATTGTACATGTATTGTGTGATATACAAAAATACAAATGTGTATTTTGCACTATTTTATGATATTTTTGTTGAATTTCCCTTCATGTCTCTTACAGCAGCTCATCTCTGAATGACTTCTGATATGAAAACTTGAATCTTATTTTGTAAACGCATACTTTTTTTTGTGTGCATGTTTAATTTTTTCAATATTTTGACCTTCTAATCGAACAGACAATAAAGTCAAACAAACAACAAACATAATCCATTTCACTGAATGAAAGGCACAATATCCATAAAGAAAAGATCTGTCATCATTTCCACTGCGACTTTAAGACACAGAAACCCGCTCTGAGAACGTTCCGCGAGCGTTGCGTTAACGTTTTTTAAACATTCCATTTGATCATTCATCAAACATTACGGGAACGTTTTGGAACGTTCAGAGAACAAGTGTTACATTGAAAACCACAGATGAACTATTTTTACAAAATAGATGATAATTTTCATGCTGACTTTAATGTCAGAAATCATTCAGAGATGAGCTGCTGTAAGAGACATATTCATATATATTCATAAAATAATACAAAATACACTTTGATGACATTAATTATCGCTCATGAAGCTTCTTTTCCCGTTAACATTTGTTTTTAAAACATTTAAAAATGTAACGTTCAGTCGCTGGCGGAACATTCTCAGAGCGGGTTTCTGTGTCTTAAAGTCGCAGTGGAAATGATGACAGATCGTTTCTTTATGGATATTATTTTATTACAAAATAAGATTCAAGTTTTCATGTCAGAAACCATTCAGAGATGAGCTGCTGTAAGAGACATGAAGGGAAATTCAACAAAAATATCATAAAATAATACAAAATCTAAAAAACTAAAAGGTATATATTCAGTGGCATAAAATAGTCTTAAAGTGACAATAATTATTTCTGGGACGATATATCGCGAAACAAAAAGTATTTATCGTGACAGGCCTAACGTAACGTTCTCAGAGCGGGTTTCTGTGTCTTAAAGTCGCAGTGGAAATGATGACAGATCGTTTCTTTATGGATATTGTGCCGTTCATTCAGTGAAATGGAGTTGTTGGCATGTAAAGATTGGGGTCAGATCTGAATGCAGTGGATTGTAAGTTCAAAAACATGCATCGTTCACAATAAGATCAATTAATAGCTAGAATGAAATAATGCAAAATACACTTTCCCTGTATGTACACACACCGTTCATCAACTCACACGCGTGATGTAACTCATGCAGCCCTGAAGCGGTTCTGCTAAACTACAGGCACAGTTCCTGCTTTGCACTCAATCTGCAGTTCTAAAACACACTCTTTTCTAAACACTACACACTATTCTCTGCATTCGGCTCAATTTTCATGCAGAAAATCTGTTGTTTTCACCAGGAACACACTGCCATTCAAATCTACACACGGACTCATCACATGGGCAAACACCCGTCACACACTTTACCATCAGCAAACAGAGCTTTAGCATGAGAGGGCAGCCGCTGAGCTCTTCTGTTTTGGAGCAGCTTTGATTTTTACTGCAACTGTCTACAGTAAATTCTGCAGTTGTGCATGTAGATCACTGGGATGAACACTGCACTCTACAAAATGCTGGGTTAAAAATAACCCAAGTTGGGTTGAAAATGGACTAACCCAGCGGTTGGGTTGTTTTAACCCAGTGAATGGGTCGTTTTAACCCAGCGGTTGGGTTGTTTTAACCCAGTGAATGGGTCGTTTTAACCCAGAGGTTGGGTTGTTTTAACCCAGTGAATGGGTCGTTTTAACCCAGCGGTTGGGTTGTTTTAACCCAGTGAATGTGTCGTTTTAACCCAGTGAATGGGTTGTTTTAACCCAGCGGTTGGGTTGTTTTAACCCAGTGAATGGGTCGTTTTAACCCAGTGAATGGGTCGTTTTAACCCAGCGGTTGGGTTGTTTTAACCCAGTGAATGGGTCATTTTAACCCAGTGAATGGGTCGTTTTAACCCAGCGGTTGGGTTGTTTTAACCCAGTGAATGTGTCGTTTTAACCCAGCGGTTGGGTTGTTTTAACCCAGTGAATGGGTCGTTTTAACCCAGCGGTTGGGTTGTTTTAACCCAGTGAATGGGTCGTTTTAACCCAGCGGTTGGGTTGTTTTAACCCAGTGAATGGGTCGTTTTAACCCAGCGGTTGGGTTGTTTTAACCCAGTGAATGTGTCGTTTTAACCCAGCGGTTGGGTTGTTTTAACCCAGTGAATGGGTCGTTTTAACCCAGAGGTTGGGTTGTTTTAACCCAGTGAATTTGTCGTTTTAACCCAGCGGTTGGGTTGTTTTAACCCAGTGAATGTGTCGTTTTAACCCAGCGGTTGGGTTGTTTTAACCCAGTGAATGTGTCGTTTTAACCCAGTAGTTGGGTTGTTTTAACCCAGTGAATGGGTCGTTTTAACCCAGCGGTTGGGTTGTTTTAACCCAGTGAATGTGTCGTTTTAACCCAGCGGTTGGGTTGTTTTAACCCAGTGAATGGGTCGTTTTAACCCAGAGGTTGGGTTGTTTTAACCCAGTGAATTTGTCGTTTTAACCCAGCGGTTGGGTTGTTTTAACCCAGTGAATGTGTCGTTTTAACCCAGCGGTTGGGTTGTTTTAACCCAGTGAATGTGTCGTTTTAACCCAGTAGTTGGGTTGTTTTAACCCAGTGAATGTGTCGTTTTAACCCAGTAGTTGGGTTGTTTTAACCCAGTGAATGTGTCGTTTTAACCCAGCGGTTGGGTTGTTTTAACCCAGTGAATGGGTCGTTTTAACCCAGCGGTTGGGTTGTTTTAACCCAGTGAATGGGTCATTTTAACCCAGCGGTTGGGTTGTTTTAACCCAGTGAATTTGTCGTTTTAACCCAGCGGTTGGGTTGTTTTAACCCAGTGAATGTGTCGTTTTAACCCAGCGGTTGGGTTGTTTTAACCCAGTGAAGGGGTCGTTTTAACCCAGAGGTTGGGTTGTTTTAACCCAGTGAATTTGTCGTTTTAACCCAGTGGTTGGGTTGTTTTAACCCAGTGAATGTGTCGTTTTAACCCAGTAGTTGGGTTGTTTTAACCCAGTGAATGTGTCGTTTTAACCCAGTAGTTGGGTTGTTTTAACCCAGTGAATGTGTCGTTTTAACCCAGCGGTTGGGTTGTTTTAACCCAGTGAATGTGTCGTTTTAACCCAGCGGTTGGGTTGTTTTAACCCAGTGAATGGGTCGTTTTAACCCAGTAGTTGGGTTGTTTTAACCCAGTGAATTTGTCGTTTTAACCCAGCGGTTGGGTTGTTTTAACCCAGTGAATGTGTCGTTTTAACCCAGCGGTTGGGTTGTTTTAACCCAGTGAATGTGTCATTTTAACCCAGCGGTTAGGTTAAATGTTTGCTTAAAACAACCCAATTGCTTTTTTAGAGTGTGTGTACGTTGTTTTTGTGGGAAAATAAAATATATTTGTTACCGTGTATTTGTGTGTTCTGAGTATAAAAACAATATCCTCAGATATTTTACAACACACTTATGTACACTCCAAAAAATGCTGGGTTAAAAACAACCCCCAAAGTTGGGTTGAAAATGGACTAACCCAGCGATTGGGTTGTTTTAAGCAAACATTTAACCCAACCGCTGGGTTAAAACGACCCATTCACTGGGTTAGTCCATTTTCAACCTTTGTTTTTAACCCAGTATTTGTTTAGAGTGTATGAGTTATGCTTTCAGAAAATGTGTGTAAACAATCAAGAGAAAAAAAAGTGTAAGAGAACGCTTCATTAACGATGTCCGGTGTAAATCACATTTTTGTCAAACGTTTCGAGAATGTTATTCTAATGTTCTATTAACGTTACTGGAAATAACTTTGAGAGGTGTGTGTTTTTTGTCCCGTGGCTCAAAGAATGTGCGGCCACAGGGAAGCGCCGGGCTTTGTAGATGAACTGAACATACATTATGAGGTAGAAACAGTGATTTAAGACAGATGTTTTCTATAGTCTTTAATTTGATTAGCTCACGTCCTTTAATGGCCTCCGCGCGGATCCTTCCATCGCTCTTGGAGACGGGGATCTAAAGCATGCTCTTTATGCTGCAATTAATACAATGGTAATGAGCCAGCTGTTTTATTGACTCGCCTTGCGTTCGGCATTTTTGTGGTTTCTGTGATATCTGTGTGTAGAGAACATCACCTCGGCTTTAACTGTTGAGAAATGTGAAGCATCAGCATCGACGTGTCTCTCAGTGTGTGTCAGTGTGTATCAGTGTGTGTCAGTGTGTGTCAGTGTGTGTCAGTGTCTCTCAGTGTGTGTCAGTGTGTGTCAGTGTGTGTCAGTGTCTCTCAGTGTGTGTCAGTGTCTCTCAGTGTGTGTCAGTGTGTGTCAGTGTGTGTCAGTGTCTCTCAGTGTGTGTCAGTGTCTCTCAGTGTGTGTCAGTGTCTCTCAGTGTCTCTCAGTGTGTGTCAGTGCGTGTCAGTGTGTGTCAGTGTCTCTCGGTGTGTCAGTGTGTGTCAGTGTCTCTCAGTGTGTGTCAGTGTCTCTCAGTGTCAGTGTCTCTCAGTGTGTGTCAGTGTGTGTCTGTGTCAGTGTCTCTCAGTGTGTGTCAGTGTCTCTCAGTGTGTGTCAGTGTGTGTCAGTGTCTCTCAGTGTGTGTCAGTGTCTCTCAGTGTGTCAGTGTGTGTCAGTGTCTCTCAGTGTGTGTCAGTGTCTCTCAGTGTGTGTCAGTGTGTGTCAGTGTCTCTCAGTGTGTGTCAGTGTCTCTCAGTGCGTGTCAGTGTGTGTCAGTGTCTCTCAGTGTGTGTCAGTGTCTCTCAGTGTGTGTCAGTGTCTCTCAGTGTGTGTCAGTGTGTGTCAGTGTCTCTCAGTGTGTGTCAGTGTCTCTCAGTGTGTGTCAGTGTCTCTCAGTGTGTGTCAGTGTGTGTCAGTGTCTCTCAGTGTGTGTCAGTGTCTCTCAGTGTGTGTCAGTGTCTCTCAGTGTGTGTCAGTGTCTCTCAGTGTGTGTCAGTGTGTGTCAGTGTGTGTCAGTGTCTCTCAGTGTGTGTCAGTGTCTCTCAGTGTGTGTCAGTGTCTCTCAGTGTGTGTCAGTGTCTCTCAGTGTGTGTGTCTCTCAGTGTGTGTGTCTCTCAGTGTGTGTGTCTCTCAGTGTGTGTCAGTGTCTCTCAGTGTGTGTGTCTCTCAGTGTGTGTGTCAGTGTCTCTCAGTGTGTGTCAGTGTCTCTCAGTGTGTGTGTCTCTCAGTGTGTGTCAGTGTCTCTCAGTGTGTGTGTCTCTCAGTGTGTGTGTCAGTGTCTCTCAGTGTGTGTCAGTGTCTCTCAGTGTGTGTCAGTGTCTCTCAGTGTGTGTCAGTGTCTCTCAGTGTGTGTGTCTCTCAGTGTGTGTCAGTGTCTCTCAGTGTGTGTGTCTCTCAGTGTGTGTCAGTGTCTCTCAGTGTGTGTCAGTGTCTCTCAGTGTGTGTCAGTGTCTCTCAGTGTGTGTCAGTGTCTCTCAGTGTGTGTGTCTCTCAGTGTGTGTCAGTGTCTCTCAGTGTGTGTGTCTCTCAGTGTGTGTGTCAGTGTCTCTCAGTGTGTGTCAGTGTCTCTCAGTGTGTGTGTCTCTCAGTGTGTGTCAGTGTCTCTCAGTGTGTGTGTCTCTCAGTGTGTGTCAGTGTCTCTCAGTGTGTGTCAGTGTGTGTCAGTGTCTCTCAGTGTGTGTCAGTGTCTCTCAGTGTGTGTCAGTGTGTGTCAGTGTCTCTCAGTGTGTGTCAGTGTCTCTCAGTGTGTGTCAGTGTCTCTCAGTGTGTGTCAGTGTGTGTCAGTGTCTCTCAGTGTGTGTCAGTCTCTCTCAGTGTGTGTCAGTGTCTCTCAGTGTGTGTCAGTGCGTGTCAGTGTGTGTCAGTGTCTCTCAGTGTGTGTCAGTGTCTCTCAGTGTGTGTCAGTGTGTGTCAGTGTCTCTCAGTGTGTGTCAGTGTCTCTCAGTGTGTGTCAGTCTCTCTCAGTGTGTGTCAGTGTGTGTCAGTGTGTGTCAGTGTCTCTCAGTGTGTGTCAGTGTGTGTCAGTGTCTCTCAGTGTGTGTCAGTGTCTCTCAGTGTGTGTCAGTGTGTGTCAGTGTCTCTCAGTGTGTGTGTCTCTCAGTGTGTGTCAGTGTGTGTCAGTGTGTGTCAGTGTCTCTCAGTGTGTGTGTCTCTCAGTGTGTGTCAGTGTGTGTCAGTGTCTCTCAGTGTGTGTGTCTCTCAGTGTGTGTCAGTGTGTGTCAGTGTGTGTCAGTGTCTCTCAGTGTGTGTCAGTGTGTGTCAGTCTCTCTCAGTGTGTGTCAGTGTCTATCAGTGTGTGTCAGTGTGTGTCAGTCTCTCTCAGTGTGTGTCAGTGTCTCTCAGTGTGTGTCAGGTTCTCTCAGTGTGTGTCAGTGTCTCTCAGTGTGTGTCAGTGTCTCTCAGTGTGTGTCAGGTTCTCTCAGTGTGTGTCAGTGTCTCTCAGTGTGTGTCAGTGTCTCTCAGTGTGTGTCAGTGTGTGTCAGTGTCTCTCAGTGTGTGTCAGTGTGTGTCAGTGTCTCTCAGTGTGTGTCAGTGTGTGTCAGTGTCTCTCAGTGTGTGTCAGTGTGTGTCAGTGTCTCTCAGTGTGTGTCAGTGTGTGTCAGTGTCTCTCAGTGTGTGTCAGTGTCTATCAGTGTGTGTCAGTGTGTGTCAGTGTCTCTCAGTGTGTGTGTCTCTCAGTGTGTGTCAGTGTGTGTCAGTGTCTCTCAGTGTGTGTCAGTGTGTGTCAGTGTCTCTCAGTGTGTGTCAGTGTCTCTCAGTGTGTGTCAGTGTGTGTCAGTGTCTCTCAGTGTGTGTCAGTGTGTGTCAGTGTCTATCAGTGTGTGTCAGTGTGTGTCAGTGTCTCTCAGTGTGTGTGTCTCTCAGTGTGTGTCAGTGTGTGTCAGTGTCTCTCAGTGTGTGTGTCTCTCAGTGTGTGTCAGTGTGTGTCAGTGTCTCTCAGTGTGTGTCAGTGTGTGTCAGTGTCTCTCAGTGTGTGTCAGTGTCTCTCAGTGTGTGTCAGTGTGTGTCAGTGTCTCTCAGTGTGTGTCAGTGTGTGTCAGTGTCTCTCAGTGTGTGTCAGTGTGTGTCAGTGTGTGTCAGTGTCTCTCAGTGTGTGTCAGTGTCTCTCAGTGTGTGTCAGTGTCTCTCAGTGTGTGTCAGTGTCTCTCAGTGTGTGTCAGTGTCTCTCAGTGTGTGTCAGTGTCTCTCAGTGTGTGTCAGTGTCTCTCAGTGTGTGTCAGTGTCTCTCAGTGTGTGTCAGTGTGTGTCAGTGTCTCTCAGTGTGTGTCAGTGTCTATCAGTGTGTGTCAGTGTGTGTCAGTGTCTCTCAGTCTGTGTGTCTCTCAGTGTGTGTCAGTGTGTGTCAGTGTCTCTCAGTGTGTGTGTCTCTCAGTGTGTGTCAGTGTGTGTCAGTGTCTCTCAGTGTGTGTCAGTGTGTGTCAGTGTCTCTCAGTGTGTGTCAGTGTCTCTCAGTGTGTGTCAGTGTGTCTCAGTGTGTGTCAGTGTGTGTCAGTGTCTCTCAGTGTGTGTCAGTGTCTCTCAGTGTGTGTCAGTGTGTGTCAGTGTCTCTCAGTGTGTGTCAGTGTGTGTCAGTGTCTCTCAGTGTGTGTCAGTGTGTGTCAGTGTGTCTTTTGTGCGCACACAACGTTTATACATGAGGGCCCTGGTCATTAGTCACGAGAAACATCTGAGAAAGCGTTTCATTGCAGAAACAATAGAGATTTCAAAGTGCATTTTCTTTCTAATTTCGCAGAACCAGGACAGGATTTGAACCGCAATCGTGTGCTGTGTACAGTATGTGTGTGTGTGTGTGTGTGTGTGTGTGTGTGTGTGTGTGTGTGTGCATGCAGCTGTGTTGCATGTGTGTGTCTCTGGTTAGAGCTGCAGTCCAGGAATGTCGCAGCGAGTCTATGATCGCAAACACACACCACATTCTGAATCAAACCAATCCCTCGCCATTACTGTCTTGTCTCAAATCTCTCCCGCTCTCACACCGCACTATAAATACCTTTGCTTCCCCCCCAAATTTGTTTTCCTCGTCTCCCGACGCAAGCAAATGTTTGCAACGTCTTCCAGGCTTTCTGATGTGGCTCTTTATTTTGTACATTCGCACAGACCGCACAATAGCAGTGGGTGAATATTAAAACATTCTCAGGGCTGGTGCGAGAGGAAAACACGGGGTTTGAAGTTTTAATGGCGGGGCGGGGGCTAAATAAAGCTCTTTGAGCTCAATAATGGGAACTGCACATCAGTTGCAACGTTCGCTGAGAAATTAGTGTTGGGGTTTCACAAATATGCCCGCTATCCGTGGCAAAAGCTTTTACAAACTCCACAGGCATTAAAGGGTCTGCAGTGTGTGTGTGTGTGTGTGTGTGTGTGTGCTCTCTGGTGTTCAGGATAGCTCTCTGAGTGCCACCTTGTGGAGATCCTGCAGCACAAAACTTCATCTTATCAATTATTTAACTCATATCAAGCTGAACAAAATCCCACTTGCTGAATTTATACTCACTATTCTACAACTAAGCTATGATTGGTTGATCTTTTGAGCTTTCTATTTATCAAATAATCATTAAAAATTACATGAGTTTTACCGCAAATATTAACTGTGTTCATCACTGATAATAATCATAACTGTGTGTTGAGCATCAGATCCTCATATGAGGATGATCAGTGAAGGGTCATGTGACACTGAAGACTGGAGTAATGATGATGATCACAGGAATAAATCACACTTTACTGTATATTCACATAGAGAACAGCTGATCTACACTGGAGGAATATTACACTGATTACTGGAGTTATGAGCAAGGCAAGGCAAGGCAAGGCAAGTTATGATCAGATTAATGCCTTGGTATAAAACAGCTTTTTTAAATCGTAATAATATTTCATAATTTTTACTGTATTTATGATCTAATAAATGCAGCCTTGGTAAGCATAAGAGACTTACACTTACAAAATATATATATTTACAGTATCACTTCAATTAATCACGTTTAATCGCATCCCAAATAAAAGTTTGTGTTGACATAATATATGTGTGTGTATTGTGTATAATTATTATGTATATATAAATACACACACATGCATGTATAGGGGAGCGCGGGGCTCAACCTAACGCGGGGTCAGTTGTAACGCGCATGTTTTAACCCTTTCCACACACGCCAGGATGACGAAACTCTGTGTGTTTACTAGTTGCCATATCAACATTATTTAGAGAAAAAATAGCGCCAAAATTAAAAAATCTCTGGAAGATATTACTGAACATGTATTTAACCATAGCAAAAGTACATTTCTTACTTAAGTTTAGTTTTCATCTCTGTTTTTGTGTTTATTTAAAATAAGACAAATCGGATCTTATTGTAATCTTATATCTGTAATTTATCAGTTGAGATGTTCTTTAATGCGGATCTGACAGCAGAAGACACGAGCCGCGGTTTACATCCCAGTGGAGCAGATGGGGTGTGTGTGTGTGTGTGTGTGTGTGTGTGTTAACACTGCGTTACAATGAGCTCCTATTAGAAATATGCCATTATATTCTATACTTTTATGAATTCCTTTGAGAAACCATGAGAAAAGTGTGAATAACTGAGAGTTAATGTTCATAAATTATGAATTATTATTATGTTTTGAGCTCTGCTGTATTTAGAGATGTGTTTGTAGTCAAACTCAAAAATGCTTATATTTTTAATGATTAAAAAATGCCATTATTTTATTTATTAATAATTGTATTTTATTGACAAAATATTTTAGTTTGTCTTGTATATGTTTTTGATTATATCAGGGAACATGTTAAGCTGTTATTTGCTCATGTTATAATGAACCCCACCTATGGGGCATGTTGTCACATTTCACTTCCATTCTTTCGGGGTAAATCAAGAAAAAAGTAAACACTGCATTAATGAAACAAAACCACATAATTGTACTAGACATGTGTGACATTAATGTGGGAAACAATAAATACTCTGAACCCCGAGTGGATTTACACAAACTGAGGAAGTCTAAAAGCGTTAGGTTCTGCCCGCTCTCCTCTATATGAAACAAAAACAAAATATTTATATATAGTATATAAATGGCATAAATATATACAGTATTTACATGTATGTGTGTGTTTAATAACTATACACAGTACACACACATATATCAAGCCAACACATACTAACCGATTTGACAGCACTAATATACACTCACCTAAAGGATTATTAGGAACACCTGTTCAATTTCTCATTAATGCAATTATCTAATCGACCAATCACATGGCAGTTGCTTCAATGCATTTAGGGGTGTGGTCCTGGTCAAGACAATCTCCTGAACTCCACACTGAATGTCGGAATGGGAAAGAAAGGGGATTTAAGCAATTTTGAGCGTGGCATGGTTGTTGGTGCCAGACGGGCCGGTCTGAGTATTTCACAATCTGCTCAGTTACTGGGATTTTCACGCACAACCATTTCTAGGGTTTACAAAGAATGGTGTGAAAAGGGAAACACATCCAGTATGGGGCAGTCCTGTGGGCCAAAATGCCTTGTTGATGCTAGAGGTCAGAGGAGAATGGGCCGACTGATTCAAGCTGATAGAAGAGCAACTTTGACTGAAATAACCACTCGTTACAACCGAGGTATGCAGCAAAGCATTTGTGAAGCCACAACACGCACAACCTTGAGGCGGATGGGCTACAACAGCAGAAGACCCCACCGGGTACCACTCATCTCCACTACAAATAGGAAAAAGAGGCTACAATTTGCACCAGCTCACCAAAATTGGACAGTTGAAGACTGGAAAAATGTTGCCTGATCTGATGAGTCTGGATTTCTGTTTTTTTTTCAGAATTTGGCGTAAACAGAATGAGAACATGGATCCATCATGCCTTGTTACCACTGTGCAGGCTGGTGGTGGTGGTGTAATGGTGTGGGGGATGTTTTCTTGGCACACTTTAGGCCCCTTAGTGCCAATTGGGCATGGTTTAAATGCCACGGCCTACCTGAGCATTGTTTCTGACCATGTCCATCCCTTTATGACCAGCATGTGCCCATCCTCTGATGGCTACTTCCAGCAGGATAATGCCCCATGGCACAAAGCTCCAATCATTTCAAATTGGTTTCTTGAACATGACAATGAGTTCACTGGACTAAAATGGCCGTCCCACAGTCCCCAGATCTCAACCCAATAGAGCATCTTTGGGATGTGGTGGAACGGGAGCTTCGTGCCCTGGATGTGCATCCCACAAATCTCCATCAACTGCAAGATGCTATCCTATCAATATGGGCCAACATTTCTAAAGAATGCTTTCAGCACCTTGTTGATTCAATGCCACGTAGAATTAAGGCAGTTCTGAAGGTGAAAGGGGGTCAAACACAGTATTAGTGTGGTGTTCCTAATAATCCTTTAGGTGAGTGTGTATATATATATATATATATATATATGTGTGTGTGTGTGTGTGTGTGTGTGTATTACTGCATTCTCGTGCTATCAGAATTATCGTAAATATGAGTTTTCTAGGTAAAAACAGCACATGAACGCCCTCGGATGTCGTGTTCACCACTGGGAAGGTCGGATATAATTTTAATACCCAAATTCCCGAGATGGGTGTGCCATAAACTTTAAACATGATGGCAGGGAGAACTACTGCTGTGATGGGTTTGATGATTTATTCGTCTTTCCCCCAAACAGCCAGATCTTGTCTTGTCATTAATGTAGTGCACATTTACATAAACGTGTAATCATTTGAAGCGTATTGTGTTTTATACTTTCCTATAGCTTTCCACAGATTTCCTCAGCTTTCCTGTAGCTCAAATAGTAGAGCATGGTGCTAGCAACGCCAAGGTCATGGGTTCAATTCCCAGGGAAAGCAAGAATTGACAAAAATGTAAAAAATGTGTACCTTGAATGCAATGTAAGTCACTTTAGATAAAAGCGTCTGCCAAATGCATAAATGTAAATGTAATACACAGTGAAAATAGCCTGCATATGACGGAATCAACGGACTAGCTGTAAATGTTTACATGGCTGTGACACGACATATCATTTTGGTTTTAATAAGATTTTCCCAAAAAATAGGCAAGAATAACTCTGGTGTCCTCCATGATTCCTGTTCATTCCGACTACAAAGCACTTGAATGCAACAAGCTCATAATCACGACTTCTGAAGTGGGAAGTAGGACATTTTTGATAGCACGTGAAGGCAGCATACACACGCACACACACACACACACACACACACACACACACACACACACACACACACACACACACACACACACAGACACACACACACACTTTATTAACCCTCTGGTGGTCTTCGTTTAGGGGTTGCATTGGTCGTCTTCCCGGTCATAAGTGACCAGACATCTAAAAACTAAACTTCCTCCACCCCAGTAAAACCAATGCAATTTATTTTTCTTCAATAATATTTTTTGTTTTTAATTTTGTATTTTGAGATGATTTTATGGTATTTTTTAATATTTATGTAATAATTATGGTCTATTTCCATTGAAAATTATACACACATTTTTTTGTGTAATTAAAAAAAAAAATGTATTACAGTATTTCAGGTTAAAATAGAGACAGAAAGAAATAATTTTAAAGAAATAATTTTTTTTTGAAGGCAGATTATCGCCCTCTTTTGGAATTATTTAATAAATCATGCAACCATGGGTGTAACCACTAGAGGTCTCTATAGGAGAGGCTTGAGAATTCACCAGTTCTGTTTTGAACACATTTAATGATTTTTTTAAAATATATATTTAAACAATCTTAAAGACTATTTATTATAAAGTTTAAGATTTTTTTGTTGTTGTTAGAAATATAGATTTTTTTGATCAATTCAGCCAATCACATTGCAGCAACTCATTTAGGCATGAAGACATGATGAAGACGATCTGATGAAGAGCATCACATTGAGGAAGAACGCTGATTTAACTGACTTGATTGTTGGTGTTTCATAATCTGCCGATCTACTGTGGTTTTCACACACAACCATCTCTAGGTTTACAGAGAATGGTCAGAAAAAGAGAAAATATCCAGTGTGTGAAAAGGTCTTGATGCCAGAGGTCAGAGAATGGCCAGACTGGGTCAGCTGACAGAAAGGCAACAGTAGCTCAAATAACCTCTCGTCTCAGAAGAACATCTCCGAACACACAACACGTCCAACATTGAAGCAGAATACACACCGGTGACACTCCTGAGCCTACAATACACACCGCATCACCAAAACTGGACAATAGAAGACTGGAGAAACTGATGACAATATATTCACTATATTAGCCGTTATATTCACTATATTAGCCGTTATATTCATTATATTAGCCGTTATATTCACTATATTAGCCGTTATATTCATTATATTAGCCGTTATATTCACTATATTAGCCGTTATATTCACTATATTAGCCGTTATATTCATTATATTAGCCGTTATATTCACTATATTAGCCGTTATATTCACTATATTAGCCGTTATATTCATTATATTAGCCGTTATACTCATTATATTAGCCGTTATATTCACTATATTAGCCGTTATATATTCACTATATTAGCCGTTATATTCATTATATTAGCCGTTATATTCACTATATTAGCCGTTATATTCACTATATTAGCCGTTATATTCATTATATTAGCCGTTATATTCACTATATTAGCCGTTATATTCACTATATTAGCCGTTATATTCATTATATTAGCCGTTATACTCATTATATTAGCCGTTATATTCACTATATTAGCCGTTATATATTCACTATATTAGCCGTTATATTCATTATATTAGCCGTTATATTCACTATATTAGCCGTTATATTCATTATATTAGCCGTTATACTCATTATATTAGCCGTTATATTCACTATATTAGCCGTTATATATTCACTATATTAGCCGTTATATTCATTATATTAGCCGTTATATTCACTATATTAGCCGTTATATTCATTATATTAGCCGTTATATTCACTATATTAGCCGTTATATTCATTATATTAGCCGTTATATTCATTATATTAGCCGTTATATTCACTATATTAGCCGTTATACTCATTATATTAGCCGTTATATTCACTATATTAGCCGTTATATTCATTATATTAGCCGTTATACTCATTATATTAGCCGTAATATTCACTATATATATTAGCCGTTATATTCACTATATTAGCCGTTATATTCACTATATTAGCCGTTATACTCATTATATTAGCCGTAATATTCACTATATTAGCCGTTATATTCACTATATTAGCCGTTATATTCATTATATTAGCCGTTATACTCATTATATTAGCCGTAATATTCACTATATATATTAGCCGTTATGTTCACTATATTAGCCGTTATATTCATTATATTAGCCGTTATATTCATTATATTAGCCGTTATATTCACTATATTAGCCGTTATATTCACTATATTAGCCGTTATATTCACTATATTAGCCGTTATATTCACTATATATATTCGCCGTTATATTCACTATATTAGCCGTTATATTCATTATATTAGCCGTTATACTCATTATATTAGCCGTTATATTCACTATATTAGCCGTTATATTCATTATATTAGCCGTAATATTCACTATATATATTAGCCGTTATGTTCACTATATTAGCCGTTATATTCATTATATTAGCCGTTATATTCATTATATTAGCCGTTATATTCACTATATTAGCCGTTATACTCATTATATTAGCCGTAATATTCACTATATATATTAGCCGTTATGTTCACTATATTAGCCGTTATATTCACTATATTAGCCGTTATATTCACTATATTAGCCGTTATATTCATTATATTAGCCGTTATACTCATTATATTAGCCGTTATATTCACTATATTAGCCGTTATATTCACTATATATATTAGCCGTTATATATTCACTATATTAGCCGTTATATTCACTATATTAGCCGTTATACTCATTATATTAGCCGTTATACTCATTATATTAGCCGTTATATTCACTATATTAGCCGTTATATTCACTATATTAGCCGTTATATTCATTATATTAGCCGTTATACTCATTATATTAGCCGTTATATTCACTATATATATTAGCCGTTATATTCACTATATTAGCCGTTATATTCACTATATTAGCCGTTATATTCACTATATTAGCCGTTATATTCACTATATTAGCCGTTATATTCACTATATATATTAGCCGTTATATTCATTATATTAGCCGTTATATTCACTATATTATCAGTTATATATTCACTCTATTAGCCGTTATATTCACTGTATATATTAGCCGTTATATTCACTATATTAGCCGTTATGTTCACTATATTAGCCGTTATGTTCACTATATTAGCCGTTATATATTCACTATATTAGCCGTTATGTTCACTATATTAGCCGTTATGTTCACTATATTAGCCGTTATATATTCACTATATTAGCCGTTATATTCACTATATATATTAGCCGTTATATTCACTATATATATTAGCCGTTATATTCACTATATTAGCCGTTATATATTCACTATATTAGCCGTTATATTCACTATATTAGCCGTTATATATTCACTATATTAGCCGTTATATTCACTATATTATCCGTTATATATTCACTATATTAGCCGTTATATTCACTGTATATATTAGCCGTTATATTCATTATATTAGCCGTTATATTCACTATATTATCCGTTATATTCATTATATTAGCCGTTATATTCACTATATTAGCCGTTATATTCACTATATATATTAGCCGTTATATTCACTATATTAGCCGTTATATTCACTATATTAGCCGTTATATTCACTATATATATTAGCCGTTATATTCACTATATTAGCCGTTATATTCACTATATATATTAGCCGTTATATTCACTATATATATTAGCCGTTATATTCACTATATTAGCCGTTATATATTCACTATATTAGCCGTTATATTCACTATATTAGCCGTTATATATTCACTATATTAGCCGTTATATTCACTATATTATCCGTTATGTTCACTATATTAGCCGTTATATTCACTGTATTAGCCGTTATATTCACTGTATATATTAGCCGTTATATTCATTATATTAGCCGTTATATTCACTATATATATTAGCCGTTATATTCACTATATTAGCCGTTATATTCACTGTATTAGCCGTTATATTCACTGTATATATTATCCGTTATGTTCACTATATTAGCCGTTATATATTCACTATATTAGCCGTTATATTCACTATATTATCCGTTATGTTCACTATATTAGCCGTTATATTCACTGTATTAGCCGTTATATTCACTGTATATATTAGCCGTTATATTCACTATATTAGCCGTTATATATTCACTATATTAGCCGTTATATTCACTATATTAGCCGTTATATATTCACTATATTAGCCGTTATATTCACTGTATATATTAGCCGTTATATTCACTATATTAGCCGTTATATATTCACTATATTAGCCGTTATATTCACTATATTATCCGTTATGTTCACTATATTAGCCGTTATATTCACTGTATTAGCCGTTATATTCACTGTATATATTAGCCGTTATATTCACTATATTAGCCGTTATATTCACTATATTAGCCGTTATATTCACTGTATATATTAGCCGTTATATTCATTATATTAGCCGTTATATTCACTATATTATCCGTTATATATTCACTATATTAGCCGTTATATTCACTATATTAGCCGTTATATTCATTATATTAGCCGTTATATTCACTATATTAGCCGTTATATTCACTATATATATTAGCCGTTATATTCACTATATATATTAGCCGTTATATTCACTATATTAGCCGTTATATTCATTATATTAGCCGTTATATTCATTATATTAGCCGTTATATTCACTATATTAGCCGTTATATTCATTATATTAGCCGTTATATATTCACTATATTAGCCGTTATATTCACTATATATATTAGCCGTTATATTCATTATATTAGCCGTTATATTCACTATATTAGCCGTTATATTCATTATATTAGCCGTTATATTCACTATATTAGCCGTTATATTCACTATATATATTAGCCGTTATATTCACTATATATATTATCCGTTATATTCACTATATTAGCCGTTATATTCACTATATTATCCGTTATATTCACTATATTAGCCGTTATATTCACTGTATATATTAGCCGTTATATTCATTATATTAGCCGTTATATTCACTATATTATCCGTTATATATTCACTATATTAGCCGTTATATTCACTATATTAGCCGTTATATTCATTATATTAGCCGTTATATTCACTATATTAGCCGTTATATTCACTATATATATTAGCCGTTATATTCACTATATATATTATCCGTTATATATTCATTATATTAGCCGTTATATTCATTATATTAGCCGTTATATTCATTATATTAGCCGTTATATTCACTATATTAGCCGTTATATTCACTATATATATTAGCCGTTATATTCACTATATATATTAGCCGTTATATTCACTATATTAGCCGTTATATATTCACTATATTAGCCGTTATATTCACTATATTAGCCGTTATATATTCACTATATTAGCCGTTATATTCACTATATTATCCGTTATATATTCACTATATTAGCCGTTATATTCACTGTATATATTAGCCGTTATATTCATTATATTAGCCGTTATATTCACTATATTATCCGTTATATATTCACTATATTAGCCGTTATATTCACTGTATATATTAGCCGTTATATTCACTATATTAGCCGTTATATTCACTATATTATCCGTTATATATTCACTATATTAGCCGTTATATTCATTATATTAGCCGTTATATTCACTATATTAGCCGTTATATTCACTATATATATTAGCCGTTATATTCACTATATTAGCCGTTATATTCACTATATTAGCCGTTATATATTCACTATATTAGCCGTTATATTCACTATATTAGCCGTTATATTCACTATATTAGCCGTTATATTCACTATATTAGCCGTTATATTCACTATATATATTAGCCGTTATATTCACTATATTAGCCGTTATATTCACTATATTAGCCGTTATATTCACTATATTAGCCGTTATATTCACTATATTAGCCGTTATATTCACTATATTAGCCGTTATATTCACTATATTAGCCGTTATATTCACTATATATATTAGCCGTTATATTCACTATATTAGCCGTTATATTCACTATATATATTAGCCGTTATATTCACTATATTAGCCGTTATATTCACTATATATATTAGCCGTTATATTCACTATATTAGCCGTTATATTCACTATATATATTAGCCGTTATATTCACTATATTAGCCGTTATATTCACTATATTAGCCGTTATATATTCACTATATTAGCCGTTATATTCACTATATTATCCGTTATATATTCACTATATTAGCCGTTATATTCACTATATTATCCGTTATATTCATTATATTAGCCGTTATATTCACTATATATATTAGCCGTTATATTCACTATATTAGCCGTTATATTCACTATATTAGCCGTTATATTCACTATATTAGCCGTTATATTCATTATATTAGCCGTTATATTCACTATATTAGCCGTTATATTCACTATATTAGCCGTTATATTCACTATATTAGCCGTTATATTCATTATATTAGCCGTTATATTCACTATATTAGCCGTTATATTCACTATATTAGCCGTTATATTCACTATATTAGCCGTTATATTCACTATATTAGCCGTTATATTCACTATATTAGCCGTTATATTCACTATATTAGCCGTTATATTCATTATATTAGCCGTTATATTCATTATATTAGCCGTTATATTCACTATATTAGCCGTTATATTCACTATATTAGCCGTTATATTCACTATATTAGCCGTTATGTTCACTATATTATCCGTTATGTTCACTATATTAGCCGTTATATTCACTATATTAGCCGTTATATTCACTATATTAGCCGTTATGTTCACTATATTAGCCGTTATATTCACTATATTAGCCGTTATGTTCACTATATTAGCCGTTATGTTCACTATATTATCCGTTATGTTCACTATATTAGCCGTTATATTCACTATATTAGCCGTTATATTCACTATATTATCCGTTATGTTCACTATATTAGCCGTTATGTTCACTATATTAGCCGTTATGTTCACTATATTATCCGTTATGTTCACTATATTAGCCGTTATATTCACTATATTAGCCGTTATATTCACTATATTAGCCGTTATGTTCACTATATTAGCCGTTATATTCACTATATTATCCGTTATATTCACTATATTAGCCGTTATATTCACTATATTAGCCGTTATATTCACTATATTATCCGTTATGTTCACTATATTAGCCGTTATATTCACTATATTAGCCGTTATATTCACTATATTAGCCGTTATATTCACTATATTATCCGTTATGTTCACTATATTAGCCGTTATGTTCACTATATTAGCCGTTATATTCACTATATTAGCCGTTATATTCACTATATTAGCCGTTATGTTCACTATATTAGCCGTTATATTCACTATATTAGCCGTTATGTTCACTATATTAGCCGTTATATATTCACTATATTAGCCGTTATATTCACTATATTAGCCGTTATATTCACTATATTAGCCGTTATGTTCACTATATTATCCGTTATGTTCACTATATTAGCCGTTATATTCACTATATTAGCCGTTATATTCACTATATTAGCCGTTATGTTCACTATATTATCCGTTATATTCACTATATTATCCGTTATGTTCACTATATTAGCCGTTATATTCACTATATTAGCCGTTATATTCACTATATTAGCCGTTATATTCACTATATTATCCGTTATGTTCACTATATTAGCCGTTATATTCACTATATTAGCCGTTATATTCACTATATTAGCCGTTATATTCACTATATTAGCCGTTATGTTCACTATATTAGCCGTTATATTCACTATATTAGCCGTTATGTTCACTATATTAGCCGTTATATATTCACTATATTAGCCGTTATATTCACTATATTAGCCGTTATGTTCACTATATTAGCCGTTATGTTCACTATATTATCCGTTATGTTCACTATATTAGCCGTTATATTCCCTATATTAGCCGTTATATTCACTATATTATCCGTTATGTTCACTATATTAGCCGTTATGTTCACTATATTAGCCGTTATGTTCACTATATTATCCGTTATGTTCACTATATTAGCCGTTATATTCACTATATTAGCCGTTATATTCACTATATTAGCCGTTATGTTCACTATATTAGCCGTTATATTCACTATATTATCCGTTATATTCACTATATTAGCCGTTATATTCACTATATTAGCCGTTATATTCACTATATTATCCGTTATGTTCACTATATTAGCCGTTATATTCACTATATTAGCCGTTATATTCACTATATTAGCCGTTATATTCACTATATTAGCCGTTATATTCACTATATTAGCCGTTATGTTCACTATATTAGCCGTTATATTCACTATATTAGCCGTTATGTTCACTATATTAGCCGTTATATTCACTATATTAGCCGTTATATTCACTATATTAGCCGTTATATTCACTATATTATCCGTTATGTTCACTATATTAGCCGTTATATTCACTATATTAGCCGTTATATTCACTATATTAGCCGTTATATTCACTATATTAGCCGTTATGTTCACTATATTAGCCGTTATATTCACTATATTAGCCGTTATATTCACTATATTAGCCGTTATATTCACTATATTAGCCGTTATATTCACTATATTAGCCGTTATATTCACTATATTATCCGTTATGTTCACTATATTAGCCGTTATATTCACTATATTAGCCGTTATATTCACTATATTAGCCGTTATATTCACTATATTAGCCGTTATGTTCACTATATTAGCCGTTATATTCACTATATTAGCCGTTATGTTCACTATATTAGCCGTTATATATTCACTATATTAGCCGTTATATTCACTATATTAGCCGTTATATTCACTATATTAGCCGTTATGTTCACTATATTAGCCGTTATGTTCACTATATTATCCGTTATATTCACTATATTAGCCGTTATGTTCAATATATTATCCGTTATGTTCACTATATTATCCGTTATATTCACTATATTAGCCGTTATGTTCACTATATTAGCCGTTATGTTCACTATATTATCCGTTATGTTCACTATATTATCCGTTATATTCACTATATTAGCCGTTATATTCACTATATTAGCCGTTATATATTCACTATATTAGCCGTTATATTCACTATATTAGCCGTTATATTCACTATATTAGCCGTTATATTCACTATATTAGCCGTTATGTTCACTATATTAGCCGTTATATTCACTATATTAGCCGTTATGTTCACTATATTAGCCGTTATATATTCACTATATTAGCCGTTATATTCACTATATTAGCCGTTATATTCACTATATTAGCCGTTATGTTCACTATATTAGCCGTTATGATCACTATATTATCCGTTATATTCACTATATTAGCCGTTATGTTCACTATATTATCCGTTATGTTCACTATATTATCCGTTATATTCACTATATTAGCCGTTATGTTCACTATATTAGCCGTTATGTTCACTATATTATCCGTTATGTTCACTATATTATCCGTTATATTCACTATATTATCCGTTATGTTCACTATATTAGCCGTTATATTCACTATATTAGCCGTTATATTCACTATATTAGCCGTTATATTCACTATATTAGCCGTTATGTTCACTATATTAGCCGTTATGTTCACTATATTAGCCGTTATATTCACTATATTATCCGTTATGTTCACTATATTAGCCGTTATATTCACTATATTATCCGTTATGTTCACTATATTAGCCGTTATGTTCACTATATTAGCCGTTATGTTCACTATATTATCCGTTATGTTCACTATATTAGCCGTTATGTTCACTATATTAGCCGTTATGTTCACTATATTATCCGTTATGTTCACTATATTAGCCGTTATATTCACTATATTATCCGTTATGTTCACTATATTAGCCGTTATGTTCACTATATTAGCCGTTATGTTCACTATATTAGCCGTTATGTTCACTATATTAGCCGTTATGTTCACTATATTAGCCGTTATATTCACTATATTATCCGTTATGTTCACTATATTAGCCGTTATATTCACTATATTATCCGTTATGTTCACTATATTAGCCGTTATGTTCACTATATTAGCCGTTATGTTCACTATATTATCCGTTATGTTCACTATATTAGCCGTTATGTTCACTATATTAGCCGTTATGTTCACTATATTATCCGTTATGTTCACTATATTAGCCGTTATATTCACTATATTATCCGTTATGTTCACTATATTAGCCGTTATGTTCACTATATTAGCCGTTATGTTCACTATATTATCCGTTATGTTCACTATATTAGCCGTTATGTTCACTATATTAGCCGTTATATTCACTATATTATCCGTTATGTTCACTATATTAGCCGTTATATTCACTATATTATCCGTTATGTTCACTATATTAGCCGTTATGTTCACTATATTAGCCGTTATATTCACTATATTATCCGTTATGTTCACTATATTAGCCGTTATGTTCACTATATTAGCCGTTATGTTCACTATATTATCCGTTATGTTCACTATATTAGCCGTTATATTCACTATATTAGCCGTTATATTCACTATATTAGCCGTTATGTTCACTATATTATCCGTTATGTTCACTATATTAGCCGTTATATTCACTATATTAGCCGTTATATTCACTATATTAGCCGTTATGTTCACTATATTAGCCGTTATATTCACTATATTATCCGTTATGTTCACTATATTAGCCGTTATGTTCACTATATTAGCCGTTATGTTCACTATATTAGCCGTTATATTCACTATATTATCCGTTATATTCACTATATTAGCCGTTATATTCACTATATTATCCGTTATGTTCACTATATTATCCGTTATGTTCACTATATTAGCCGTTATATTCACTATATTAGCCGTTATATTCACTATATTAGCCGTTATGTTCACTATATTAGCCGTTATATTCACTATATTAGCCGTTATGTTCACTATATTAGCCGTTATGTTCACTATATTAGCCGTTATGTTCACTATATTAGCCGTTATATTCACTATATTATCCGTTATGTTCACTATATTAGCCGTTATGTTCACTATATTAGCCGTTATATTCACTATATTATCCGTTATGTTCACTATATTATCCGTTATGTTCACTATATTAGCCGTTATATTCACTATATTAGCCGTTATGTTCACTATATTATCCGTTATGTTCACTATATTAGCCGTTATATTCACTATATTAGCCGTTATATTCACTATATTAGCCGTTATGTTCACTATATTAGCCGTTATATTCACTATATTAGCCGTTATATTCACTATATTAGCCGTTATATTCACTATATTAGCCGTTATATTCACTATATTATCCGTTATGTTCACTATATTAGCCGTTATATTCACTATATTAGCCGTTATATTCACTATATTATCCGTTATATTCACTATATTAGCCGTTATATTCACTATATTAGCCGTTATATTCACTATATTAGCCGTTATATTCACTATATTAGCCGTTATATTCACTATATTAGCCGTTATGTTCACTATATTAGCCGTTATGTTCACTATATTAGCCGTTATGTTCACTATATTAGCCGTTATGTTCACTATATTAGCCGTTATATTCACTATATTAGCCGTTATGTTCACTATATTATCCGTTATGTTCACTATATTAGCCGTTATATTCACTATATTAGCCGTTATATTCACTATATTATTCGTTATGTTCACTATATAAGCCGTAATATAGCTCAAATGTTGTGGGCGGGGCTAAGTTCGGCTGGCATCCACGCTAATAGAAGACTGGAGAAACTGATGAGTCTGGATTTCTGCTGCAAGGGTCAGAATGTGGCGTTAACATCATGACAGTGTGGATCCGTCCAGCCTTGTATAGCCAAACACAACAAAAGTGTGACGAGATGGCGCGGTGTTATGCTGCGTTCACACCAAACACAAATATAGCGTCAAAATCGCGTCTGGTTGGACGCTTGAACATTTTGAATCCATTCACGCGTCTACAGTGAATTGGACGCGTGTATAAATCGAGCGTTTGAAGCAGAATAGACGCGCGTTCAAGGCGCTCAGGAGAAATATGTCATAAAACACCACTCTGCCTCTTTTCATTTTCATTACAAATATATATTAAGCATTAATAGCCACACAAATGTGGTCCAGGCGACTCCTACATTATCTTCACTGCATGTGTATTTAAATATCCTTAAAAAATAAAGTTATGAAACTTCTCTTTGCCCTCAGTCAAAACGATTTGATGATTCATGAGAGCAAAGATCGGCCGTTAGATCCACAGACGAGCCACTACAGGACATCAGAGCCAGCGGCAGACGGCTGAAGGACTGGCCGAGGAAAGGCTGCTCTCGCCGGGGTTAATGAGCGCTGAGCGCCGCTGATCACCTGGAGCTCACAACTCCACACACACAAGATTCTTTTTTTTAAATAGGCGCTCTCTTTATAAATAAACCACAGATTTGAGCTTTAAACAACTACATTCTCACCTGAAAAAGTCTTAAACCCTCATTTTGTGACACAATAGTAGTATTTTTAAATTATGCAGGGTTTCACTTCACCACATGACAGCAGCGAGCAGGCTCCTGATTGGTTAACATGGCGCGAATTGACGCCAAAGTTCAAATTTTTCAACTCGGGCGTCAGACGCGAATTCGCTTCAAACGTGTGAATGCACAAAAGCACCACTCGCGCATAACGTGCGTATCGCGCAAGATGCTCAATTCGCGTCATTCGCGCCTTTCCATTGACTTCACATTGAAATCACTCGCTCCTGACGCTCTATTCGTCAGCACGGGGCGACTTAATCTCACCAGCACTGCTGTAAATGTTTCCATTGCAGTTTTGCAAAAATGTCCTTTTTTGAACTGCCTGAAAATCCCTCATGCGAGCATAAAAAAATAATTTTTGCGATATATGGGAGTTTTTGCTGAATTGCGTTTCCATTGGGCGTATTTTCAAGTCGCAATTTCAATTTGCACAATTTGAAGGGTAATGGAAACGCGGCTATAGACATTACTGTAATTGAGTATTTAATGCTGCCTTCACACACTATCAGAATTATACAAATTGGACATGAACGCCTTCTCAAAGCAAAGTTTCAATGCGATGAGCTCGTAATCACGACTCCAGAAGTAAGATATTTCCGATAGCACTTGTAAGTAAGTAAGACATGCTGTTATTTCTGAATTATAAGATAATGAACATGTTGCATTCTCCCTTATTTAGGTGCCAAAAGAAACACAGGAGGTCCTTTCTGTGGAGAAGTGTGTCTTTTGACCTCTTTTTCCAAGTGTGTCTTGGAACCTCAGCTGTCCCAAGGGGAACGGCCAATGGTGGAGTACAATTACTCCAAGTG
>CM042250.1:53737472-53742472 GCA_023566225.1 Romanogobio albipinnatus
TCTTGAGTGTTCTCTGAGCGTTACTCTTGAGTGTTCTCTGAGCGTTACTCTTGAGTGTTCTCTGAGCGTTACTCTTGAGTGTTCTCTGAGCGTTACTCTTGAGTGTTCTCTGAGCGTTACTCTTGAGTGTTCTCTGAGTGTTACTCTTGAGTGTTCTCTGAGTGTTACTCTTGAGTGTTCTCTGAGTGTTACTCTTGAGTGTTCTCTGAGTGTTACTCTTGAGTGTTCTCTGAGCGTTACTCTTGAGTGTTCTCTGAGCGTTACTCTTGAGTGTTCTCTGAGCGTTACTCTTGAGTGTTCTCTGAGCGTTACTCTTGAGTGTTCTCTGAGCGTTACTCTTGAGTGTTCTCTGAGCGTTACTCTTGAGTGTTCTCTGAGCGTTACTCTTGAGTGTTCTCTGAGCGTTACTCTTGAGTGTTCTCTGAGTGTTACTCTTGAGTGTTCTCTGAGCGTTACTCTTGAGTGTTCTCTGAGTGTTACTCTTGAGTGTTCTCTGAGCGTTACTCTTGAGTGTTCTCTGAGTGTTACTCTTGAGTGTTCTCTGAGTGTTACTCTTGAGTGTTCTCTGAGTGTTACTCTTGAGTGTTCTCTGAGTGTTACTCTTGAGTGTTCTCTGAGCGTTACTCTTGAGTGTTCTCTGAGTGTTACTCTTGAGTGTTCTCTGAGTGTTACTCTTGAGTGTTCTCTGAGTGTTACTCTTGAGTGTTCTCTGAGCGTTACTCTTGAGTGTTCTCTGAGTGTTACTCTTGAGTGTTCTCTGAGTGTTACTCTTGAGTGTTCTCTGAGTGTTACTCTTGAGTGTTCTCTGAGTGTTACTCTTGAGTGTTCTCTGAGTGTTACTCTTGAGTGTTCTCTGAGTGTTACTCTTGAGTGTTCTCTGAGTGTTACTCTTGAGTGTTCTCTGAGTGTTACTCTTGAGTGTTCTCTGAGTGTTACTCTTGAGTGTTCTCTGAGCGTTACTCTTGAGTGTTCTCTGAGCGGTACTCTTGAGTGTTCTCTGAGCGTTACTCTTGAGTGTTCTCTGAGCGTTACTCTTGAGTGTTCTCTGAGTGTTACTCTTGAGTGTTCTCTGAGCGTTACTCTTGAGTGTTCTCTGAGTGTTACTCTTGAGTGTTCTCTGAGCGTTACTCTTGAGTGTTCTCTGAGTGTTACTCTTGAGTGTTCTCTGAGTGTTACTCTTGAGTGTTCTCTGAGTGTTACTCTTGAGTGTTCTCTGAGTGTTACTCTTGAGTGTTCTCTGAGCGTTACTCTTGAGTGTTCTCTGAGTGTTACTCTTGAGTGTTCTCTGAGTGTTACTCTTGAGTGTTCTCTGAGTGTTACTCTTGAGTGTTCTCTGAGTGTTACTCTTGAGTGTTCTCTGAGTGTTACTCTTGAGTGTTCTCTGAGTGTTACTCTTGAGTGTTCTCTGAGCGTTACTCTTGAGTGTTCTCTGAGTGTTACTCTTGAGTGTTCTCTGAGCGTTACTCTTGAGTGTTCTCTGAGTGTTACTCTTGAGTGTTCTCTGAGCGTTACTCTTGAGTGTTCTCTGAGCGTTACTCTTGAGTGTTCTCTGAGTGTTACTCTTGAGTGTTCTCTGAGTGTTACTCTTGAGTGTTCTCTGAGTGTTACTCTTGAGTGTTTTCTGAGTGTTACTCTTGAGTGTTCTCTGAGTGTTACTCTTGAGTGTTCTCTGAGTGTTACTCTTGAGTGTTCTCTGAGTGTTACTCTTGAGTGTTCTCTGAGCGTTACTCTTGAGTGTTCTCTGAGTGTTACTCTTGAGTGTTCTCTGAGTGTTACTCTTGAGTGTTCTCTGAGTGTTACTCTTGAGTGTTCTCTGAGTGTTACTCTTGAGTGTTCTCTGAGTGTTACTCTTGAGTGTTCTCTGAGTGTTACTCTTGAGTGTTCTCTGAGTGTTACTCTTGAGTGTTCTCTGAGCGTTACTCTTGAGTGTTCTCTGAGCGTTACTCTTGAGTGTTCTCTGAGTGTTACTCTTGAGTGTTCTCTGAGTGTTACTCTTGAGTGTTCTCTGAGTGTTACTCTTGAGTGTTCTCTGAGTGTTACTCTTGAGTGTTCTCTGAGTGTTACTCTTGAGTGTTCTCTGAGTGTTACTCTTGAGTGTTCTCTGAGCGTTACTCTTGAGTGTTCTCTGAGTGTTACTCTTGAGTGTTCTCTGAGCGTTACTCTTGAGTGTTCTCTGAGTGTTACTCTTGAGTGTTCTCTGAGCGTTACTCTTGAGTGTTCTCTGAGCGTTACTCTTGAGTGTTCTCTGAGTGTTACTCTTGAGTGTTCTCTGAGTGTTACTCTTGAGTGTTCTCTGAGTGTTACTCTTGAGTGTTCTCTGAGTGTTACTCTTGAGTGTTCTCTGAGTGTTACTCTTGAGTGTTCTCTGAGTGTTACTCTTGAGTGTTCTCTGAGCGTTACTCTTGAGTGTTCTCTGAGTGTTACTCTTGAGTGTTCTCTGAGTGTTACTCTTGAGTGTTCTCTGAGCGTTACTCTTGAGTGTTCTCTGAGCGTTACTCTTGAGTGTTCTCTGAGCGTTACTCTTGAGTGTTCTCTGAGCGTTACTCTTGAGTGTTCTCTGAGTGTTACTCTTGAGTGTTCTCTGAGTGTTACTCTTGAGTGTTCTCTGAGTGTTACTCTTGAGTGTTCTCTGAGTGTTACTCTTGAGTGTTCTCTGAGCGTTACTCTTGAGTGTTCTCTGAGTGTTACTCTTGAGTGTTCTCTGAGTGTTACTCTTGAGTGTTCTCTGAGTGTTACTCTTGAGTGTTCTCTGAGTGTTACTCTTGAATGTTCTCTGAGCATTGTAAGTGTGTGTGTGTGTGTGTGTGTGTGTGTGTGTGTGTGTGAGTGTGTATGAGTGAGTGTGTGTTGATTTGTACCTGTTGACTGCAGGTACAGTGTGAGGGAGGTTTTTAGGGAGTGTTTCTCGCTCCTTCATTCTCAAACTCAAGGTCTTTATGTGTTACTCATCGTCATGGAACTCAAACATTCATTCATGCTCCTGATCTTATTGTGATTGATTAAAAAAACATGAATTAAGAGAATAAATAAAGTTTTGATTTGATGAACTAAAGGTTCATTGCCAATAACACACACAAGAGAACGAGACTGTTTTAGAACAAGTCAATCCAGGACAAAACCAGATGAAGACTTCTAGTTAAGACGAGGTATTCCATCCTGTACGACTACTCTCTCTCTCTCTCTCTGTGTGTGTGTGTGTGTGTGTGTGTGTGTGTGTGTGTGTGTGTGTGTGTGTGTGTAAATTGAGCGTAACAGCTCACTCCCGCAAGCAAACACACTTCACTCAGCAAAGATACACTGTTTACAGCCCGTCCGTCCATCACGACACATTGCACACAAACAAAACCCTTTACGGGTGTGTGTGTTTGTGTATTTACCACACTGGCGAACTCTGTGAGTGTGTGTGTGAGTGTGAATGTTTAAAGCGGTCAGCCCTGCATAGGTGTTTGTGTTTAGACTTAATCTGACAAGCAAACGTGAATATTAACACTGCAAAGGCATCCGTTGAGTGAGTCTCAGAGGCTTTAGTGCCACTCCACGCAAACGTTCTGGAAAGGTTCTCTCAACGTTATGAACAAACGTTCTTCCAGTAACATAAATACAACATTCGTTCAACCCCGTCTGTAATAATGTTCTCAAAACGAAAACAAAATGAAAGTGTTTCTCTTTCAAACCTCAGGAGACTGAAAGAGCTTCAGCTTCGTCTCTGATGTTTCTCCTAAAATTCCTCAAAGGAAATATAAATACAAATATAAACGAGCGATCTCCTCCCTGTCCTAAAGAATCTTAACGAGATCAAATTTGTGATTTTTCTGTCTCGCTCTCAAAACTACCAAATGCAAACGCCAAAGTGATTTAATGCCGCAGGACATTTTATGTGTGTCTGTTCTTTATAAGACGCTGGACTGAATGTGACCAGAGCTCAACATGAGTCACACGAGCGGCCACACACACACACACACAGACGTGACCCGAGGAAACACACGTGACCACACGAGCACACACTCGCTTAACATGCATATGAGACATTAACATGATCCGGTTTCTCATACATGAGAAGATCAGAGATGCTTTAATGAAGACCAGAGCTGATGAGGCTTGTATTGTCACAAGGATTATAACTATATTGCCATCCAGCTCAAATCTGCTAAATGAAGATATTAAGATATTATAAAAAAAACATTTACATCACTATTTTCTGTTAAGCCACATTGAAATGTGTTTTGTGAAAAGTGCTATAAATAAATTTGTCAAACAGAGATTTTACTATAATCTGTTTTGCTTTCAAATAAAATATAATATGAGGCGATTATCACTTTTATTGTTTTATATAATATATAAACCTTAGGTTTAAAACAGAACACATTGTCATCAATAATATAATATATCAAAATATAACATTTAACCGTCATTAATCGCATCTAACATAAAAGTTTGTGTTTATATAATATGTGTGTGTATATGTAAATACACACACACACACACACACACACACACACACACACATATTAGGGCTGTCAAGCGATTAATTGCGATTAATCACATCCAAAATAAAAGTTTGTTTACATCATATATACAGTATGTGTGTGTGTGTGTGTGTGTGTGTGTGTGTGTGCTGTGTATAATAATTATGTATGTATAATACACACTCATGCATGTATATACTGTATGTATATTTATATAATTTATATTATGTATAAATATGTTATATATAAATATAAAAAAATATTAAATATTTAAATGCATGTGTGTGTATTTATACATACATAATAATTATACACAGCACACACACACACATATATTATGTCAACACAAGATTTGCTGTTAATCACGATTAATTGATTAGACAGCACTAAACACACACACACACACACACACACACACATTGCAGCATTAAAATTACTATCATAATTAATTTTGCCAGCGATCTCGAAATGAAACATTAACGTTTTGAGGCACTTTTACTGTCCCAATATCTAAAATTTAAAAACAGAATGAAT
>CM042250.1:53747472-53789972 GCA_023566225.1 Romanogobio albipinnatus
GCGGACCGAGACCCGTCTCTTTAGCGTCTCGTCCGCTTGTGTGGTGCGCTCCAGGGTTGGGATGGCAGCGTTCACATGTGTTCAGATGAACCGCACTAACCCAGCAATCGCACCAGGGCTCGCTTTAATCCAACCACACATGACAAGTGTGAACGCACCCTCAGACCCTGTTCGGATCATTGATGGACAGAAACTGCTCGTTGTTCTCCAGCTCAACACAGTTAGGCTGATTGTGTAAATCTGCTGTTGTTGAGTGCCATGTTTCGCCTCATATGATCTCGCTCACTGCAGTGTGAACAAGTGTCTCATAGTAGTGCTCAGAGTAGCATTACAACATCACTTTAACACACTCACATGTGTGTGATACACTCTAAAAAAAAAGGTTCTATATGGCACCAAAATGGTTCTTGGCTCGTAATCATAGGGAAACCTTTTTAAGTGCTATATAGCACCAATTTTGGTACTTCAGTGGTGCTTCAGAGGTTCTTCAGAGGTTCTTCAGCGGTTCTTTGACTATGGTGCTATATAGCACCGCTACCATATACAGAACATGTTAAGATATGCTGCTATATAGCACCAAAAGTGGTTCCTCTATGATTACGACGAAGAACCATTTTTTTAGAGTGTATGATCAAACAGCGCTGCGTTACACACACACACATGAGTGGAAGAAGCGGAAGCGGAAGCACTCGCGGCAGAATAAAAGCTCCGCCCACTCAAGAGTCAAGACACGCCTCTGAGTTGAAGAACAGACGGAAAATTACATACTGTGCCTTTAATATCTTGCTTTACGTTTTTTTTTAAATAGCTTAGACTAAAAGTGTTGCACACCTCGTTCACTCCTGCACATCTTCAGACAAAGTCTGCAAAACATTTGGGATAATGTACACAAAATATATAGTGGTAATTTTAATCTACAAAAACATATTGTGCCTTTAAAGCACGTGTCATTTATTGTAAAGATGCACAAACACACTTTTCAAATAAAAAACGAGAAGTATGAGCTGCTAAATCAATAGATGTGTCCGTCCGTGGTTACACTCTTAAAAATAGGATCTTTATTGGCATTGATGGTTCTAAGTAGAACCTTTAAGTTCCTTGGAAAGGTTCTCTACACTCTAAAAAAAAAAGGTTCTATATGGCACCAAAAATGGTTCTTCGTCGTAATCATAGGGGAACCACTTTTGGTGCTATATAGCGCCATATCTTAACATGTTCTGCATATGTTAGCGGTGCTATATAGCACCTTAGTCAAAGAACCGCTGAAGAACCGCTGAAGAACCACTGAAGAACCGCTGAAGAACCGGTGAAGAACCACTGAAGAACCGGTGAAGAACCACTGAAGAACCACTGAACACTGAAGAACCACTGAAACACCAAAATTGGTGCTATATAGCACTTAAAAAGGTTCCCCTATGATATCCCCATTTTTGGTGCCATATAGAAATTTTTTTTTTAGAGTGTAGCGTGAAAAATGTTCTTCACACTAAGAAAAAAATAGAAGCGATCACTGAGCGGTTCCTTTATTTTTAAGCGGGTGATGTTGATGATGTGAACTCCAGGAGAACCGACGTCACACGTCCACCCAAAAATCAGGCACATTAAAATGACCACTGGTGAAATCTCAAACGTTCCTCGTGTGCATCAGCTGTTTATAAAGACTAGGAAGCATCTCTCACCGACGCATGAACACACACATGAGTGTGTGTGTGTGTTTGTGAGGTGACATGGCCTTTAACCCGTTAGCTCTGGGGATCACACACGGGTGTGAGCTTGACAAAACTGACACCTACACCGCATCCAAATGAGGAACCTCTCTAACCACAAACACACACTGTCCGGCGTGCATCTCCAACTAAACGTCTTCAGTCGTGTGGAACGCTACAACAATCGCTCAGCAACACACATTCACACCTCGCAGACACTGTCAATGCATTTATCTACACGCAATCTAGAAACAAATAGAGTGGATGAAAGTGGAAATAAACAGATTAGAGTGACTTAAACCTGCCAGTGAATGATCTGAGAGCAGTGTTGATGAGGAACTCGTGCTAAAGGAACATTTCTTCAACCTCGCCAAAGGTATTCAGAATTTAAATGAATATGCATGATTGAATTCAATTCTGGATTTGTTACATGCACTTACCATGGTAATAATAACAACGACAGAAAATGATGCGTAATTACATGCAACTAACCCTTTAATAAGTGCATTTATTAAAATTATTCAGGCTACTTTAATATATAAATACACTTAATATAAAAAATAAAGTGCAATGCCATGACAAAACACTTTTTTTGCAGTGAATTTAAGTATCAACCATGTAGTTTGGATTTGTGATGAATGCATAAATTGCTCAAGTAATTAATCATAATAATCCCAATGACATAAATCATAAAAGTCTTATTAATCGCGGTTATACGCGTGCCGAAATAAATGATAATGCATGCTTGATTATAGGTTGTAATCAGTTAAAACAATCTCTATTCTATTAGAAAAATCGAAACATTTTGTGTGCATTAGTAAAAGCCCCGCTATTAGGAAGTGCGCCTGTAAAAGCCACTGAAGATGTGATGCTGAGGACTGCAGAAATGATGAAGTTCTGCTAACTTTGACAGTCAATGCACGCAAATAATGCTTTTCATGTATCCACGCATGGGATGAGAGTTTGGGAAGTTGCTGAACGCGGAATGAATGAGTGCAGAAATAAAGCAAACTTGTGCCACTCCACCGACCTTGGTTCCTCCGCGGGTTCGCCTGTTTCCTCCGCTTTCCTCGGCTCCTCTCCGCCATGTCGTCGTCGTGCTTCCCCGGGGATCGCGCGCACGGATCGGTCGGATAAACGACTGGAGTGTCGCTCCGCATCGCTCGCGCCCCACAGCGCGTGACTGCAGTAGCGCTCAAACCCGCGGCGCGTTCAGCAGCGGCTTTGGTGATGTCATCATCGGAGGCAGGTCCGGTGTCAGCCCGTGTCACTGTGAAGTGTGTTGTAAGAAAGGAGAAATTGTGCAAAAGAAAGTGTGTCAGAACTTAAGAGACACATGCTCATGTCTTCTCGTTTTTCAGGCCACGAATAGCGCCGTTAAATCCGGTCATACTGTTCAGATTTAGATTATATATATATGCATGTGGAGATGCACTAATTTGGGCATGCATTTTATTAATCTTAATGTGTTGTCTGCTATGCATGCAAAAAATCTTGTAGTTTAACGCATGATTAGGCTACAGCTAAAACTGCATACATTTTACGCATGCAAAAGTTACATCTCTGATCATTTTCCCTTTTGCAAAAGAAAGTGTGTTTTTAAGAGACACACGCTCATGTGTTCTGGTCATGAACATCACCGTTAAATCCTGTCATGCTGTGGAGATATCACAGTATATGCATAACACATAATGCCACGCATGTGGAGATGCACCAATTCATTTTACTAGCTATAGGTGTTATGATAATAAAGTGATTTTGATATAAATATATATATAGGTCGTATAGGCCTGCATTAAAACCGTACAGGAATAATATTGGCCATGCATTTTATTAATCGTAATATTGTCTATGCATGCAAAAAAAACTTGATAAAATATTAAAAAGCATGCAGTTTAATGCATGAGTACTCGAGCTAAAATTGCATACATTTTATGCACGTTAAAGTTTAATTTTACCTGTAAAAAGAAAAAAACCGTTCGCGCAGGTACGCGTTTATGACGAGCGAATCGCACCTGTTCCCGCTCCCCCATCAGCCCTTCTCCTGGTGATCGCTGTAGGAAGTATTGCATTGTCGCCTCTTTTGTGCGAGTAATTGAACGGTAATCTGTTTAGCAACTGAAAAAGAAAAACATCAGAAAAACTCAAACACACCGTTCCAGGACGGGACCCCTACCTGGGCATTCACACGCACCAACCCCCACCTGAACGCGCAGCGGTGCCAGAGCGCGCACTGTCATGATAATGCCCGCGCAATGCGTCCTGATGTGCGCGAGGTAGGGTGGACCTTGATCCCTAAGCGCTTCCAAATAAATTACTTTTTCCCCTTTAAATCATGTTAATGGATAACTAATCAAGCTATTTTTAATGCCATCCCGCTTGTTAATAATTATTAATATTAATATTATATTGTTGTCTTGCATTATTCAACGATTTAAAACTACTATCTGAAATAACACGCCATCTGTGATGTATTAAATTATGTTCTGCTCTTTTGAAAACTGTCGATTATGTATTTATGTTGTCTTGATTATGTCTCGTCTATTTTGCTGGCTCGCGCCAGAGGAAAAAAAGCGCGGGAACGAACTCTGAGGGGAAAATAACTTTTATCTTAATCGCTGTTTTTACAACAGCGGGCCGATTTTTCTTTTTGTCTTTCATACAGACATTACAAAGAAACCCACAACACAAAGAATGACCGAGATTTAAAAGAAAAAACGGTTTGTATAGGCTAGTTTTCTTGGATATTTCGCTTAGCATAAACGTCTCTACATTAAGTGACTTAGCCTTATTCATAACGTCTGTTTTTCCTTTTATACCAGGCTTTTTTTTACACTTACTCTACTCAGGATGCCAATTGGATGTGTTTACAACTCTTACAAATACAAAATACTGTGGTACCACGGTAAAATGATGATAATATCAGATGCTAATACTCAGGTACTTTCATTTCCATTGAAGAACAGGATGATTACCATATTAATTTACATGGTAATCCGATGTACTTATAAAACTAACACTGGTACCTTTCAATACAGGATCCTGTGCATTTTAAAGACCAAAGTGCTTGTGTTTGGTGTTTCTAATGGACATTTGTTTTCTAGGGACATAAAATAGAGGGTTTCAGGTGGTGAAAGCCAGAGAAAAGGAGAAGGGATGAGAGGTCACAGTCCTTTTGTCCAGGAGAGGAAAAGAGATGGAATGGGTCATAAACCTACACCCTGCTGTGGATCTTGAATGTGAGGAGTAAAGACACAAAGAAAAGCCCCATTCACTACTTCACCTCTGCCCCTGTAGTTGATGGTAGGGAAGTGTTATTTACATTAATGTTATACACAAGGTATCGTTATCTCTTTATGTGCAAACAAAGAGGCCGTTTGCTGTGTGCTATGAGCCTAAAAACAGCCGACCGGCCGGTAAGTGCAGGAATCTGGCCACCAAATGGTCCCGAACACCTCCAAAGGCACCGAGGGACGCCCTAGGGTGGGGTGTAGGGTAGGGTGGGGCGTCCCGTGGGGTTTCCAGCACGCAGGAGTTTGGCAGGGGTTCAGAGAGGGAGCAAAGGGAGGAGTCTTCTTTAACAGCATATTAAACAGGAGTTAATTATATGCCAACCTTTGTGACAAAGAGAATAAAAAGCCTCGACTTGAATGGCAAACCAAGAAAAGAAAGTCATTATGCTGGTTTCACTTCTTTGCATGTGAAAACCTCAGCGCTTATTTTGCCATTTCCATTTGTATCAGCAACCTCAGCTCAGTAGATTGTGGCTTAGGTCGGGCTGTAGATCTGCTAAACCTCTGCGCTCTCCCTTTAGAAATCAGCGGATCTTAACCCTCTGGGGTTCTGCATTTATGGGTCACACTCAGGACCTTCGGGTCAAAAATGACCCGGAGGGAGGGATTAAGATCAAAAAGATATATATATTTTTGTCTAATATATTAAATATATAATATATATTTTTATATGAATACAATTTTTATATAGTCTACACGGCGCTCAACCGCTACACTGACATCATCAACATCTTCCTTTACATCCTGGCCATCGTCGGTCGCACCAGGGACTGAGTGCGCCCCCTTCCCGTGAAAAAGGGAAGTGCAGTCTGGGGGATGATGCATCACCTCAGCTTTCCTCGTATTCTTAATTCTTAATTAAAAAAAAAAAATATATATATATATAATTAATATTTATCCAATAATTATGACCCATTTTTTCCCATTGAATATAATAAAAATGTATTATTATTTTTTTATTAAAGCTGCGTTTCATTTTAGAGTCAAGCCTAGTTCCTCATGAAAGCAATTTTTTAAATGAGATCGGTGCCATCCGGTGGACACATTGAGCATTTTTATCACGCAATAGCACATTTTTACCACTATAGTAGATCTTGCGTTTTATACAATTTTTTTTAAAAATCGTAGCTTCATCGGAATGGTCCGAAACTTGGTGACTTTATTGGTACTTGGTATATGAAAAAATTGGGGACAGGATTTGAAAAGTCTGAGTGAAAAAAAAATAGTCACACTCAGGACCTTTGGGTCAAAAATGACCCCCATAGGAAATGAATGGGAAATTGGCAAAAATATGAAAATACAGAGTTTTTTTGTGCATACAATCTACAAATCAGCCAGGATGCAGAAAAAAAGGACTCAACAGTGAAGGGGTGAATCTCTAAAACATCAAGAGTGCAAAACTCACACACACACACACACACACACACACACACACACACACACACACACACACACACACACACACACACACACACACACACACACACACACACACACACACACACACACACAAAAACACATGCACACACAAATTAACGCGTGCAATTCCAAAAGCTAATTGTGTTTTTGTGTGAGTTTTTTTTCTGTTTTGCACTCGTGATGTTTTAGAGATTCACCCCTTCACTGTTGAGTCCTTTTTTCTGCATCCTGGCTGATTTGTAAATTGTATGCACAAAAAAACTCTGTATTTTCATATTTTTGCCATTCATTTCCTATGGGGGTCATTTTTGACCCGAAGGTCCTGAGTGTGACTATTTTTTTTACAACCACTCAGACTTTTCAATTTTTTCATGTCTCCAATTTTTTTGGGTGTTCATATACCAAGTACCAATAAAGTCACCAAGTTTCGGATGGAGCTACGATTTTAAACAATTTTTATTTAAAAAAATTGGGGTCAGAAATGACTGAAGAGCCCCAGAGGGTTAAACAGCTTTCACATTCGCTATGTGTTCGTTAAGTGTATTGAGTGCAATTAGGGTTTGCATTGATAGTAGATTCAAAGGCATCACGGAATAAACTTAAATTTGAAGTCATCGCAAATTAGATCTTTGAAAATATGCAAATCAAAACATAACTACTCAACAAGCCACATGATTTGGGACGGGTTCAATACTCCTCTGATTATGAGCAAAAGTGAAGGGATATTCGCCTGATCCTAAGTACCTAGGGCAAGATGAAAGATGGTCAAGTCAGGAAAACGAAGTAAAAGAGGATCGGCCAGTTGTGTAGCAAATAACAGATGGGAGACGACGGGGAGAATCGAGTCAGCGGAGTTGGCGATGGGCAGGTCCTCATTGGTTACACGCCGCACACGGTATTAGATCCGTGGGGCCGAATCAGGGTACCAGGGACCGAGAGCCACGGCATTATACACTCAAACACACACACACTGGCATGTAGTCGGGGAAAATCTTTCTTTTGATCTTATAATCAGGGACAGGGAAAGGCCAAGTATGGAGAGGATTAGCTTTGTCACAGAGATTTCAGTATTAGTGAGCAAAAATGTTCTCTTTGTAACTAAAGGAGGAGGGATCTAATATGCCAGTGTAACACAAACCCTGTGTGTGTGTGTGTGTGTGTGTGTGTGGCTCGCAAGATCATGAGCTTTAGTGCTGCCGCCATCTAGAGGACATCTAATATACATCAACAAATATACTGAAGCGTTTCACTCTCCCAGAATGTTTTGTGGGATCCACATTTGTTCCTGACGGGTTGACTGCGTTTTGAATTATGGGTGTGCACTTCCGGTTTGGGGAACTTCCATTCAGAAAGACTGACACGAATCATTTCTAATCATAAGGTTGCACAACAAATAAAGCTTATCTGTCAATTTTCCTTCATATTTTATTTTCAGACATCATGAGTAATCATGACGTAATGCTCGGTATTTTAACTGTGCGTTCACACCGCGGCCGGCGAGAGCGTCAAAGTGGCCGGAAGTCATTCATTTTCAATGAGTGTGTGTGTGTGTGTGTGTGTGTGCTGCTGCACGTCCCTGTGTGTGTAATAATCAGAGTGTGTGTGTGTGTGTGTGTGTGTGCTGCTGCACGTCCCTGTGTGTGTGTAATAATCAAAGAGTGTGTGTGTGTGTGCTGCTGCACGTCCCTGTGTGTGTGTAATAATCAGAGTTTGTGTGTGTGTGTGAGTGCGGCACGTCCCTGTGTGTGTAATAATCAGAGTGTGTGTATGTGTGTGTGTGTGCTGCACGTCCCTGTGTGTGTAATAATCAGAGTGTGTGTGTGTGTGTGTGTGTGTGTGTGTGTGCGGCACGTCCCTGTGTGTGTAATAATCAGAGTGTGTGTGTGTGTGTGCTGCTGCACGTCCCTGTGTGTGTGTAATAATCAGAGTGTGTGTGTGTGTGTGTGTGTGTGCTGCTGCACGTCCCTGTGTGTGTAATAATCAGAGTGTGTGTGTGTGTGCTGCTGTACGTCCCTGTGTGTGTAATAATCAGAGTGTGTGTGTGTGTGTGTGTGTGTGCTGCTGCACGTCCCTGTGTGTGTAATAATCAGAGTGTGTGTGTGTGTGTGTGTGTGCTGCTGCACGTCCCTGTGTGTGTAATAATCAGAGTGTGTGTGTGTGTGTGCTGCTGTACGTCCCTGTGTGTGTAATAATCAGAGTATGTGTGTGTGCGTGTGCTGCTGCGCATCCCTGTGTGTGTAATAATCAGAGTGTGTGTGTGCTGCTGCGCGTCCCTGTGTGTGTAATAATCAGAGTGTGTGTGTGTGTGTGTGTGCTGCTGCACGTCCCTGTGTGTGTAATAATCAGAGTGTGTGTGTGTGTGCTGCTGCGCGTCCCTGTGTGTGTAATAATCAGAGTGTGTGTGTGCTGCTGCATGACCCTGTGTGTGTGTAATAATCAGAGTGTGCGTGTGTGGGTGTGTGTGCTGCTGCACGTCCCTATGTGTGTAATAATTAGAGTGTGTGTGTGTGTGCTGCTGCACGTCCCTGTGTGTGTAATAATCAGAGTGTGTGTGTGTGTGTGTGCTGCTGCACGTCCCTGTGTGTATGTAATAATCAGAGTGTGCGTGTGTGGGTGTGTGTGCGGCACATCCCTGTGTGTGTAATAATCAGAGTGTGTGTGTGTGTGTGCTGCTGCACGTCCCTGTGTGTGTAATAATCAGAGTGTGTGTGTGTGTGTGTGTGTGTGTGCTGCACGTCCCTGTGTGTGTAATAATCAGAGTGTGTGTGTGTGTGTGTGCTGCTGCACGTCCCTGTGTGTGTAATAATCAGAGTGTGTGTGTGTGTGCTGCTGCACGTCCCTGGGTGTGTAATAATCAGAGTGTGTGTGTGTGTGTGTATGTGTGCTGCACGTCCCTGTGTGTGTGTAATAATCAGAGTGTGTGTGTGCTGCTGCACGTCCCTGGGTGTGTAATAATCAGAGTGTGTGTGTGTGTGTGTGTGTGTGCTGCACGTCCCTGTGTGTGTAATAATCAGAGTGTGTGTGTGTTTGTGTGTGTGTGTGCTGCACGTCCCTATGTGTGTAATATTCAGAGTGTGTGTGTGTGCTGCACGTCCCTTTGTGTGTAATAATCAGAGTGTGTGTGTGTGTGCTGCTGCACTTCCCTGTGTGTGTAATAATCAGAGTGTGTGTGTGTGTGTGTGTGTGTGTGTGCTGCTGCACGTCCCTGTGTGTGTAATAATCAGAGTGTGTGTGTGTGCTGCACGTCCCTGTGTGTGTAATAATCAGAGTGTGTGTGTGTGTGTGTGTGTGTGTGTGTGTGTGTGTGTGTGTGCTGCTGCACGTCCCTGTGTGTGTAATAGTCAGAGTGTGTGTGTGTGTGTGTGCTGCACGTCCCTGTGTGTGTAATAATCAGAGTGTGTGTGTGTGTGTGTGTGTGTGTGTGTGTGTGTGTGTGTGTGCTGCTGCACGTCCCTGTGTGTGTAATAATCAGAGTGTGTGTGTGTGTGTGTGTGTGCTGCTGCACGTCCCTGTGTGTGTAATAATCAGAGTGTGTGTGTGTGTGTGTGCTGCTGCACGTCCCTGTGTGTGTAATAATCAGAGTGTGTGTGTGTGTTGCGTGTCCCTGTGTATGTAATAATCAGAGTGTGTGTGTGTGTGTGTGTGCTGCGTCCCTGTGTGTGTAATAATCAGAGCGTGTGTGTGTATGTGTGTGTGTGTGTGTGCTCCTGTGCGTCCCTGTGTGTGTAATAATCAGTGTGTGTGTGTGTGTGTGTGCTGCTGTGCGTCCCTGTGTGTGTAATAATCAGAGTGTGTGTGTGTGTGTGTGTGCTGCTCTGCGTCCCTGTGTGTGTAATAATCAGAGTGTGTGTGTGTGTGTGTGTGCTGCTGTGCGTCCCTGTGTGTGTAATAATCAGAGTGTGTGTGTGTGTGTGTGTGTGTGTGCTGCTCTGCGTCCCTGTGTGTGTAATAATCAGAGTGTGTGTGTGTGTGTGTGCTGCTGTGCGTCCCTGTGTGTGTAATAATCAGAGTGTGTGTGTGTGTGTGTGTGCTGCTCTGCGTCCCTGTGTGTGTAATAATCAGAGTGTGTGTGTGTGTGTGTGTGCGTGCTGCTGTGCGTCCCTGTGTGTGTAATAATCAGCGTGTGTGTGTGTGTGCTGCTGTGCGTCCCTGTGTGTGTAATAATCAGTGTGTGTGTGCTGCTGTGCGTGTAATAATCAGAGTGTGTGTGTGTGTGTGTGTGTGCTGCTGTGTGTCCCTGTGTGTGTAATAATCAGAGTGTGTGTGTGTGTGTGTGTGCTGCTGTGCGTCCCTGTGTGTGTAATAATCAGAGTGTGTGTGTGTGTATGTGTGTGTGCTGCTGTGCGTCCCTGTGTGTGTAATAATCAGAGTGTGTGTGTGTGTGTGTGTGTGTGCTGCTGCACGTCCCTGTGTGTGTAATAATCAGAGAGTGTGTGTGTGTGTGTGCTGCTGCACGTCCCTGTGTGTGTAATAATCAGAGAGTGTGTGTGTGTGTGTGTGTGTGTGTGTGCTGCTGTGCGTCCCTGTGTGTGTAATAATCAGAGTGTGTGTGTGTGTGTGTGCTGCTGCACGTCCCTGTGTGTGTAATAATCAGAGTGTGTGTGTGTGTGTGTGATGCTGCGCGTCCCTGTGTGTGTAATAATCAGTGTGTGTGTGTGTGTGTGCGCTGCTGCACGTCCCTGTGTGTGTAATAATCAGTGTGTGTGTGTGTGTGTAATAATCAGTGTGTGTGTGTGTGTGTTGTGCTCCTCCTATAAATGTTTTGTTTCTTGGAAACATGACAGATTTGACAAAAGCTTGAGCTGACAGTAGAATAGCTTGTGATCGGACACAGATGTAAATTTATAAATATTTAACAATATCTGTAAAACTTTCATCAACCAAAAAGTTTTAATGGGTGAAATGTAAACATTATTAGTGAGTTAGAACTCTATTCTTATTTAAATTAACGAGTGCTCTATTTAGATCACCACAGGTAAAACCTTTTCTGACTTGGTATTTCTGCCTTTTTTCCAGACCAAATATCTAAAAATTCTTAAATCAAGATGCTTTTACTAAGGAAAATTACATATTTTTTCTTGATTCCTGGGTGAAAAATCTAAATGAATCGAGTTTTTGCTTGAAACAAACTAAATGATCTACCAATGGATTAGAAAAATAATCTTATTTCTGTTTGGGACACAAGATTCCACACAGAAACATTATTTTTCTCACCCCATTGGCAGATCTTTTTGCTTGTTTTAACCAACAACTCACTTCAATTTCATTTTATTTTCCAGAAAATAAGAAAAAATATCATATGTCATTTAACTTATCTAGTAAATGCATCTTGATTTAAGAATTTTTAGATATATTAGACTAGAAACAAGACAAACAAAACTAAATGACAGCATTTTTTGCAGTGCACACAAGGCAAAAAGTACAAAAAAATGGCTTTATGGTATTTAGTCTATAAACATATAAATACAAATGCACAAAACTGCAAGTGTATGACAAATATAGTCTGCACTTTGGCCTTTATTACTAATTTAATACATTACAAATAAAATCAAATTAGATATTAACCTACATTTCTGACAAATTACCACGGTTACAGGTGTTACCACAGTAAATCCATGATAAATGATGGCGAATTGTTGTTTGAAAAGTATTTTAAAGCAGCACTAGGTAACTTTTCAACCTTCATGATATATTTTCAAGACTCTTGTGATGATACATCAATAGGTTGAATGGCACGTCTGCCATAGCCTGACGGGGTCTGTATCGTTTTTAATCGTACTTTTAAACTTCGGGTTTCGGGTAGTAACCCGAGAAAAAAAAGAACTACAAAATTCGACTGCTTTACGGCATATACGTCACTTCCACCATCACTCCCACTTCCTTAAATTCGGACGTGCGAGGGTTAGGGTTAGCCTATGTCTAAACGGCGTGTACAAGTTTGGGAGGGGCTACATTCTTGCAAGTAAATACATAAGACGTACAAAATCATATTTTAGGATACCTAACATGTCTGTGATATTTGTTTATTTGTCTTGCCTCAAGCTATAATGCAAATCGACTTTTCAAATTTGAAGATTCATCTATGGTAGCTTGATATTATATTGACGATATATGGTTATTACCTACCACTCCAACATTGAATTGAAGTATCATATAGATTCTGTAAAACGGTAACCAATAGACTAGACTACTATAATGACGCTGGCTTGTAAACGTGAGCATCGCGATCATTTGGCGTTTGAAAAAAATTAATAAACCCATGAAATTATATTCATATGACATGCTGAAACATATGCCACTGTACCTGCGATGAAGACATTTCACACGAGTAGAACACCTGCATGTGAACTCCTGCAGTGTTCAGGGCTATCATAGCTGTCATGTCAACAAATGCACGTGCGATGCATCCCCTGATGTAGGATGACAGAGTTTATGACAGGACAATACTGTTTCCCAACTGTAGGGGGACCCCGAGAGCAAAACCTACCTAGTGCTGCTTTAACTGGATCGGCTCAGTGTTTCTCCTGATTTGCACGTTAGTGTTGTTGATTAAGTCAGCGCTGTTTAACTGGATTTACATTAAATCAAATCACAGAGAGATGTGCAGCTCGTACCGGAGACCGCCAAACTCGAACACTTTGGCTGTTTAGTGGTCATGTGATCGAGACAGCAGGTAAACACGTGTTCAGAGTCAGAGCTCGCGAAGTAGCGCTGTTTTGTTCCGCTTTGGGCGCTGTTCCCCTGGCCTAAAGTCTAGTAGTGCCACCTTGCGGTGACATCGTGAAACTGCACGACTTGTAAATTATCCGTGGCGGGCCACATATAATATATTTTAATAGACAAACTGTGGGCCATTTGAAATTCATCCCCAGGCCGCATTTGGACACCCCTGTCCTATAGGCTCATATCACTAACACCTGATCCTGATCACAGCTGGTGTTCAGACCAGACGCCCATGGGTGAACAGACGCGCCAGTGCATTTGATATTTAAACAACGAGGAGCTGGACGTGAACATGAGAACTGCGTCCGGCTGAAACTAGCAGAACACACTAGCGTCGCGCCGGGTGTATGATAGGGCCCAAAATGTTGTTTGTCCAAGATTTACTGTGTTTTCCACAGTGGCACAAAGAAACATTTTAGTACAACACATCATCTTCTTCCATCACAGGCTCTGTTTATTTATAAACTGGTATAATATAGTACCTTTGTACAAAAATGTAGAAAATGGTACGCAAAAATATCACTTAGTTTCTTTGTAAATAGATGAGATAAATGCTAATATCATAAATCTGTTACTACTTTATGAACTTTTGCCAGCAAAAAACGTTTTGAGTGAAACTGTGACAGATATAAAAACACACAGAAATGCAAAAACCACAAAATGTTTTTTTTTTTCTTTAAAAAAAAGAGGAAACATTCTTTATCACAGCAATATGGAAGCACATGACGGTGTTTCTCGCAAATATCAAGTGTGGCCTCGTCTCAGTGCCAGTCGTCTTTGGTATGCCACAGAAAGTGGAAAAGGGTCCGTCCCGCACCCCTCGATAACACTTCAAACGAATTAGGCACAAGTGTCTTAAAACCAAAAGTACCTGCACTGTATGTAACGTATTCATACTATATGGAAACTGTAATACAGATTCATCACTTCTCCTCAGCTCAGTGCTGTTGTCAGTGCAATGCATGCTAGCTTGGGTTATGTAGCGCAGCGCAGACTAAGAGAAACATTACACAAAACACAACTCAGTGCCGTTACCCTTTAACGCTTCTGTCTGAAAGCAGACTAGTCAAACAATCAGAAAACTAAAACATGAATATTAGGATTCGAAGGCACTTGTCTAGACCTAGAGAGATAATTGACAAGGCTTTGAAATACTGTTCTGTAATCTGCCATTATGACAGTAAGCAATGAGTTTAAATGAGAAAACCCTTTCTCTAATGCTGCGTTCACACCGAACACGAGTAGAGCGTGTGGAGCGAGTGATTTCAATGTGAAGTCAATGTAAAGCCGCGGGGCTGGAGGTTCGATAGACGCGTTTTGTGCGGCGCGATGGACGCGATTCGACCGTCTTGCGCGATTTGGAGCTTTTTGTGCATAATGTAGTGCGTTCAGGGTTTCCGCGGGGTCAGCCAATTGCAGCCAATCAGCTTTCGTGTTATTGGAGTCTCTTTCAGATTGTACCACAGACACATAAAACTGATTTTATTCATAGTTTCTCATGTTTCTGCGATTACTAAATGCAACGAAAAATCAACCTGCATTTCTTTGAGGTCCTGTATTATTCCTAAACCAAAATAAACAAGATTTATGCATTTTGTTTGTTCTATTGTCAAATGTGACTATTGTGCATCTAACATAATACATAATATGGTAAATGTCTCGTAATTATGAAAAAAAATGTAAATGAAAATTTCTGGAAATTACCACCACAAATTCAGTCATTTTGATCTCCTGATGGGATTGAGCTATGAGGAAGTGCAAGTTTATCGATTTGTTCAATTTGAATGAAATTTATTTACTTTGCAAGTAATTTTGTGACTGCATTTTCTTTTATAGGTTTTAAATTTAATTCATAATGGTCTTAAAAGGTCTTAAATTTGACATGGTGAAACCTGCAGAAACCCTGGCGTTGCCTGGAGCACATTTGTGTGGCTATTAATGTTTAATATATTTTTTTAATGAAAATGAAAAGAGGCAGAGTGGTGTTTTATGACATATTTCTCCTGGCGCGACTTGAACGCGCGAATGGATTTAAAATGTTCAAGCGTCCAACTAGACGTGATTTTGACGCTCTATTTGCGGTTGGTGTGAACGCAGCATTAAGCCCAAAGTACACTTTTTATGCTACAATATGTGCACAGTGCGTTTTTTCTAAACCGCATGTTTGCTTGTGCATACGCCTTGAATCGCTTTGCACTAAATAGTTGGTCCACAAGGCGACACTGGCCTGGCCTTTTCATGGTCGAAAAAGAAGGACGGAACGACAAACTCCAGAAGACACAAAAACAGTGTGAGGGAGTTCAGAGATGCACAGAACTCTAGTTTAAAAGAGTACAAAGACGTTTTTTATTGCTCATAACTTCTGGAAAGTAATAGCGCAGACAAGACGAAACTTTCTTGTGCGCTTCTGTCGACCGCCTGTGTTCATGCATCGTGCTGTACTCATACGCTAGGTGTTCGTTTCAAAACTGAAGTATACTTTGGGCTTGATTCTGTTTATCCATCCGTCACGTTTTCTCCAACATGTCGTACCTGTGAGGAATCAAACAGGCCACAATGGTCAAAGGCACTTGAGTCCTGTATACATCTAGAGAATGTGCCTACCAGCTTCTTCCACATTCACTCACTTTGTCTTTTTATGTGGTGTTCATGACCAGATATGTATCAAAAAGTAAATTTTCTTTGTTTCTATCTTTCCACCATTTAGAGTCCAATGCTCGTATTTACATTTTAAACAAAGACGTCCATCTTAACAGTCTCACAGTAGTGACTGGAATGCCCCTTGAGTAATAGTCCTTAGGCGGTAATGTTTAGCAACATATTCCACACACTTAAACTAAGAGATCCCATTTAGGACACCAGCAGAATGATCAGTACGTGGTGTATAAACAAGAAGAGGCACGTTCAGAGGAACCTTTAGTGTTGTGAGGGCAATAGAGTCCACATGCTCACTTTGGCCCAATTATACTGTATATAGAAACACTTTAAGACAGCGTGTTCAAGTACTTGTTCTCCCCAGCTAGGGACGTCAACATTGAGGTCATGTCCCCGATCGCCATATTAGACAGGCCACTTGGAAGGGTGATGGAGGTTTGGGGTGTGGTGAGACGGGAGGAGGTCTGAGAGGAGCACTGGTGGTGTCCCAGCGCTGGGTTTATTGGACTGTAAGATGAAGGCTCTGGGTCATCGATGATGGAAGCAAAGTCAATCTGAGCGTTCTCCAAGTCCAGGTTTTCTAAGGCGTTGGACATGGGCGCAGGATCCGTGTAGGCCATCGATGTGGGTTTGATGCTTGGGTCTATCCCAGTCAGGTGTTGCTGCGCCAGGCATGGACCATCTTGAGCCTTCTCTATGTCATGGTGCATGTGTATCTGGCCGGTGTAGTACATGGGGTTGTTGTTATTGGTGAAGTTTTCCGAATGCTGCTGCTGCTGCTGTTGAACCGGTGGGAGCCGCACTCCTCTTCTGGGACTGGCGGTGGAGTGGACCGGGCTGAGGTGAGGTGGGCTGCCCAGGTAAGCTCCACTTCCCTGCTGGGAGAGGCTGTTCTGGCGACTCAAAGGCTTCCGTCCCTGAGGTGGTCGTGGTACCATGTCTGGCCCAAAGCAAGAGCCCTGCATCCCAGCTGTATGCTCCTTGACAGAACTGGGAACTCGGTTTTGTGGAGGACTCATCAAGTTCTGATTCGGGTAGCCTTGATAAGTGTTACTGGGATAAAGGTTCTGGTTAGCTTGTTGATGCTGCGGGCTGTGTTGCAACATGTCTATGACGTCAGGCTTCCCGGAGAGACCATCGACTACCCTCTGCTCCTGCTGCTGCTCCCAAAGGAGAGCCTGCTGGGACTGCACGTAGTTCCTCACCATCATCTCTTTCATTTGATGCATTGGTGTCTGCGACCTGCGGCTCTCCGCCAGAGCAAGATTTATACCTCCACCACTCGGGAACGATCCCGCCTGGCTTTGCTGCGGAAGACCGGCTTGCGTTCCCATCTGGCCATGATGGAAGTCACAGCTGGCAGTGGAGGACCTGCCCATCAGGCCCTGTGCTTGCGGTGGATATCCCTGCATATTCGCATTATGCCGATTCTGGTGTAGAGGTTTGGTGTTCTGGCAGGAACTGGATCCTCCCATGGACGGATGGAACTGTTCAGGCTTTATAGTAACTCTTTGATGGCCAGGGTCAGATGTTGGGTCGTAGTGAAGGTAGTGCTGTCCTTGAATGCCGGCACCTTGGTACTGCATGCCTGTCTGAGGGCTGTGGAGCTGGTTAGTCTGTCCCCATGGCCCTGATCCGTCGCCTTGACTCGGAAAGTGTGGGCCGGATGGGCTGAGCTGACAGGTGCTCATACCGTACTCAGCTTGCTGTAGAAGATTGTTCGCAATGTCAGCCTGACCCATCACCCCGGTTGCGCAGATCTCCTCGCGCTGGCCCTGGTACGGACCTTGCATTTGAGACTGGTAGACTTGATCAATGCAGCCCAAGCCTTCTTGTCCAGGAGACAGTTGACTGGCATGGTGCTGAGTTGGCTGGTAGCCCATGTAAGCTCTGTCTCCACCCTGGATCATGTTGCCCTGCTCTCTGCCTTCGGTGTTCCCGTGAGGTTCCATGGCCATGGCCTCCATCATGACATTTTCAGTGATGCTCGGTGGACGAGGTGAGTACATGTGCCTGCTGAGAGCGGCGTCAGACCCGCACTGCTGGAGCGCGTTGCGCCGACTCATGAGGGACACATTGCTCAGGCTATTAAAACGTTGCACTTTGGGTAAACCCTGTGGGTCGGCCCCTGAGCGCACTGGATCGCTGGCACGTCTCGTGTTGTTGCCGGGTGCCTGATGCGGATAGATCACTCCTGTGCCGTACTCGGCGTTAGCACTGTGCCTCCTCATGCCACCTTGCTGCAGAAATGGAGGAAGAGGCTGGCCATGGCATTCCCTCAAGAATCCCACATGTCTGCCAGGGGTGCCAGCTTGGTCCATGTTGGGTAGCGGGGTGGGCGGTGGACCGCCTGTTGCCGCTGCGTATTTCGCCTTCAGACTGTATTGCTGTGCAGGAGTGAGACTCGGTAGACCTGGCAATCCTCCAGCGTTCTGGCACGATCCGCTTCTTTGGCTGCTCTGAGGAGACAGTGGGTCACCGGGCACATCGGTCCCCATCACAGACTGGCAGTGCCCCACCTGGGACACGTCACTGGAGCGTCGGCTTGACAGGTAGGGCGAGACCATGGACGAACGGCGGCTCACTGTGTAGGCAGAGCTCAGGCTGCTGGTGCCACTGCCGCGCCGATCGTTCGGTTGGCAGGACATTCCCATTCCGCCAACTCCGCCCAGATCAGGGGCGGCAAGCTCCATTACACGCCGGTTGGAGAGCAAGGGTGAGGGCGCACACATGGCCATCATCTCTCCTGTTGCTGAAAGGAGCAGAGAAGAAAGCAGAGTTAGCATGAGAATTACTCAATGGCAGAATTTCTGTTTTTCAACGCTACGTTTGATTACTCAGTCCCTCCAGAAAAACGTGATTATGCGATCGCATGATTTAATGCATAATCAGCCAAAGTCTGCATATTTATGCGGGGGCCGCATTTGTCCAAATACGCCGCACTTTCTCCGCATAAATTGCCTATTTTCGTGTGCAAAATATGCGGGCTAGCATGATTTCATAATCCCTGCATTTTCGTTGCAAAAAAGTCACATATATATTAGCAGAAAGTTGACAAATGTTCGTTTACTTCACACAAGAGCCGCCATTTCCCCCTGTTGCCATGGGAACGTTTTGAAGTGACGTAATTACCCGACGCGAACGTCATCGAAAAGCTGCAAACCCCGCGGAGAAACCATAGATATCGGTGAAACCATGATGAAGCGCAAACTCCCATTTGCCAACAAAAATAACAGCAAAGCAGTTTCCCTGTGATGACCGATTTCAAAACACTGCATCATGAAGCTTCGAAGCGTTATGAATCAGTGAGTCGATTCAGCGGTTTGGAGCGTTATGAATCAGTGAGTCGATTCAGCGGTTTGGAGCGTTATGAATCAGTGAGTCGATTCAGCAGTTTGGAGCGTTATGAATCAGTGAGTCGATTCAGCGGTTTGGAGCGTTATGAATCAGTGAGTCGATTCAGCGGTTTGAAGCGTTATGAATCAGTGAGTCGATTCAGCGGTTTGAAGCGTTATGAATCAGTGAGTCGATTCAGCGGTTTGGAGCGTTATGAATCAGTGAGTTGCTTCAGCGGTTAGAAGCGTTATGAATCAGTGAGTCGATTCAACGGTTTGGAGCGTTATGAATCAGTGAGTTGCTTCAGCGGTTTGAAGCGTTATGAATCAGTGAGTCGATTCAGCGGTTTGAAGCATTATGAATCAGTGAGTCGATTCAGCGGTTTGGAGCGTTATGAATCAGTTAGTCGATTCAGCGGTTTGAAGCGTTATGAATCAGTGAGTCGATTCAGCGGTTTGAAGCATTATGAATCAGTGAGTCGATTCAGCGGTTTGGAGCGTTATGAATCAGTGAGTCGAATCAGCGGTTTGCATCGCCAAAGTCACGTATTTCAGCGGTTGGACACACGAATCATGAATCGACTCGCTGATTCATAACGCTTCGAAGCTTCATGATGCTGTTTTGAAGTCGGTCATCACTATATAAGTCGTTATTTAGGTTTTAGCACAAAAACTATTCTCGTCAATTCATAAAGTTATTGTAGAGCCGCTGTAGTGAGATGGACTTTGTAACGACGTCTTTAGTACCTTTAATGGGTCTTGAGAGTGTGCAGTGCACTAACCCTTTAAGAGATTGCACTTTGTGCATTGGAAGCACTCAAATGTCTGTTTTGTAAAGCTACCTCTGTAAAACGTTAAAAGTTATTTATTCATTTCTTCAGAAGTTGTAGCATATTCCTTTTGTAAAGTTACAGAACTTGTTCGACTCAATGTTTTGTAGATTTGAGCCGTGTGTTTATTAAGGTCTTCAATAAAACAAGATGAGAACTTAAATATTCCCAGCACTTTCTGTGATGTAGTGCTTTTTTTCTCTTTTTCATCAAACCGCAGTTTTTGCAAGTTCCCGCAAATTTATTGCGTAAATATCCCGCATTTTCCATCACATTTTTTAAGAAAACGTGCCGCATAATCAAGGATTTTTGCCCGCAACAATCACAAAAAAAGCCACATTTTTTTGGAAGGACTGATTACTATAAAATATAAACCTTAAAGGAACACGCCACTATTTTTGAAAATAGGCTCATTTTCCGACTCCCCTAGAGTCGTCCCATGGGTGCAGCGGTGCAATGAAATTACACAGCGCCGGAAAATAGTCCCAGCGCTCTCTGTGTAAGCCGGTTGTCACGTTGGTTATGTTGACTGAAGTTAGCCTATCAGGCGCTGTGTAATATCATTGCGCCGCTGCACTCATGGGGCGGCTCACAGCTCTTGATTATTACGCAGTACTCAAAAAAATGATACGTGGGTTTTACTTAATTAAATTCAACATAACCCAATTACGTGGAACCTGTTGATATAAAAAATTTTAAATAGTTTATTTCAGTAAACGAAAGTTTTTTTACGTAAGGTTAATTCAATGCCATTTAGCTAAATCAGGTTAACATTCTTAATTTTGTCCAAAACTATTCAATTTAATTATTCTAAAATGAATATAAAAATCAAACCAAAACAAGTAATCCAGTTTCATTGATTATTTTTATTTAGTGAAATACTATTATTACAACATTTACAAAACCTTTTACAAGGTCTAATTGGCTTGCCAAAAGATGGTTTTGTTACATCCATGGCCTAAAGTAGTTGTTTTTTATTATTAAAACAGCATGAATTGTTATTAGCAGGTCCTCAGCACAAGCACACGCTCTACACTTCACCATAATGGTAACCTCCAAAACACTAACATAACAAAAACTTTTAAATACCAACATAAAACATTAAGCTTTAAAAAGTCTCTCCATTTTCTCATCTTGTTAAAAATGCATCAACTAGCTCTTTATTGAAACGTTTTCTCTCTGAATTCAGCCCCTTTGCAAAGCATGATGGGAAGTGAAAGTCTTGTTTGATTGAAACATGTTACTTCAAAATGAAAACTTCAAGTTATGTCAAAGAGTAACGGTTTTAAGTCAGTTTAACATGAATCAATTACATTTGAACCAGAAACCTGATATAATTGTGTTAAATCAAGATGAATTGCTTAAATAAAGTGAACAGCATCATAAAATAATTTTGTTAGTTAATTTTGAGTGAGGAATGAGAGTATAGTTTCTGTCATATCGGCCTAGAAAATCACAACTTCTCATTTTCCTTCGGTCTTAGTACACGATGAGAGTCAAGTTTTAAATAGGAGAAATATCAAAACTCTTTGGTCACTTTTGAGCGAGATGCTAACAGTCTAATCAGAGTCAATGATCTATGCCAGGGGTTTTCAAACTTTATGATGTTTCCAAATATGATGAACCTTTATGAGGGACCCCCTTCCTAAAATCCATCTAAAATGCACATATGTAGATCATAGAAATCTAAATGTTCTCGAGGGGTCATGCCCCCAAAACGAAATAATAAACAGCCAATATCCACTCTAAAAATTGCTGGGTTAAAAATTGGGTTGTTTTAACCCAGCGGTTGGGTTAAATGTTTGCTTAAAATAACCCAATTGTTGGGTTAGTCCATTTTCAACCCGACTTGGGTTATTTTTAACCCAGCATTTTTAGAGTGTCCTAATATGCATATTAATAAGGTACTTGTTAATAGAGAATTGGACCCTAAACTAAAGTCTTTTTCATACACACCTAAAATGAAAATCCTAGAATCGCCCCTGTATAGCATCCTCATGCACATTTCATCTCATATTCGTTACGGTTGAGGAACACAAAACGCTTTTAAACTGCAATCAAAAGACAAATGTGCTTGATTTGCTTTGGTCTTTTACCTGAGAGAGCCGGTAGTTTGTTTCCTGCGCTCCGCCCAGGTGGGGTTGGCCGGCGAATTTGCTTGAGTTTGTCAATCTTCAGGTTCTCCATCCTCTTCAAGGCCTGCACGGACATGCACATCCCCGCCGACCCCACGCCACCGCTGGACTCGGCCACACCGGGGTTCCCGCTCTCCTCTTGTGTGGTCAGGTCCTCGAGACTGCCCGCTGCGTTGAGGTTCATCTCCACGCCGCTGTCGTTGTTGTTGGCGCTCCCCAGTGGAGAACGTTCGCTACTACAGGACGACTGGCCACCTGGGCTCGGCTGAGATTTCTAGAGGAGGAGAGAAATGATTCGAGTTATTATGCACATGACCACTCAAAAAAATTAACTTTCTCTGTTGTTAGTTGCACTCAAATCATCCTTGTTCACATTACTCAAAAAACTTTACTTAGATTAATGAGTTGTTTCTACTAAAAATGAGTATTGTCAGCTTTACTTAATAAGTGTTTGTTCGGTCAACTTAACATCGCTGAGTGAAACGAACAAACTGAGCTGTGGATCTGTATAGTTCCCAGCATGCTTTGCAACGGACTGCATTAGAAGAGTAAATTTAGGGATTAAAGTGTCATTTTATGTTTTACAGTAGAGAGAAAGATGTTGTTAGTTTATATTTCTGCATTTGGCAGACGCTTTTATCCAAAGCGACTTACAGTGCCCTTATTACAGGGACAATCCCCCTGGAGCAACATGGAGTAAAGGGCCTTGCTCAAGGACACACTGGTGGTGACCGCTGGGATCGAACCAGCAACCTTCTGCATATCAGTTCCATGCTTTAACCCACTGGACCACCATCTCACATATGGTTTATGTTAGTGTTATGTGCAGTTATGTTGGACACTGAGAGGAGTTTCTGTAATTATGCAGAAGAGTGTCTGTGTTTAGGCTGTGGCCACTCATACACACATTTATTAGATGGACTTCCTTCCCTCAATTAAGTTATTTTTGACTTTTGTTCCTAAAAATATGCTTTTTGTCCACTTACACTTGTAGAGCAATTAGTTCATTTAAAGGGATAGTTCACCCAAAAATGAAAATTCTGTCCTCATTTACTCCAAACCTGAGTTTCTTTCTTCTGCTGAACACAAAAGAAGATATTTTGAAGAATGTTTGCAACCAAGCAGATCCAAGCAACCATTGACTACCATAGTAGGGGAAAAAATACTATGGTAGTCAATGGTTGCTCTGTCTCTGCTTGGTTACAAACATTCTTCAAAATATCTTCTTTTGAAATGTGTTCACCTAACATAATAAACTTTTATAAATTTAACATAACATTATTTAGTAAACTGCACATATAAATATTATGCAACAGTGACAAATTCAAATGGTTTGTATTGACTTAAAGACATTTTGTCAGCTTTACTTGACTTTCTTTTGTTCATATTACTAAATTGTTATTTGTAAAAATGACTCAATATAGTTGTGTATTTTCATTTTCAACAAAAAATGTTTTGAGTGCACCGTGAGCATTGGGCTGAAGTCTTACCAGTGTGCTTTCTGGAGCGAGTAATTTGCAGTCCTCTCTGCTTCGCTCCTCTTTTTCTATCAGAAGTTCAGAGGTTTGACCTGCAGGGGTCAGCCCTGGCGGACGCGGGCCGGTGTCTCCGCGGTGCTTCTTAGTGATGTGAGCCTCGGGTCCGTGTACCGTCTTCACGTGCTTCCTCAGAGAGCTCGGGTCGGTGTAGCGCTTCGTACAGCCGGGGATCTTACAGACGTACGGTTTCTGAAGGCCAGAGAGAGGAGAGCATGTCAGGCTAGACTGCGGTGTAATACAAATACTCTGAAATTAAACAGAAGTGCTGTTTGAAACGGATGCAATCATTTATAGGTCAACCTCAAAAGTCGTATCGAACTGCAAGTACATTATAATAAATAACCTACATTTTTCAATAATAAATTGATGCAATAATAAATTGCAATCAGAGTGTCTTATGACTAATTAATTGCAATCATTTTTATTTAATTGCAATAAAGTTTTTTATATAAATTAATTGCAATAATACATTGAAATCAGTTCCCTTTCGAAAGGCAGTGTTCATTTTGACAGTATATTTTGATTTAGTTTTAGTCATATTTTAGTCGCCTGAATTGTTTTTAGTTTTAGTCTCCTAAAATCTAATGAGTTTAGTTCAATTGTAATACATTAAGCATTTAAGCATCACATAACCGACTGACACTTGAACTGATCATTTTGACATCATTTTGTTTTTGACATTAAAAATACACGAAAGAGCTCAATTCACTTTTTTGTTTGTTTTTTAAAAAACAGCTATATAGTTTTTATAACTTTGTATTTCTGTTTTAGTTAGTATATCAGGTTAAGCTAAAGCTTCAAATAAGTTTTTTTTAATTTAATTTAATTTATTTAATTTCAAGTAATGAAGATTTTTTTAATGGTTTTAGTGAACTATTATAACCCTGATACTTTATTGAATATGTGTCAAATACTGGTCTTTCCTCCTGACTATGAATTAAATGGGAATGAAACTAAATACAGTTTATTGTGTAAGCAAAAACGAATATATAATGCATGACTTTTAATTATAAACAAGCTGGAAATACACCAGGACTCTTATTTTGAAATGTCTGCGCCTCTGTTGCAGTTGCAGGAGCTCATTCAAGTTCAGAGATGAGGAGATAAAATATGCATTGTTACAACCGTCTAAAACATATTACTATATAAACATCATAAAGTAAACATTGTCATTATTCATCAGGATTAGTTCATAAACAATTGCCTGGCATAAATGTGCGCTAATGTTCATTGATTGTGAGCCGCTCTGGAGCGCTGGATTGGGGGTGTGTGAGCCTGTAGAGCAACAGCGCCGTGTGTTCTCCTGCGGTTAGCAGTTAGCACTGCTATCACTTTCCGTGCGCGTTTCGCTTTGCGTGTCAGAAGGTTCGAACCCCAGAGTCCTTGTTGGCTCAGTCTGGTTGATGGGTTTGTGAGGAGGAGAGTGCTGTACTTTGAAAGTTAATCAATACATTACATTTAGATAACCAAAATGTATTGTTTTTGTTGTTGTGTCTTTTTTATTTTGGTAAAATCTTTGCACTTTTGTTGTTTTCTAGGCAATTTGGGGTTAGGGTGGGATTAGGGGATAGGGTGTTGGTGTTTGGTGAAGGCTTTGTATTTAGAGCAACGGCAACAGGTAAAAAAAAGAAAGACTTCCCCTATCTGGGAATTATTTTGAGTTTATAGCTTCCAATGTATGTATGCTTTCCTACTGTCTAAGAGAAGAAATAGACTCAGCCCCAACACTGTGAAACTGTTTTTTTTTCCCCTTAATACAAATAATTAAAAACTTTATCACTTTTCTGTTATTCCTACAGTTGCACAAGCACTATCACTAGCACATTTAATGATCCTATCACACAATGTCCTTATTCACTATGTGTGTGTAGAGAGAGCGAGAGAGAGACTATATTAGATCTTATTGAATCATATAAACTCATATTATAGCCTATTTTATTGTCACACTTTAATGAGTAAATTAATTTATTTAATGAACAAATTAAACACAAACGTGTAAGGCTTATATTTGTACACATAACATTGAAACGATGGGAGTGTGTTGTGGTTGCTTCATCTGACAGAGCTTCTTCCACAGGCTTCTGGCTGCTTTATTTTAAATAAGCACCAGATGGCGCTGTTCTCGACACTCTTGAAGCTTCGAATCTTTTCCCGGAACAGTCAGGGGAAAGCCTCACTGATTCATGAGGCTTCATTTCCCCATCCCTACGCTACGGGGAACGCCTCAGCGTGACACGTGTCTGAAGCTACAATCGAATCACGGCAATTGACAGACGTCAGTCCATGACGTCATCATCGTGCGACCCGGAAGTATAAACACATCTTTCTCGTCTTCAGGGACTGTCTGTTTGAAGTGCTATATGAGTTAAGGTAATACAAATTCATTATTTAATACACACGAGTGTGTATTTACTGCCTGGGATCAAGAGCATGCACAGTCAGTTCATATGAAGTTGTTTGTGTGTAAGTGTGAGCGGTTTTCAATCTGAGATTTAGTCTGGCTTTCTTCTTGAGGGAAGAGAGTTTGGCATCTGGGACTGGATGATGCTGTCCCGCTCATGCCGAGGCTGAGCGTTGGCATGCATCATGGGTTCTCAGATGCAGCTCGCCGATCGTCGCGAGAGGTTATATTCCTCTCGGACGATATGGCGGCTAACGAGACTTATCAGCAAGTGCTCTTAGGGATGGCTGGTGGGAGTGGTATGAATCTTCTCAGTCACCTTCACCGTGTATGCTGAGCTGATGAATGTTATGGAACGTGGTGCAGGCAGGCTGCGGTTGCCATGTTGGCGCGTTAGAGGAGAGATCGCTTGTGATAGATTGCACGATCGATTTCTCCTTGGCCATAAACCATTGGCTCAGATGAGCCTTCCATTCCTTCCTGATCTTCTTACAAAGATCGAGAGGGCATGGAAGAATCCATCTTCGGCCCAATATTCATCGACATCAGCGTTTTAACTTCGCTGATGTCGAGGGGATAGGGGAATATGGATATGTGTTTATGTTATCGATTGAAGGGGAACGTTTGCTAACGTTCGCACATTTGGTTGGGCATCAACACTGAGAGCTCAAACTCTGCCATATACCTTTCAAAATCACGTTGTGCTTTAATGACAGGGCATACACGGCAGCAGGTCAGGCTGGTGCTGCTTTTTCACACCATGGCGGTGTTTCAGGCGTACTAGGCAGATCTGCTGGGAATCTCGATCAGGGGTAGGTTTTCAACCCCTGATGCGGTGGTCGAACTGCGCCGCACCACACTGTCTAGCTCTCCGTGCCACCAAGCAAAGCAGCTGACGTGATTGGCTGATCGTTGATGGCGATGGTGGCCTTGGAGAGACATCTGTGGTCGAAATCGGCGGAAAGCTCTTTCCTTTCTCCATGAGTCGCCGGTTTTGCCTTGCAAACTTTTCAATAAAAGTTTTTCAAGCAAGCCTCCCTGAAGGCTTGCTATCAGTTGTAAGGCCTCACCAGGCCTCACTGAAGGTAAGTACTGATGCTGGCATCTGGTTAAATAGCCGGGCAGGCTGTTAGATGGTAGGCCTCACCAGGCCTCCCTGAAGGCTTGCTATCAGTTGGAAGACCTCACCAGGCCTCACTGAAGGTAAGTACCGATGTGTGGCATCGGGGTATTTAGCCTAGCAGGCTGTCGGGTGCTAGGCCTCATCAGGCCTCCATGAAGCCTTGATGTCAGGTAGAAGGCCTCACCAGGCCTCCCTGAAGGCAAGTACCGATGTTTCCACATTCTGACAGCTAGCCTGCTGGCTATTAGGTTGTAGGCCTCATCAGGCCTCCCTGAAGGCCTGCTGTCAGTTGGAAGGCCTTAGCCAGGCCTCCCTGGAGGCGAGCACCGACGTACGGCGTCCGGGTATGCGGCCTAGCAGGGTATCAGGTGGAAGGCCTTATTAGGCCTCCCTGAGGGCGAGCGCCCAGATTGTGGTCACTTGGTCGGTTAGCATGAACTGACAGTAGGTCCGCACTGGGTCTCCCTAGGGGTAATCTCAGCTGCTTGGGGTTTAACATGTACCGCTCGCAGGTGGTAGGCCTCACCAGGAAGGGGAGCTTCAACGCTCTAGGAGCTGGCATAATTGCTGTCAGGTAGTAGGCCTCTCTAGGCTTCCCTGAGAAACTTGCTATCAGGTAGTAGGCCCCATGGGGCCTCCTTGAGGGCGAAGTTCCCAAATCTAGGCACTTCCCTGTTACCAGTTCTACAGTTAGGTTAGGCAGGTTCAGGTGCTCCCCTCACTGAGGGTCGTCTATGAGTACACAGCCGCCTGAGTCCGGTCAGACGGTCGCAGGCCTCTCGTGAGGCCTCCCTGTTAGACCGATCCATAGGCCTTTCCGGCCTCCCTATTGCTTTGAAACATAAGTACCTGGTAGATCCTTGATTTGAGCAGGAAGACTCCCCTCACTAGCAAGGTTTGTAAAGCGCTATGCTGAATGTTGCTCTCTGGGATAACCCGTCTCTGAGGTCCGGGCTAAGAAGGACTGCCAGTTTTTCAGTCCCTTAGCCTGGATGCCTTTCTGAGGCACCGTCCGGAGGCTCTGTTTCTGAACAGACAGGGTTGGCCAAACCGAAGTGTCCAAAACACTTAGGGCACCAGGTCAGGCCTCCCTGGTGGCACTCGGGTGAATATGTTCCCCGGGTAGTGACTTGGCTAGGGTTCCTTCGGGTCCCCTAGCCACATTCCCTTAAAAGAGACCCCTTCTGTTGAAGTAGTGGTCCAGGCCTTTGAGCAGTCTGGATAGGACCTCATGCAGTTGCATTTAAGGCTCCGTTTAGGCATATAGCTTGGGCTATGACCGTAGGGGATGCTGTCGCGGACAGCCCAGTGTGACCTGAGGGGGAGTGGCTCAGGTTTTTCAGTTGAATTTACTTGTGCTGACAGTTGTCACTGCCAGTGGGCAGACACTCCCCTCACATGGTGGCGTTGGTATATCGTTCCCCGTAGCGTCATTCCGACACAGCGCGAGTTCCCTTTCGAAAGGGAACGTCTTGGTTACGTATGTAACCTCTGTTCCCTGAGCACAGCATGCCATGCCTCGGGCGTGCCTGCCATACAGTCCCTTCAGACGAGAAGATGTGTTTATTAGGGCTGTGTATCACCAACAGTGCCACGATACGATACACATCACGATACTGAAGTCACGATACGATACGTATCACGATATGGATCAATTTGGAATTAAATTTCTTTTGAGCAGAGTTTAGTAACAGTAATATCTGTTTATTGAATAACCAGTGTTAGAACAGTTGTGATAACTGAAAAACTATTTTGTTTTTGTCATTAAAAAAAAACAATGAGTTAAATGAAATAAATAAATTGTCACAAAAAAACTTTGGAAAGGCTTGGTTCTTGATTATTTTGTATATATATCAGGTACAATACATGGCAAATTTTGGAATGTAAAACAAATATCGTGATAAAATCTAAAATAAATTTGGGAAAACAAATATCTTAACTAATGCTGTAAACTATGGGAGTCAGTTGTACTATAATATTAAAGGTAAAAATGAACTGATTTGTACAAACACTTAAATTACACTAAATTACATGATGTTTTTTATAATAATACAGTTATATTAACTTTACAAATTACATAATCATATACATATTTTTTAAAATATAAACATTTAAATGGTGGCTGTCATAAAAACTTGCCAGGTTAATTCAAACATGCATTAAATATTGAAGAACATTACAAATTATAATGAATATGGAATATGGTGCATATATTTAGCAAAATGCTGCTCTCTAGAGTCAATTTTTCTGGCTGACTTATGAGTTTATGGACGCTGGATATGTTTTTTTCTGAGGTAAATTTGACGTTACATGACATTGTTTACAAGCTGTTTTACTGACGCCTTTCCGCGTTTGAAACACTGATCGGGTGATTCCATGTGACATGACACGGGTTTCGGTAAGCTGTACTCTTTCGTTTAACACACGCTCAGATGTTCATTCATGTTTATTTTGTGCTGTAATTGCAATATAATTGCAGTATTTTTTAATTGCAATAAAGTTTCTAAAATAAATCAATGCAATAATAAATTGTAATCCATGTTGGTACAGTTTTCTATTTAGTCAGTTCATGTCTTGCAACAAATTAATTGCAATAAAGTTTTAAAAATAAATTATTGTAATGATAAATTGCTATTATTGTTCCTTTCTAAAGTTTTAGAGTTTTAAAGTTTTTCTATGAAATTAATAGCAATAATACATTGAAATCAGTTTTTGTATGTCTTGCAACAAATTCATTACAATAATTTTTGATTAATTGCAATAAAGTTTTTATATACATTTATACAATAATAATTTGCGATCAGTGTTTGTACGGTTTTTTGTTTTAGTCAGTTCATGTCTTACAACAAATTCAGATACAGTTTTTATATACATTTGTTGCAGTAGTGTTTGTACAGTTTATTGTTTTAGTGAGTTTGTCTTACAACAAATTAATTATAATCATTTTTAATTAATAGCGATAAAGTAATTGCTTTAATGTTTAATTAATTGCCGTAAAGTTTTTTTGTCTTACAACAAAATAATTGCAATATTTTAAATTAATTACAGTAAAGTTTCTAAAATAAATAAATTCAATAATAGTTTTTCGTTTTAGTCAGTTCATGTCTTACAACAAATTCATTGTGATAATTCATAACAATAAAGTTTTTTCTATAAATGAATTGCAGGTTAATTTAAACAGTCATAAGCATACACTCTAAAAAATGCTGGGTTAAAAATAACCCAAGTTGGGTTGAAAATGGACTAACCCAGCGATTGGGTCGTTTTAACCCAGCGGTTGGGTTAAATGTTTGCTTAAAACAACCCAATTGTTGGTTTAGTCCATTTTCAACCCAACTTGGGTTATTTTTAACCCAGCGTTTTTTAGAGTGCAGCATTGATGAAGCCGAGAACATGGCGTGTGTGTGTGCTGATGTGTACCTCGTTGGAGTGTGTTCTGTTCTGGTGCTTGGCGCGGTCGGACGCGTTGGAGAAGGCCTTGTTGCAGCCCTCGTGCTCACACACGTACGGTTTCTCTCCGGTGTGCGAGCGCAGATGAGTCTTCAGGTTCTCCAGACGCGAGTATGCTTTATTACAGCCCTCAAACTGAAGCACAGGAGCATAAACAATTACTGGAGATGTTTCGGAGGGCTGAGGCAGAAGTCATGTGACTGAGCTGTAACTCACAGTGCACTTGTGCGGTTTCTCTCCGGTGTGTCTGCGCATGTGGACCACCAGCATGTACTGGGCCTTGAAGGGCCGCTGCTCCCGAGAGCAGTCCATCCAGTGACACACAAACTCCTTCTTCTCCCCGTGGATGTGCTCGTTGTTGATGTGCTGAACAAGAGATGGGGAACGTCAGGACCAAAGAAACGGGATGATTGACAGGGGAAATAAACACCTGCTGCTAGAGTTATACACCGCTGTTCAAAAGTATTAGTGATATTGTGAAATATTATTATGATTTAAATCAGCTGTTCTCTATGTGAGTATATAGTAACGTGTCATTTATTAAGCTGAATTTATCATCATTACTCCAGTCTTCAGTGTCTTCACTGTTTTATACCAAGGCTGTATTTATTAGATCATAACTCCAGTAAAAATTATGAAATATTATTACAATTTAAAATAGCTGTTTTATACCAAAACTGCATTTATTTGATCATAAATACAGTAAAAATTATGAAATATTATTACGATTTTAAATGGCTGTTTTATACCAAAACTGCATTTATTAGATCATAAATACAGTAAAAATTATGAAATATTATTACGATTTTAAATGGCTGTTTTATACCAAAACTGCATTTATTTGATCATAAATACAGTAAAAATTATGAAATATTATTACGATTTTAAATGGCTGTTTTATACCAAAACTGCATTTATTTGATCATAAATACAGTAAAAAATTATGAAATATTATTACAATTTAAAATAGCTGTTTTATACCAAAACTGCATTTATTAGATCATAAATACAGTAAAAATTATGAAATATTATAACGATTTTAAATGGCTGTTTTATACCAAAACTGCATTTATTTGATCATAAATACAGTAAAAATTGTGAAATATTATAATTTAAAATATCTGTTTTATAGCAAGGCTGCATGAATCTGCTCATAACTCCAGTAATCAGTGTAATATTCCTCCAGTGTAGATCAGCTGTTCTCTATGTGAATATACAGTAAAGTGTGATTTATTCCTGTGATCATCATCATTACTCCAGTCTTCAGTGTCACATGACCCTTCACTGATCATTCTCATGTGCTGTATTTTTCATTTAAAAAAATTCAGGACTAACATAATTTTTAAAATGACAGATGTCAAGCTCCTGAAATGACTTAACCACTAGAAAGGCATCATAAATAGTCCACATTCTGCACTACATACTAACCCTTAGACCAGAGCATTGCTTTATATGGACTGGTTTTATGGTAGGTGTTGAACTTTAGTGATATTAAACTTCACAGTATGGAAAAGATTTCAAAATGTGTAAAAAAAACTCAATGATGTGTTAATTGCCATGTGCACCAGGAAAGAGCAATTATAACCTAAAGAAGTATGCCAGTCATTCATTAATGTTAATTACAAAATAAATAAATAGCATTTATATTTCTGTATAAATAGCATCTATATTTTTATGTTAGTAAGTTGTGCTTAAAATGGCTCTGTGCATAATGAGCTGGTGAGTTGATGTGTGTTCCTTCAAAAGACTGACTTGACGTGTTGTGGGCCGGTTGTTATGGGCCGCTTTGTGCCAGAAAGTCCAGGGCCACTTTTTTGCCCCAGTCCGCCCCTGGTTACAGTATTTATTCATCTTTGCTAACATTAGTTCACTAAAACTGTTCATTATTAATTCAAGTCAGTTCAGGTTCATTATGAACTATGAAATATGAACAACTTAGATGTTAACATTAATAAATGCTCATGTTTACAAACAAAACCTTATTGTTAAGTGTTGATATTTAGTTTTATTTATTGCTTCTTCCTTTTTTCAATTACCAAAACAATTTTGGTTGCATTTATTTAAAGTTTTAAGATTTACGCATTTCAATTAATAGTAATTTTAAAAAAATAGTAATAAAATTCCATCAAATTAAACTGAATAATCCTTACACATTTTAATTTAATAACTGATTAATACTATTAATTGAAATCTTTTTTTTTATTTTCCTTACGCTTGCCCATTTCTCCTGCTTCTAACACATGAGGACAAAATGTTCACTTGCTGCCTAATACAGTGAGGAAAATAAGTATTTGAACACCCTGCTATTTTGCAAGTTCTCCCACTTGGAAATCATGGAGGGTCTGAAATTGTCATCGTAGGAGCATGTCCACTGTGAGAGACATAATCCAAAAAAAAATCCAGAAATCACAATATATGATTTTTTAACTATTTATTTGTATGATACAGCTGCAAATAAGTATTTGAACACCTGTCTATCAGCTAGAATTCTGACCCTCAAAGACCTGTTAGTCTGCCTTTAAAATGTCCACCTCTACTCCATTTATTATCCTAAATTAGATGCACCTGTTTGAGGTCGTTAGCCGCATAAAGACACCTGTCCACCCCATACAATCAGTAAGAATCCAACTACTAACATGGCCAAGACCAAAGAGCTGTCCAAAGACACTAGAGACAAAATTGTACACCTCCACAAGGCTGGAAAGGGCTCTGGTGAAAAAAGGTCCACTGTTGGAGCAATCATTAGAAAATGGAAGAAGCTAAACATGACTGTCAATCTCCCTCGGACTGGGGCTCCATGCAAGATCTCACCTCGTGGGGTCTCAATGATCCTAAGAAAGGTGAGAAATCAGCCCAGAACTACACGGGAGGAGCTGCTCAATGACCTGAAAAGAGCTGGGACCACCGTTTCCAAGGTTACTGTTGGTAATACACTAAGACGTCATGGTTTGAAATCATGCATGGCACGGAAGGTTCCCCTGCTTAAACCAGCACATGCCAAGACCCGTCTTAAGTTTGCCAATGACCATTTGGATGATCCAGAGGAGTCATGGGAGAAAGTCATGTGGTCAGATGAGACCAAAATAGAACTTTTTGCTCATAATTCCACTAAACGTGTTTGGAGGAAGAAGAATGCTGAGTACCATCCCAAGAACACCATCCCTACTGTGAAGCATGGGGGGGGTGGTAGCATCATGCTTTGGGGGTGTTTTTCTGCACATGGGACAGGGCGAATGCACTGTATTAAGGAGAGGATGACCGGGGCCATGTATTGCCAGATTTTGGGGAACAACCTCCTTCCCTCAGTTAGAGCATTGAAGATGGGTCGAGGCTGGGTCTTCCAACATGACAATGACCCGAAGCACACAGCCAGGATAACCAAGGAGTGGCTCTGTAAGAAGCATATCAAGGTTCTGGCGTGGCCTAGCCAGTCTTCAGACCTAAACCCAATAGAGAATCTTTGGAGGAGCTCAAACTCCGTGTTTCTCAGCGACAGGCCAGAAACCTGACTGATCTAGAGAAGATCTGTGTGGAGGAGTGGGCCAAAATCCCTCCTGCAGTGCAAACCTGCTGAAAAACTACAGGAAACCTTTGACCTCTGTAACTGCAAACAAAGGCTACTGTACCAAATATTAACATTGATTTTCTCAGGTGTTCAAATACTTATTTGCAGCTGTATCATACAAATAAATAGTTTTAAAAAAATCATACATTGTGATTTCTGGATTTTTTTTTTTTTTAGATCATGTCTCTCACAGTGGACATGCACCTACGATGACAATTTCAGACCCTCCATGATTTCTAAGTGGGAGAACTTGCAAAATAGCAGAGTGTTCAAATACTGATTTTCCTCACTGTATATCCCACCCACTAACAGGAGATCATCAGTGTTACTCACCTCACCTGGTCATAATGTTACGCCTGATCGGTGCATGTAACAACGACACTTTAAAATAAAGTGTTACCGCAAGCAGAAGAGAAAGTTATCCGTGAATAAGGGTCTGATTTTCTTTCTGTTTATCACTCTTCCGTTCTGAAGCTTGTCAAAGACCAAATGTAGAGCCAGTGGAGGAAATGACTCTTAGCGCTTACATGCACGAGCTGCTCCTGAGTGTCGAACTCTTTGCTGCAGCTTTCCCAGTGGCAGTTGGTCTCGTAGATGGCCTCGGGTTCAGGTTTCTCCTCTTTATCGAGGTCATCTCTTCCCTCGAGTAAACCCAGAAGAGGATCCTGCAGCGCACGAGCATAAACAGCCATGAGTATCGCAACATGTGTGAGCATGTATTAGTCAAAGACGGGCGATTATTACCTGAGTCCCCGTGGAGGACGGACTCGCCACGTCCCCCTCCGAATGCTCCTCCAGGCTCTTGATGTTAATGCCCTCCATCACGCTTCCCAGAACCGGCTCGGTCTTCAGCTGAACACACACAGCAGGGTTATTATTATCATAAACTAACATTTTTTACAGATACAACTATTGGAAATCTGGAATCTGAGGGTGCAAAAACATCTCCTTTAAAGTTGTCCAATTGAAGTCCTTAGCAATGCATGTTCCTAGTAATAATACATTTATGATATATTTATGGAACATGATCTTAATATCCTAATGATTTTTGGCATAAAAGGAAAATGGATCATTTTGACCCATACAATGTATTGTTGGATATTGCCACAGATATACCCGTGAGACTTATGACTGGTTTTGAGCTCCTGGGTCACAAATGGACTGGAAACAAGACAAAAATACAAAATGAATTTATTGCTTTAAAACAATCTGCTTTGCCTAAAGCGCTATAGAAATGAAGCTGACCTGACTTGACAACTGACATGAAGCTGAAATGAAATCAGATATACAGTACCGGTCAAAAGTTTGGTCATTACTATTTTAACATTTCTGAAAGAGTCTCTTCTGCTCATCAAACCTGCATTTATTTGATCAAAAATACATTTTAAAAAATTGCAATTTTGTGAAATATTATTACAATTTAAAATAAGGGTTTTCTGTTTTGATATACTTTAAAATATAATTTATATCCTGTGATCAAAGCTGAATTTATCATCATTACTCCAGTCTTCAGTGTCACATGACCCTTCACTGATCATTCTCATATGAGGATGTTGTAAACATAAAAAGTAAAAAACAACAACAGCATTTATATAAAATGTAAATCTTTTTTAACAATATAAACTACCATTCAAAAGTTGGGGTCAGTCATTTATTTTTTATTTTTTTATTAAATTAATACTTTTATTCAGCAAGGATGTGTAAAAGTGATAATAAAGTTAAAATAATATTATTAAAATTAATAATTGAGAATCAAATCTTCATATGAGAATGATTTGTGAAGGATCATGTGACACTGAAGACTGGAGTAGTTATTTGATCCTAAATACAGTACAAATTATGAAATATTATTACAATTTAAAAATGTCTGTTTTATACCAAGGCTGCATTTATTTGATAATAAATACAGTAAAAATTGTGGAATATTATTATAATTTAAAATAGCTGTTTTATAGCAAGGCTGCATGAATCTGCTCATAACTCCAGTAATCAGTGTAATATTCCTCCAGTGTAGATCAGCTGTTCTCTATGTGAATATACAGTAAAGTGTCATTTATTCCTGTGATCATCATCATTACTCCAGTCTTCAGTGTCACATGACCCTTCACTGATCATTCTCATATGAGGATCTGATGATCAACACACAGTTATGATTATTATATGATTCATATAGCTCATATTTTTGTGGAAACTGTGACACATTTATTTTTCAGGATTTTTTTACTTAAAATAGAAATCTTTTTTAACAATAATAACTACCATTCAAAAGTTGGGGTCAGTAATTTTTGTTTCTTTAAAAAAAAAAAAGTAATACTTTTATTCAGCAAGGATGTGTAAAAGTGATAAAGATGTATATTGTTAAAATTAATAATTGAACTTGATTTCTGAAGACTGGAGTCATGATGATAAATTCAGCTTTGATCACAGGAATAAATTATATTTGAAAGTATATCAAAATAGAAAGCCATTATTTTAAATTGTAATAATATTTCACAATATTACTGTTTTTTTCTGTATTTTTGATCAAATAAATGCAGGTTTGATGAGCAGAAGAGACTCTTTCTAAAACATTAAAATAGTAATGTTTCCAAATATTAAAGAATGGCAACACTTTACAATAAGGATCCATTTTTTAATATTAGTTCATGATAATTTCATAATTTAATAAAACTTATTTCAGTTCATTGCCAGGGCAACACTTCTGATTTTTGTTTAGTTGAAGTTAAACACTAACATTAGTAACGGGAAATAAAAGAAATTAAAAGTATGACTGAAATAAGAATAAATTAAACCTGAATAGTAATATTATAAAATAAAACGTAATAAAAATGACAAAAGCACACTACAATATCACAATTATATATATATATATAAAAGCTAATTCAGAATATTAATAAAAATGGTAACACATTACAATAAGGTTCCATTAGTTAAAATAAACTGAAAAAAATATTCTAAAGCATTTATTAATCTTAGTTAATATTAATTTCAACATAATCAAAAAGTTGTGTCAGTTAATATTTTATGGACTTTAACTATCGTTAAGTTGAATAAACCCTGTAACAGATGTACTGCACATTGTTAGTTGCAAGTGCGACCATGAATAAAACTAAACCATCATAAACTGAAAAAAATATTCTAAAGCATTTATTAATCTTAGTTAATATTAATTTCAACACAATCAAAAATCAAAAAGTTGTGTCTGTTATATTTTATGGACCTGGACTTTAACTTTAAGTATCATTAAGATGAATAAACACTGTAAGAAATGTACCATGTGACCATGAGTAAAACGGGGCTCACATGTGTGTGTTTGGGAGGGCCGTGGAGTCTGGGGTTGTGTGGAGGCAGGCGCGGAGGCCCGTGGCAGGACGGAGAGCTGTACATGTTCCCCTGAGCTCTGGACGGGTAGTTCATGGAGCTGGAGAAACCCAGCGACGGACTGAAATCATAAGGAACGCGTGTAAATGGGCAGAGGTGAAGGCTTTAACGGGACACTCGGGATTTACTACTTAATGTTATTGCATTGGACTACAACTTGCTCATGACTTTACTCATACAGGTATAGCAGCTTTTTGGGGTAGAGCTCCCGGGTCAAAAATGACCCGCCAACAAAAAACTGATATTATTGCATCTGCTCACACAAACATTGTGATGTGTTGGATTGAATCATTTTATCTTTAAATTAGCACAGTTTTGTGTTTCTTTTTGGAACATTTTCACTCAAAATCTGATGTGATCAATGAATCGGTTCCCAGAAGAAATAGACAAACTGTGAGAGTTGATATAAAACAGATTGAACACAATAACAATTAGATCACAGGGTTTATGAGCTGATGAAAGGCTAATAATTCATTCAAACAAATACATCATATTAAAATGAAAACAACTGGAATTAAACACATTTTTGACATTGATACATTAACTTTAGGGCTGCCCACTGGGGGTTGTGAGTGGGTGAAAGGCTAGTAACAAATCATTTTAGAATCAAAATAAAACACGTAGTATAAAAGATTAAATGTTTTGTTTTAAGTAGGGATGCACCGATATGACAATTTTGTCCGATACCGATAATTCTTTATATTTGAAAGCCCATAACGATATATTGGCAGATAAATCTACACTCTAAAAAATGCCAACCCATATTTGGGTCAAATATGGAAAAACCCAAACGTTGGGTTTAAAAAATTCATTTAAAAATGTAAACCAACAGTTTGACCCAAATATGTGTTGAAACAACTCATTTTTTAGAGTGTAAATCCCAAATTTGTATCATTTTTAAGAGCCTGATTACAAAAACAAAGTCTCATACGTGTCCTAACTACACACGACGCGATAAGATTCCAGCAACATGTCTGTCCACACCAGACGCGACTACAAGATGCGACAAATCAATCAAAAACCACAGCCAATCAGAACAGCGTGTGGGCGGGCTCTCGCGGCAACAGAGATTAACCCTGACGGCACTCGCAAGGAAATGGATACATAATCAAATTCACAAATATTACACCATTACTAAAAATACAGACTTTGTCATAGAATACACTTGTCTGTTCACAGTTTGAACGTTCTTGTTTACATTTGTTTAATATTTCAGGATGTGGTCAATTATCCATTGATGCTTTTAGTACGATTGCGTTACAAAGCAGAGCGCTAAATGATATTCAGCCACATGACATGCTTTTAACATTAAATATAGCACAAAAACACCACCTGAGATTATCATTGTAATGTTTTGTGTTGTTGTTCAAGCCACGCCAGAAATAGAAACCGTTTCTAAAATCATCGTGTGTCGCCATCGTGGCTGGTTAGGACAAAAGCTCTCATTGACATGGAAAAGACGGCGCGTGTAGTTAGGACTGGCGCTGCACATGTTGCACTGAACTATAATTTCCAATCATATTTCAAGACATTCAAACCCATCAGTGAAGTTTCTCATCTGAAGGAAATAATCCATAATCTATCGGCTTTAAAGGATTAGTTCACTTTTAAATAAACTTTTGCTGATAATTTCCTCACCCCCATGTCATCCAAGATGTCCATGTCTTTCTTTCTGCAGTCGAAAAGAAATGAAAGTTTTTGATGAAAACAGTCCAGGATTGTTCTCCATATAATGGACTTAAATGGGCTCCAAACGGGTCAAGGTCCAAATGACAGTTTCAGTGCAGCTTCAAACGATACCAGACGATGAATAAGGGTCTTATCTAGCCAAACCATCAGTTTCTGTGAGAAACCCAGCAGTATTTATGCTGTTATTTTACCTCTTATCAGAGGAACGTGATCATCTCTGAGCTCCGCCATAACTTCCGCTAAGTGAGGTCAAAATACGAGCGTGGTCATAGATATATCGATCGTAGATGCCTCATTCTACTGATCCGTGCAGGCGCTAATGAGGCATCTACGTATATATCTATGACCACGCTCGTATTTTGACCTCACTTAGCGGAAGTTATGGCGGAGCTCAGAGATGATCACGTTCCTCTGATAAGAGGTAAAATAACAGCATAAATACTGCTGGGTTTCTCACAGAAACTGATGGTTTGGCTAGATAAGACCCTTATTCATCGTCTGGTATCGTTTGAAGCTGCACTGAAACTGTCATTTGGACCTTGACCCGTTTGGAGCCCATTTAAGTCCATTATATGGAGAACAATCCTGGACTGTTTTCATCAAAAACCTTCATTTCTTTTCGACTGCAGAAAGAAAGACATGGACATCTTGGATGACATGGGGGTGAGGAAATTATCAGCAAAAGTTTATTTAAAAGTGAACTAATCCTTTAATATCGGCCAAAGTGTCTTATCGAACCGTTAACATTAAAAATCAATCGGCCGATACTGATATGATGTCCGATATATCGTGCATCCCTAGCTTTAAGGATAACGCATGTGACCATTGAATAACACACGAGAGCATGCAAATGTGTTAAATTATTCAAATATTAACTATCTAATACTTGGTGATAATATAGCATAATGAGAGATTTACAAAGCGGGTCATTTTTGACCCGGAGCGCATGCGGTGTAATGCTGATGGCGGACTGTAGGGGGTCCTCACCTCATGGTGCCCACAGACAGATGCCCGTATGAGCTGGCAGCGTTCTGCCCGCAGCGAGAGTTCACAAAGGCCACCAGGGAGTTGGGCGAGGTGCGTATGACCGTCTGCAGGTCCACGCTGGCGTCGGACAGGGGCGAGATGGACAGCGCGCGCTTCTTACTCAACTTCAGAATGGAGCGAGGCGTCGAGAAACAAGACGCTGCCACACACACACACACAGAGAGAGAGAGAGAGCATTTTTGGTCTTGGTAGCACTTTAAAATAATCAATATGATATGATCGGATATTCATACAAAATATTTTGGGTGAAAATGATACAAAAACACTGGCAGGTAAAGAGTTAACCATGTGACCATTATATGAATATGTTCTGTCTCACCGTCTCCTGGTCCCATGTGTTCAGGTCCCGGCTGGTGATGAGGGAGATTGTGATGAGATGACATCATGCTCTGGTTACAGTAGGGGACGCCGCTGACCCCTGAAACAACAACACGGTTCATGCTTCTGACACATAGGGCCCTATTTTACTGATCTGAAGCAAAGGAGCTCTTAGGGCGTGTCCGGATTCACTTTTGCTAGTTTAACGACTGGAAAAACGCTCTGTGCGCGTCAGGCTCATGGTCCAGAAGGGTCGTGCATCGTCTCTTAATGAGTCATGGGTGTGTTTTGGGCGTAACGAGCAATAAACCAATCAGAGCCTCATCTCCCTTTCCCTTTAAAAGCCAATTGTGCTGCGCCATGAGAGGATTCACTGTTTACATGAGGAGAGACTGAACGCTTCTCCAGAGAGTGTGTGTGTGTGTGTGTGTGTGTGTGTGTGCTGCGCGTCCCTGTGTGTGTAATAATCAGAGTGTGTGTGTGTGTGTGTGTGTGCTGCGTGTCCCTGTGTGTCTAATAATCCGAGTGTGTGTGTGTGCTGCGCATCCTTGTGTGTCTAATAATCTGAGTGTGTGTGTGTGTGCTGTTGCTTGTCCCTGTGTGTGTAATAAGCAGAGTGTGTGTGTGTGTGTAATAAGCAGAGTGTGTGTGTGTGTGTGTGCTGCTGCGTGTTCCTGTGTGTGTAATAAGCAGAGTGTGTGTGTGTGTGTAATAAGCAGTGTGTGTGTGTGTGTGTGTGTGTGCTGCTGCGTGTTCCTGTGTGTGTAATAATCAGAGTGTGTGTGTGCTGTTGCGTGTCCCTGTGTGTGTAATAAGCAGAGTGTGTGTGTAATAATCAGAGTGTGTGTGTGTGTGTGTGTGTGCTGCTGCGCATCCCTGTGTGTGTAATAAGCAGAGTGTGTGTGTAATAATCAGAGTGTGTGTGTGTGTGTGTGTGTGTGCTGCTGCGCATCCCTGTGTGTGTAATAATCAGTGTGTGTGTGTGTGTTGTGCTCCTCCTAGGCTCATATCACTAACACACTCTTTAAATAACACACAAATACTGCACTCTTGACTTTAGAGCAGGTGTGTGTTGGTCAGTGGTCAGTGGTTTTCAGTTCCTCACAATAGCAACGCTCCAGCAATGCTCCTGATCACAGCTGGTGTTCAGACCAGACGCCCATGGGTGAACAGACGCGCCAGTGCATTTGATATTTAAACAAAGAGGAGCTGGACGTGAACATGAGAATGGCATCGGCTGGAGAACACACTCCGGGTGTGTGATAGGGCCCAAGATTCCTCTACTTTATTTACTATTATAGACCCAAATATTTGATACTCGATTGGCTCTCAAACCAATGATCTGATTCAATATTACACTGATCTTAATGACAGCCCAGCTCAATTAATGTGTGGCTTCTGATAATGAACAGTGAACAGCACTCACCCTCGGGCGGGGGCATCCCGCGGTGTCCCATCATGCCGTGCGGTGGGGGTGCGTGTGGCGGACGCATGTAGGGGTCCATACAGGCTCCAGGGGTCATGGAGTGGTTGTACATCTCTCTGCTATCTGGCGGCTGACCACTAGGGCGCGCCACACACACAGACGACACCTCGCTGTAGGGGGATCTTACTGATGGAGCCAGTCTACACACACACACACACTTATTTATTACATACCCATATATAATATTTTCTATATATCTATCTATATATATATAGCACCAGTCAAAAGTTTGGAAACATTAAGATACCAAGGCTGCGTTTATTTGATCATAAATACAGTAAAAATTGTGGAATATTATTATGATTTAAAATAGCTGTTTTATAGCAAGGCTGCATGAATCTGATCATAACTCCAGTAATCAGTGTAATATTCCTCCAGTGTAGATCAGCTGTTCTCTATGTGAATA
>CM042250.1:53794972-53822472 GCA_023566225.1 Romanogobio albipinnatus
GTGTTCTCTGAGCGTTACTCTTGAGTGTTCTCTGAGCGTTACTCTTGAGTGTTCTCTGAGTGTTACTCTTGAGTGTTCTCTGAGCGTTACTCTTGAGTGTTCTCTGAGCGTTACTCTTGAGTGTTCTCTGAGCGTTACTCTTGAGTGTTCTCTGAGCGTTACTCTTGAGTGTTCTCTGAGCGTTACTCTTGAGTGTTCTCTGAGTGTTACTCTTGAGTGTTCTCTGAGTGTTACTCTTGAGTGTTCTCTGAGTGTTACTCTTGAGTGTTCTCTGAGTGTTACTCTTGAGTGTTACTCTTGAGTGTTACTCTTGAGTGTTACTCTTGAGTGTTCTCTGAGTGTTACTCTTGAGTGTTACTCTTGAGTGTTCTCTGAGTGTTACTCTTGAGTGTTCTCTGAGTGTTACTCTTGAGTGTTCTCTGAGCGTTACTCTTGAGTGTTCTCTGAGCGTTACTCTTGAGTGTTCTCTGAGTGTTACTCTTGAGTGTTCTCTGAGTGTTACTCTTGAGTGTTCTCTGAGTGTTACTCTTGAGTGTTCTCTGAGCGTTAGTGTTCTCTGAGCGTTACTCTTGAGTGTTCTCTGAGTGTTACTCTTGAGTGTTCTCTGAGCGTTACTCTTGAGTGTTCTCTGAGTGTTACTCTTGAGTGTTCTCTGAGTGTTACTCTTGAGTGTTCTCTGAGTGTTACTCTTGAGTGTTCTCTGAGTGTTACTCTTGAGTGTTCTCTGAGCGTTACTCTTAAGTGTTCTCTGAGTGTTACTCTTGAGTGTTCTCTGAGCGTTACTCTTGAGTGTTCTCTGAGCGTTACTCTTGAGTGTTCTCTGAGCGTTACTCTTAAGTGTTCTCTGAGTGTTACTCTTGAGTGTTCTCTGAGCGTTACTCTTGAGTGTTCTCTGAGCGTTACTCTTAAGTGTTCTCTGAGTGTTACTCTTGAGTGTTCTCTGAGCGTTACTCTTGAGTGTTCTCTGAGTGTTACTCTTGAGTGTTCTCTGAGCGTTACTCTTGAGCGTTACTCTTGAGTGTTCTCTGAGCGTTACTCTTGAGTGTTCTCTGAGTGTTACTCTTGAGTGTTCTCTGAGCGTTACTCTTGAGTGTTCTCTGAGTGTTACTCTTGAGTGTTCTCTGAGTGTTACTCTTGAGTGTTCTCTGAGTGTTACTCTTGAGTGTTCTCTGAGCGTTACTCTTAAGTGTTCTCTGAGTGTTACTCTTGAGTGTTACTCTTGAGTGTTACTCTTGAGTGTTACTCTTGAGTGTTCTCTGAGTGTTACTCTTGAGTGTTACTCTTGAGTGTTCTCTGAGTGTTACTCTTGAGTGTTCTCTGAGTGTTACTCTTGAGTGTTCTCTGAGCGTTACTCTTGAGTGTTCTCTGAGCGTTACTCTTGAGTGTTCTCTGAGTGTTACTCTTGAGTGTTCTCTGAGTGTTACTCTTGAGTGTTCTCTGAGTGTTACTCTTGAGTGTTCTCTGAGCGTTAGTGTTCTCTGAGCGTTACTCTTGAGTGTTCTCTGAGTGTTACTCTTGAGTGTTCTCTGAGCGTTACTCTTGAGTGTTCTCTGAGTGTTACTCTTGAGTGTTCTCTGAGTGTTACTCTTGAGTGTTCTCTGAGTGTTACTCTTGAGTGTTCTCTGAGTGTTACTCTTGAGTGTTCTCTGAGCGTTACTCTTAAGTGTTCTCTGAGTGTTACTCTTGAGTGTTCTCTGAGCGTTACTCTTGAGTGTTCTCTGAGCGTTACTCTTGAGTGTTCTCTGAGCGTTACTCTTAAGTGTTCTCTGAGTGTTACTCTTGAGTGTTCTCTGAGCGTTACTCTTGAGTGTTCTCTGAGCGTTACTCTTAAGTGTTCTCTGAGTGTTACTCTTGAGTGTTCTCTGAGCGTTACTCTTGAGTGTTCTCTGAGTGTTACTCTTGAGTGTTCTCTGAGCGTTACTCTTGAGCGTTACTCTTGAGTGTTCTCTGAGCGTTACTCTTGAGTGTTCTCTGAGTGTTACTCTTGAGTGTTCTCTGAGCGTTACTCTTGAGTGTTCTCTGAGTGTTACTCTTGAGTGTTCTCTGAGTGTTACTCTTGAGTGTTCTCTGAGTGTTACTCTTGAGTGTTCTCTGAGCGTTACTCTTAAGTGTTCTCTGAGTGTTACTCTTGAGTGTTCTCTGAGCGTTACTCTTGAGTGTTCTCTGAGCGTTACTCTTGAGTGTTCTCTGAGCGTTACTCTTGAGTGTTCTCTGAGTGTTACTCTTGAGTGTTCTCTGAGCGTTACTCTTGAGTGTTCTCTGAGCGTTACTCTTAAGTGTTCTCTGAGTGTTACTCTTGAGTGTTCTCTGAGCGTTACTCTTGAGTGTTCTCTGAGTGTTACTCTTGAGTGTTCTCTGAGCGTTACTCTTGAGCGTTACTCTTGAGTGTTCTCTGAGCGTTACTCTTGAGTGTTCTCTGAGTGTTACTCTTAAGTGTTCTATGAGTGTTACTCTTGAGTGTTCTCTGAGTGTTACTCTTGAGTGTTCTCTTGAGTGTTACTCTTGAGTGTTCTCTGAGCGTTACTCTTGAGTGTTCTCTGAGTGTTACTCTTGAGTGTTCTCTGAGCGTTACTCTTGAGTGTTCTCTGAGTGTTACTCTTGAGTGTTCTCTGAGCGTTACTCTTGAGTGTTCTCTGAGTGTTACTCTTGAGTGTTCTCTGAGTGTTACTCTTGAGTGTTCTCTGAGCGTTACTCTTAAGTGTTCTCTGAGTGTTACTCTTGAGTGTTCTCTGAGCGTTACTCTTGAGTGTTCTCTGAGCGTTACTCTTAAGTGTTCTCTGAGTGTTACTCTTGAGTGTTCTCTGAGCGTTACTCTTGAGTGTTCTCTGAGCGTTACTCTTAAGTGTTCTCTGAGTGTTACTCTTGAGTGTTCTCTGAGCGTTACTCTTGAGTGTTCTCTGAGTGTTACCCTTGAGTGTTCTCTGAGTGTTACTCTTGAGTGTTCTCTGAGCGTTACTCTTGAGTGTTACTCTTGAGTGTTCTCTGAGCGTTACTCTTGAGTGTTCTCTGAGTGTTACTCTTGAGTGTTCTCTGAGCGTTACTCTTGAGTGTTCTCTGAGCGTTACTCTTAAGTGTTCTCTGAGCGTTACTCTTGAGTGTTCTCTGAGTGTTACTCTTGAGTGTTCTCTGAGTGTTACTCTTGAGTGTTCTCTGAGTGTTACTCTTGAGTGTTCTCTGAGCGTTACTCTTGAGTGTTCTCTGAGTGTTACTCTTGAGTGTTCTCTGAGTGTTACTCTTGAGTGTTACTCTTGAGTGTTACTCTTGAGTGTTCTCTGAGTGTTACTCTTGAGTGTTACTCTTGAGTGTTACTCTTGAGTGTTCTCTGAGTGTTACTCTTGAGTGTTACTCTTGAGTGTTACTCTTGAGTGTTCTCTGGATGTTCAGAAACAAGCAGTAGCAATTAATAGCATTTAATGTCTAAACAATGTTTTCTTTTTTCTTTAATTTAGGTGATTGAATGCCAGATTCAACCAATGTTGCAAGAAAGATTCTTTTGGAATTAAATATTTTAGTCACGTCAGCTGTCGCCATGGCAACCGTAAGCTGTTTAAAAGAAACTTCAGTGAAAAGGGCGTCTTCTTTTTTCCAGTGTCTGCACCCAAACTCTCTCTCTCTCTCTCTCTCTCTCTCTCTCGCTCTATGCCGTCCTGTGCCGCCCATACCTGTGGTTTCAGCAAACCTCACACCTCCATCTGCTCTCCTCTCCTTCTACACGCTCATTTCATCATTTACACATGATTATACTCACAGTCAGCTTGTCTGAGGGAAGAATGGAGCAAAACTGACTCACAGCTGGCATCCAGCTGCTGAACACACACACACACACACACGTGTGCTACTATGACGAGAGTGTCTGAACCCTCCACACTCCTCCATTCACTGTCTTTCATTACAACTGCAAGGTCACATCTGCTAGAAAACAATCTGCTCTTCATCTTCGGACTCACCTCCACACACACTCGCACACACACACACGCACACACACATACACACTCTCACACACACGGCCCACAACATCATCTCTAAAGCGTCATAATAACCACCAGAGTTACTGCGACCACAACAATTATGTGTAAAATAGACAAAAAAAACATAATGCTCATGTGTGGCCCTACAGATGTGCGTGTGTGTGTCTATGCTAGATCTTTAGTGCTGTTTAAGTCAGGCATGACTATTATTAATGCTCATACTGATCAAACTAAACAAATCATCCTGACAACCACTCATAACACCATAGAAACTGCATATAAAAACACCCTGGCAACCACCATAAATGCACCATGAAATGCATAGCAACACCCTGACAACCACCATAACGGCATAGAAACTGGACATATAAACACCCTGGCAACCACCCATAACACCATAGGAAATGCATAGCAACACCTTGGCAACCCCCCATAACACCATAGGAAATGCATAGCAACATTCTGACCCAAGAAACGGCATATAGCAACACCTTGGCAACCACCCATAATACCCTGGAAAGTGCATAGCAACACCCATAATACTGTAGAAATGGCATATAGCAACACCTTATCAACCACCCATAACACCCTGGAAACTGCCATATAGCAATAACCTGACAACCACCCATTAAAGCCTAGAAACTGCATAGCAACACCCTGGCAACCACCCATAACATCATAGGAAATGCATAGCAACACCCAGACCCCAGAAACTGTATTAGCAACACCCTGACAACCACCCATAACACTGTAGAAGCTAAATATAGCGACACCCTGGCAACCAACCATAACAAGCTAGATACTGCATAACAACACCCTGACAACCACCCATTAAACCATAGGAAATGCATAGCAACACCCTGGCAACCACCCATAAAATCCTAGGAAACGCATAGCAACACCCTGACAACCACCCATAAAACCATAGACAATGCATAGCAACACACTGGCAACCACCCATAAAACCATAGGAAATGCATAGCAACACCCTGACAACCACCCATAAAACCATAGGAAATGCATAGAAACACCCTGGAAACCACCCATAAAACCATAGGAAACGCATAGCAACACCCTGGCAACCACCCATAAAACCATAGGAAACGCATAGCAACACCCTGGAAACCACCCATAAAACCATAGGAAATGCATAGAAACACCCTGGAAACCACCCATAAAACCATAGGAAACGCATAGCAACACCCTGACAACCACCCATAAAACCATAGGCAATGCATAGCAACACACTGGCAACCACCCATAAAACCATAGGAAATGCATAGCAACACCCTGACAACCACCCATAAAACCATAGGAAATGCATAGAAACACCCTGGAAACCCCCCATAAAACCATAGGAAACGCATAGCAACACCCTGGCAACCACCCATAAAACCATAGGAAACGCATAGCAACACCCTGACAACCACCCATAAAACCATAGGAAATGCATAGAAACACCCTGGAAACCACCCATAAAACCTTAGGAAACGCATAGCAACACCCTGACAACCACCCATAAAACCATAGGCAATGCATAGAAACACCCTGGAAACCACCCATAAAACCATAGGAAACGCATAGCAACACCCTGGCAACCACCCATAAAACCATAGGAAACGCATAGCAACACCCTGACAACCACCCATAAAACCATAGGAAATGCATAGCAACACACTGGCAACCACCCATAAAACCATAGGAAATGCATAGCAACACACTGGCAACCACCCATAAAACCATAGGAAACGCATAGCAACACCCTGGCAACCACCCATAAAACCATAGGAAACGCATAGCAACACCCTGACAACCACCCATAAAACCATAGGAAATGCATAGCAACACCCTGACAACCACCCATAAAACCATAGGAAATGCATAGCAACACCCTGACAACCACCCATAAAACCATAGGAAATGCATAGCAACACCCTGACAACCACCCATAAAACCATAGGAAATGCATAGCAACACCCTGGAAACCACTCGCAGCATAATGGCAATGAGTTTTCCACATACATCACTATCATCTTCAGGAAATGTCCAAATCTGATTCTTAAACTTCTAGTGAACTTTAACTGACGCTGTGAGCATCCTTCAGCCTCTACAACACAACAACCACAGCAGTTACTGGAAACACAAGAGACCGTTAGATGGTCAAGATAGTGTGATGATGGCAAGACAACACGCAGATCATCACACACACACACACACACGTCATCACATCTGATGCAGGTTGAACTCATTCTACATCAACACAAACAGACTAAGCCACAATTTGAAGTTACAGTTACTGTAGATTAACTTTCAGTTTCCTTTTTTATTGCTTTTCCCTTATCCCGTATTTTAATAATCATCATAAATTAGATATTTGAACGCTTTAACACTCAAAATTCAACCTATGAAAAACATTTTGAAATTGGACCTTACTTTAGCGGCTCAGATTTTGTGATACCAACTTCAAATTATTTTGTAAAATGTACATGTTTTGTATAAAATACAAATATTTAGTTCAGTACATTTGCTTATATAACGTTTTACACTTTCATTTTTTGAATGAAGTAATCTGCTGAGTGTCTTTAAAGGAACACGCCACTATTTTTGAAAAGAGTCTCATTCTCCGAAACAATTGAGTTTGACCGTTTTCGAATCCATTCAGCCGATCTCCGGGTCTGGCGGTAGCACTTTTAGAATAGCTTAGCATAGATCATTGAATCTGATTAGACCGTTAGCATCTCGCTCAAAAATGACCAAAGAGTTTATATAACACCATAGAAGCTGAATATAGAAACACCCTGGAAACCACCCCGAACACTCAAGAAACTGCATAGCGCAACACCCTGACAACCACCATAACACCCTAGAAACTGTATATCAACACCTTGACAACGACCCATAACACCATAGAAACTGCAAATAAAAACACCCTGGAAACCCCCTTAACACCATTGGAAACTGCATATCAACACCTTGGCAACCACCCTTAACACCATAGAAACACCCTGTCAACCAACCATAACACCATAGGAAATGCATAGCAAAACCCTGACAACCACCATAACACCCTAGAAACTGCATATAGAAACACCCTGGAAACCCCCTTAACACCATAGGAAATGCATAGCAACACCCTGACAACCACCATAACACCCTAGAAACTGCATAGCAACACCTTGACAACCACCCATAACACCATAGAAACTGCATAGCAACACCCTGGAAACCACCCATAACACTCTAGAAACTGCATAGCAACACCTTGACAACCACCCATAACACCATAGAAACTGCATAGCAACACCCTGGAAACCACCCATAACACTCTAGAAACTGCATAGCAACACCTTGACAACCATGATATTACAATGATATTACACAGTGCCTGAAAATAGTCCCAGCGCTCTCTGTGTAAAGTCGTCACGTTGGTTATGTTGACGGAAGTTAGCCTATTTTCAGGCCCTGTGTAATATTATTGCAGATGCTAATGGTCTAACCAGATTCAATGATCTATGCTAAGCTATGCTAACAGTGCTACCGCCAGACCCGGAGATCGGCTGAATGGATTCGATAACGGTCAAACTCAACTGTTCAACTCTAGAGGAGACGGAAAATGAGCTATTTAAAAAAATAGTGGCGTGTTCCTTTAACATCTGGTGAGAAAACCTCCAGTTTAAAAAAACAGATCTGGTGTTGAAGATGACGACAGTTGATTAAAAGAGCAAAACTGATGAAGAAAAGTGAGGTTACTGATGAAGATCTGATGAATGAGCTTCAGTGAGCGGATCGGCTCATTGTGTGGTCCTGATGGGTCAGAACTAATTCACTGCACTGGGATAAAGTCATTCTGAGTGTTTACATGCATGTGTAAATCATCTGAAAGAACGGCCCAGTGACGTGCGGCTGTGTGTGTGTGTGTGTGTGTGTGTGGACTGAACACTGGACCGGAGCCCAGCAGAACATCACAATCTCTCTCATACTAAAACACTGACTCACATCATGAGGAATCTGAGATCTTATAAGATATTATAATTAATAATTTAAGACTCATTCCAGTTTGAACACAGTGATGATCCTCATCATATATGCATACTCAACTCCCATTGGTCCAACATTTACATACTGCGTTCTAATTGGTCTGTATTTCTTGCGTCTGTATGACCAGTTATTGCTGGAACTAATCTATATATTATAAAATCATATTCAGACCTGATGTGATTAAACCACATGAAACAAACACAGTCACAAAGACAACATACACTCACAACACACGCACAAACACACTCACAAACACTCACACAAACACACACTCACTCACTCACAAATACTCACACAAACACTCACTCACACAAACACTCACTCACACAAACACTCACTCACAAATACTCACACAAACACACACTCACTCACTCACAAATATTCACACAAACACACACTCACTCACTCACTCACAAATACTCACACAAACACACACTCACTCACTCACAAATATTCACACAAACACACACTCACTCACTCACTCACAAATACTCACACAAACACTCACAAATACTCACACAAACACTCACTCACACAAACACTCACTCACAAATATTCACACAAACACACACTCACTCACTCACTCACAAATACTCACACAAACACTCACAAATACTCACACAAACACTCACTCACACAAACACACACTCACTCACTCACTCACACACTCACTCACTCACAAATACTCACACAAACACTCACTCACACAAACACACACTCACTCACTCACTCACACACTCACTCACTCACAAATACTCACACAAACACTCACTCACACAAATACTCACACAACACACACTCACTCACTCACACACTCACTCACTCACAAATACTCACACAAACACTCACTCACACAAACACACATTCACACACTCACTCACTCACAAATACTCACACACTCACTCACACAAACACTCACTCACAAATACTCACACAAACACACCCTCTCTCACTCGCACACTCACTCACTCACAAATACTCACACAAACACTCACTTACACAAACACTCACTCACAAACACTCACACAAACACTCACTCACTCACACAGACACTCACTCACTCACACAAACACTCACTCACTCACACAGACACTCACTCACTCACACAGACACTCACTCACAAATACACACACAAACACTCACTCACAAATACTCACACAAACACTCACTCACTCACACAGACACTCACTCACACACTCACTCACTCACTCACTCACTCACTCACTCACTCACTCACACAAACACTCACTCACTCACACAAACACTCACTCACTCACTCACTCACACAGACACTCACTCACTCACACAGACACTCACTCACTCACTCACTCACTCACTCACTCACTCACTCACACAGACACTCACTCACTCACTCACACAGACACTCACTCACTCACTCAAACACTCACTCACTCACACAAACACTCACTCACTCACACAGACACTCACTCACTCACTCACACAGACACTCACTCACTCACACAGACACTCACTCACTCACTCACTCACTCACACAAACACTCACTCACTCACACAGACACTCACTCACTCACACAGACACTCACTCACACACTCACTCAAACACTCACTCACTCACACAAACACTCACTCACTCACTCACTCACACAAACACTCACTCACTCACACACTCACTCAAACACTCACTCACTCACTCACTCACTCACTCACTCACTCACTCACTCACACAAACACTCACTCACTCACTCACTCACACAAACACTCACTCACTCACACAGACACTCACTCACACACTCACTCAAACACTCACTCACTCACACACTCACTCAAACACTCACTCACTCACTCACTCACTCACTCACTCACACAAACACTCACTCACTCACTCACTCACACAAACACTCACTCACTCACACAGACACTCACTCACTCACACAGACACTCACTCACAAATACACACACAGACACTCACTCACAAATACTCACACAAACACTCACTCACTCACACAGACACTCACTCACACACTCACTCACTCACTCACTCACTCACTCACTCACTCACACAAACACTCACTCACTCACACAGACACTCACTCACTCACACAGACACTCACTCACTCACACAGACACTCACTCACTCACTCACTCACTCACACAGACACTCACTCACTCACTCACACAGACACTCACTCACTCACTCAAACACTCACTCACTCACACAAACACTCACTCACTCACACAGACACTCACTCACTCACTCACACAGACACTCACTCACTCACACAGACACTCACTCACTCACACAGACACTCACTCACTCACTCACTCACTCACACAGACACTCACTCACTCACACAGACACTCACTCACTCACACAGACACTCACTCACACACTCACTCAAACACTCACTCACTCACACAAACACTCACTCACTCACACACTCACTCAAACACTCACTCACTCACTCACTCACTCACTCACTCACACAAACACTCACTCACTCACTCACTCACTCACTCACTCACTCACTCACTCACTCACTCACTCACTCACTCACTCACTCACTCACTCACTCACTCACTCACACAAACACTCACTCACTCACACAGACACTCACTCACTCACACACTCACTCAAACACTCACTCACACAGACACTCACTCACTCACTCACTCACACACTCACTCACACAGACACTCACTCACTCACTCACTCACTCACTCACTCACTCACACAGACACTCACTCACTCACTCACTCACTCACTCACTCACTCACACAGACACTCACTCACTCACACAGACACTCACTCACTCACTCACTCACTCACACAAACACTCACTCACTCACACAGACACTCACTCACTCACACAGACACTCACTCACACACTCACTCAAACACTCACTCACTCACACAAACACTCACTCACTCACTCACTCACACAAACACTCACTCACTCACACACTCACTCACTCACTCACTCACTCACTCACTCACTCACTCACTCACTCACACAAACACTCACTCACTCACTCACACAAACACTCACTCACTCACACAGACACTCACTCACACACTCACTCAAACACTCACTCACACAAACACTCACTCACACAAACACTCACTCACACAGACACTCACTCACTCACACACTCACTCACTCACTCAGACACTCACTCACTCACTCATTCACACACTCACTCACACAGACACTCACTCACTCACTCACTCACTCACTCACACAGACACTCACTCACTCACTCACTCACTCACTCACACAGACACTCACTCACTCACTCACTCACACACTCACTCACACAGACACTCACTCACTCACTCACTCAGACACTCACTCACTCACTCACTCACACAGACACTCACTCACTCACTCACTCACTCACTCACACAGACACTCACTCACTCACACAGACACTCACTCACTCACTCACTCACTCACACAGACACTCACTCACACACTCACTCAAACACTCACTCACTCACTCACACAGACACTCACTCACTCACACAGACACTCACTCACTCACTCACTCAGACACTCACTCACTCACTCAGACACTCACTCACTCACTCACTCACTCACACAGACACTCACTCACACACTCACTCAAACACTCACTCACTCACACAGACACTCACTCACTCACACAGACACTCACTCACTCACTCACTCACTCAGACACTCACTCACTCACTCACACAGACACTCACTCACTCACTCACTCACTCAGACACTCACTCACTCACTCACTCACTCACACACACAGACACTCACTCACACAGACACTCACTCACTCACACAGACACTCACTCACTCACACAGACACTCACTCACTCACACAGACACTCACTCACTCACTCACTCAGACACTCACTCACTCACTCACTCACTCACTCACACAGACACTCACTCACTCACACAGACACTCACTCACTCACTCACTCAAACACTCACTCACTCACTCACTCACACAGACACTCACTCACACACTCACTCAAACACTCACTCACTCACTCAGACACTCACTCACTCACTCACTCACTCAGACACTCACTCACTCACTCAGACACTCACTCACTCACTCACTCACTCACTCACTCACACAGACACTCACTCACACACTCACTCAAACACTCACTCACTCACACAGACACTCACTCACTCACACAGACACTCACTCACTCACTCACTCACTCAGACACTCACTCACTCACTCACACAGACACTCACTCACTCACTCACTCACTCAGACACTCACTCACTCACTCACTCACACACACAGACACTCACTCACACAGACACTCACTCACTCACACAGACACTCACTCACTCACACAGACACTCACTCACTCACACAGACACTCACTCACTCACTCACTCAGACACTCACTCACTCACTCACTCACTCACTCACTCACTCACTCACTCACTCACTCACTCACTCACTCACTCACACACACACTCACTCACTCACTCACTAACTCACTCACTCACACAGACACTCACTCACTCACTCAGACACTCACTCACTCACTCACACAGACACTCACTCACTCAGACACTCACTCACTCACTCAGACACTCACACACACACACACACTCACTCACACAGACACTCACTCACTCACTCACACAGACACTCACTCACTCACTCACTCACTCACTCACACAGACACTCACTCACTCACTCAGACACTCACTCACTCACACACTCACTCACTCACACAGACACTCACTCACACAGACACTCACTCACTCACTCACACAGACACTCACTCACTCACTCACTCAGACACTCACTCACTCACACAGACACTCACTCACTCACACAGACACTCACTCACTCACACAGACACTCACTCACTCACTCACTCACTCACTCACTCACACTCACTCACTCACTCACTCACTCACTCACTCAGACACTCACTCACTCACTCACTCACTCACACACTCACTCACTCACTCACACAGACACTCACTCACTCACTCAGACACTCACTCACTCACTCACTCACTCACTCACACACACACTCACTCACTCACTCACTCACACAGACACTCACTCACTCACAAACACTCACTCACAAACACTCACTCACACTCACTCACTCACTCACTCACACACACACTCACTCACTCACTCACTCACACAGACACTCACTCACTCACAAACACTCACTCACAAACACTCACTCACACTCACTCACTCACTCACAAACACTCACAAACACTCACTCACTCACTCACACAGACACTCACTCACTCACAAACACTCACTCACAAACACTCACTCACACTCACTCACTCACTCACTCACACACACACTCACTCACTCACTCACTCACACAGACACTCACTCACTCACAAACACTCACTCACAAACACTCACTCACACTCACTCACTCACTCACAAACACTCACAAACACTCACTCACTCACAAACACTCACTCACTCACTCACAAACACTCACTCACACTCACACTCACTCACTCACAAACACTCACTCACTCACAAACACTCACTCACTCACTCACTCACTCACTCACACTCACTCACTCACACTCACTCACAAACACTCACACTCACTCACAAACACTCACTCACAAACACTCACTCACAAACACTCACTCACTCAAACACTCACTCACTCAAACACTCACTCACACACACACACTCACTCACTCACTCACTCACAAACACTCACTCACAAACACTCACTCACTCACTCACTCACTCACTCACAAACACTCACTCACAAACACTCACTCACTCACTCACAAACACTCACACAAACACACACTCACTCACAAATACTCACACAAACACTCACAAACACTCACACAGACACTCACTCACAAATACTCACACAAACACACACTCACTCACAAACACTCACTCACTCACAAACACTCACTCACTCACACTCACTCACAAACACACACACACACACACACACACACACACACACACACACACACACACACACACACACACACACACACACACACACACACACTCACTCACTCACTCACTCACAAACACTCACTCACTCACTCACTCACTCACTCACAAACACTCACTCACAAACACTCACTCATTCACAAACACTCACTCACTCACTCACTCACAAACACTCACTCACAAACACTCACTCATTCACAAACACTCACTCACTCACTCACTCACAAACACTCACTCACTCACTCACTCACTCACTCACAAACACTCACTCATTCACAAACACTCACTCACTCACTCACTCACAAACACTCACTCACTCACTCACTCACTCACTCACTCAAAAACACTCACTCACACATACACACACACTCACAAACACTCACTCACTCACTCACTCACTCACAAACACTCACTCACTCACACACACTCACTCACTCACAAACACTCACTCACTCACACACACACACACTCACTCACTCACTCACTCACTCACTCACTCACAAACACTCACTCACTCACTCACTCACTCACAAACACTCACTCACTCACAAACACTCACTCACTCACTCACTCACTCACAAACACTCACTCACAAACAAACACTCACAAACATACACTCACAAACACTCACTCACTCACTCACTCACTCACTCACTCACTCACAAACACTGACTCACAAACAAACACTCACAAACATACACTCACAAACATACACTCACTCAAAAACAAACACTCACAAACACACTTACAAGCACACTCACAAACACACACTCACTCAAAAACAAACACTCACAAACAAACACTCACTCACGCACAAACACACTCACTCACAAACACTCACTCACTCACAAACACACTTACAAGCACACGCACAAACACTCACTCACTCACAAACACTCACTCACTCACAAACACTCACTCACTCACAAACACTCACTCACTCACAAACAAACACTCACAAACACACACTCACTCAAAAACAAACACACTCACAAACACACTTACAAGCACACGCACAAACACTCACTCACTCACTCACTCACTCACTCACACACTCACTCACAAACACTCACTCACTCACAAACACTCACTCACTCACTCACAAACAAACACTCACAAACACACACTCACTCAAAAACAAACACACTCATAAACACACTTACAAGCACACTCACAAACACTCACTCACAGACAAACACACACTCACGCACAAACACACACTCACTCACAAACACACACTCACTCACAAACACTCACAAACACACTGATGTGATTAAACCACATGTAATTATGAGATTATGTGCACAAACTCAGAGTGGATTGGGTGAACTCTCATCAGAGGGAAGATTCATTTATTGGCCACACTTCACCTCCTGCTTTCAGGCTGTGGAAGAGCTTTTGTTTCCTCCCTTTACGAATCGCAGGAGCTCTAAACCGAGCCACTCACTGAGAGAGAGCCACAACAACAGCTCCGTCATCAAGAGCCATTTACATAACTAAACACTAACAAATGAGCACATCAACTGAGAGAGAGCGAGAGAGAGAGAGAGAGAGAGAGAGCGAGAGAGAGAGAGAGAGAGAGAGAGAGAGAGAGAGAGAGAGAGAGAGAGAGAGAGAGAGAGAGAGAGAGAGAGCTAAACGAGTGTTAGCTGTTCTGTTCCGTATTCCTGCGTGTGTGTGGCCTGTTCCTCTGAGCCAAACACAGTCAGAAGTGCTCAATGATTCACTGATCAAATTACACACACACACACACACACACACACACACACACACACACACACACACACACACACGCTGCCAAACTACTCTCAACACCCAATCCCAGATAACAGCTTCACATCTACACACATCTAAATATCTCAGACGGACTGCAGAAGAGCCTCGACACGAGTGTAACACACACCAGCATTTATAATCATACACTCATCTAATCAACTATTGTGTAGTTTATATATATCTAATATATACTATATATTAAATCATATATACACACACAAACACACACACACATATACGCAAACAAACTCATATACACTCACACAAACACACTCACAAACACTCACACAAACACACTCACTTACAAACACACACGCACAAACACACTCAAAAACACACTCACTACAAACACAAACACTCAAAAACACACGCACAAACACTCATTTACAAACACTCACACAAACACACACCCACAAACACACACACGCACAAATACACTCACTACAAACACTCACACAAACACACTCACTTACAAACACACTCACTCACTTACAAACACACACACAAACACACTCACTTACAAACACACTCACAAACACTCACACAAACACACTCACAAACACACTCACAAACACTCACACAAACACACTCACAAACACACTCACAAACACTCACACAAACACTCACACAAACACACGCACAAACACTCACACAAACACTCACAAAAACACTCACTACATACACTCACACAAACAAACACACACGCACAAACACACTCACTTACAAACACTCACACACAAACACACTTGCACAAACAATCACACACAAACACACTTACTTACAAACACTCACGCACAAACACACTCACAAACACACGGCACACTCACACACAAACACACTCGCACAAACAATCACACACAAACACACTTACTTACAAACACAATTACTTACAAACACTCACACAAACACACGCACAAACACACTCACAAACACTCACTACAAACACTCACACAAACACTCACTTACAAACACTTACTCACAAGGCACACTCACACACAAACACACTCGCACAAACACTCACACACAAACACACTCGCACAAACACTCACACAAACACACTCACTTACAAACACTTACTCACAAGGCACACTCACACACAAACACACTCGCACAAACACTCACACACAAACACGACACACAAACACACTCACACAAACACACTCACTCGCAAACACTCACACACAAACACACTCACACACAAACACACACAAACACACTCACAAACACTCACTCACAAACACTCACACACAAACACTCACAAACACACTCGCACAAACACTCACACACAAACACACTCACTCACAAACACTCACAAACAAACACACTCACTCACAAACACACACACAAACACACTCACACACAAACACACTCACTCACAAACACACTCGCACAAACACTCACACACAAACACACTCACTCACAAACACTCACACACAAACACACTCGCACAAACACTCACACACAAACAAGCTCACTCACAAACATTCACAGACAAACACACTCACTCACAAACACTCACTCACAAACACACTCACTCACACACAAACACACTCACTCAAACACACACACAAACACTCACTCACAAACACACACACACAAACACTCACGCACAAACACACTCACTCACAAACACTCACACACAAACACACTCGCACAAACACTCACACACAAACACACTCACTCACAAACACTCACACTTACTCACAAACACTCACACACAAACACACTCACTCACAAACACTCACACAAACACACTCGCACAAACACACACACACACACACGCACAAACACACACGCACACATAAACATATAAACAAAAATGAATAATATTCCAAGTGCTCTGTCAAAGTGCAGCTTCAGCCGGTGAACGTGTGAGTCAGACAGAGAGAGAGAGAGAGAGAGAGAGAGAGAGAGAGAGAGAGAGAGAGAGAGAGAGAGAGAGAGAGAGAGAGAGAGGGAATCCAAAGAAAAGAAACAGCCATCCCAGCTCAACATGAGATGGAAAAAATGTGGGAGCAGGAAGTTGGCGGCAGCGTGTGTGTGTGTGTGCATGTGTGTGAGTCTGACTGTGTGTGGCATTGAGACACCCTCCAACTCACACACGCACATATATATATATATACACACACACACACACACTCCTGGGCAAAAAATGGGCCACGCCCAGAATGGCAAAACACTAAACTTTTAATTGTTTTAAACACAAATTATTGGTAAATTACAGGAAATTATCAAATATTCTTTCATCAGAACTTCTAGAGGAACAGCATTTCTTCATCATCCTCATGCAGGGATACTCTTACACACACACACACACACACACACTCTCACAAACACACATACACACACACACACACACACTCCCACTTACACATTCACACACACACAAACACTCACTCAAACTCTAAAACACACGCAAACACTCACACACACACACATACACACACTCACTCACACACACACACATACACTCAAACTCTAAAACACACACACACACACACACACACACACACTCTCACAAACACACATACACACACACACACACTCCCACTTACACATTCACACACACACAAACACTCACTCAAACTCTAAAACACACGCAAACACTCACACACACACACATACACACACTCACTCACACACACACACATACACTCAAACTCTAAAACACTCACACATACACACACAAACACTCACTCAAACTCTAAAACACACACATACACACACACACACACACACAAATATACACATTCTCACAAACACTCACACACACACACACACTCACACATACACTCACACACACACACATACACTCAAACTCTAAAACACACACACATACACTCACTCAAACTCTAAAACACACGCATACACTCACACACACACACACACACACAAATATACACATTCTCACAAACACTCACACACACACACTCACACATACACTCACACACAAACATACACATTCTCACAAACACACACACACACACACACACTCTCACAAACACTCACACACACACACACACTGAAACATACACTCACACATACACACACTCACTCAAACTCTAAAACACACGCATACACTCACACACACACACACACACACAAATATACACATTCTCACAAACACTCACACACTCACACATACACTCACTCAAACTCTAAAACACGCATACACTCACAACAAACACACACACACACACACACACACACATACACATTCTCACAAACACTCACACACACACACACACACACTCACACATACACTCACACACACACACATACACTCAAACTCTAAAACACACACACATACACACACAAACACTCACTCAAACTCTAAAACACACGCATACACTCAAACACACACACACACACACACACACACACACACACACAAATATACACATTCTCACAAACACTCACACACACACACACACTCACACATACACTCACACACAAACATACACACACACACACACTCTCACAAACACTCACACACACACACACACTCACAAACACTCACTCACACACACACACACACACACACACACACTGACACATACACTCACACATACACACACACACACACTCACTCAAACTCTAAAACACACGCATACACTCACACACACACACACACACACACACACACTCACATACTCACAAACACTCACACACACACACACTCACACACTCACACACTCACAAACACTCACACACACATACACACACATTCTCACAAACACTCACACACTCACACATACACTCACTCAAACTCTGAAACACGCATAGACTCACAACAAACACACACACACACACACACACACACACACACACACACACACTCATACACACACACACACTACTTTTTTATCAATAATAAAAAAGAAAATGGATAAAATATTTGCAAGTTTTGCACCAAAACTATTGGCAGCAAGTGTTCATTAACACACGAGGAACTAAAGTTCAGTGCTTCATATGAGAGGGCGTGGCTGAGAGTGATGTGTGTGTAGAGGATGTGTGTGTGTAGAGGATGTGTGTGTGTAGAGGATGAGTGTGTGTAGAGGAGCTCAATCTCTGCTGTATTAGTTTTCAGCTGTTGCTGTGCACGTGTCATCACTGAACTCATCTATAATATCCGCACGTCCTCTCGGCTCCTGGCGGCCGATCCAAACTCTCTGCGGTCATCAGCTCTCCTCATTCATTAGCGCACAAAGAGCGGCGAGCAGAAGAGCTGGAGAGGTTAAACTCTCTCTACCTGAGGAGCGGGAGAAAGGGAGCGAGGGGGAGCTCTCGAGGCCACCGCTCTAGGGCTCTTGGGAAGTTTGTCTTGTAATTGAATCAATTGTTGACCTCCTGTTGAAACTGCCCGAGCTACTCTGAGAGGAAGCCTTCGGAATAATAAACGCCCCCCCCCCCTCCTCTGCGAGTCAAAGGCCGTGATTTAGGGGGAGCTCTACAATCTTTTCACTTTCTCCGCCTCTCGCATTCTCTCTTCTTCATCCCTTCTTTTGTTTGCACCGTGGGATGAATTCTAATCATCCGTCTTACACCTTCACACTGTACGTCTCTCATCCGTCATCCAACGGAAAACACCACTCATTCAACACCACTCATTCAAATGAAAACTATTATTTATTCAGAGTATATAGACAAAATGTAAACATTAAAGTTGATTCAGTCATGTCGATTTGATTCAAATAGTTGAATTGATCAAACTACATTTGATTCAAATTGATTCAGTCATGTCGATTTGATTCAATTAGTTGAATTGATCAAACTACATTTGATTCAAATTGATTCAGTCATGTCGATTTGATTCAATTGGTTGAATTGATCATACTACATTTGATTCAAATTGATTCAGTCATGTTGATTTGATTCAAATTGATTCAGTCATGTTGATTTGATTCAATTGGTTGAATTGATCATACTACATTAGATTCAAAATGATTCAGTCATGTTGATTTGATTCAATTGTTTGACTTGATCATACTACATTTGATTCAAATTGATTCAGTCATGTTGATTTGATTCAATTAGTTGAATTGATCATACTACATTAGATTCAAAATGATGCAGTCATGTTGATTTGATTCAATTAGTTGAATTGATCATACTACATTAGATTCAAAATGATTCAGTCATGTTGATTTGATTCAATTAGTTGAATTGATCATACTACATTAGATTCAAAATGATTCGGTCATGTTGATTTGATTCAATTAGTTGAATTGATCATACTAAATTAGATTCAAAATGATTCAGTCATGTTGATTTGATTCAATTGGTTGAATTGATCATACTACATTAGATTCAAAATGATTCAGTCATGTTGATTTGATTCAATTGTTTGACTTGATCATACTACATTTGATTCAAATTGATTCAGTCATGTTGATTTGATTCAATTAGTTGAATTGATCATACTACATTAGATTCAAAATGATGCAGTCATGTTGATTTGATTCAATTAGTTGAATTGATCATACTACATTAGATTCAAAATGATTCAGTCATGTTGATTTGATTCAATTAGTTGAATTGATCATACTACATTAGATTCAAAATGATTCGGTCATGTTGATTTGATTCAATTAGTTGAATTGATCATACTAAATTAGATTCAAAATGATTCAGTCATGTTGATTTGATTCAATTGTTTGACTTGATCATACTACATTTGATTCAAATTGATTCAGTCATGTTGATTTGATTCAAATTGATTCAGTCATGTTGATTTGATTCAATTGGTTGAATTGATCATACTACATTAGATTCAAAATGATTCAGTCATGTTGATTTGATTCAATTAGTTGAATTGATCATACTACATCAGATTCAAAATGATTCAGTCATGTTGATTTGATTCAATTAGTTGAATTGATCATACTACATCAGATTCAAAATGATTCAGTCATGTTGATTTGATTCAATTGTTTGACTTGATCATACTACATTTGATTCAAATTGATTCAGTCATGTTGATTTGATTCAAATTGATTCAGTCATGTTGATTTGATTCAATTGGTTGAATTGATCATACTACATTAGATTCAAAATGATTCAGTCATGTTGATTTGATTCAATTGTTTGACTTGATCATACTACATTTGATTCAAATTGATTCAGTCATGTTGATTTGATTCAAATTGATTCAGTCATGTTGATTTGATTCAATTGGTTGAATTGATCATACTACATTAGATTCAAAATGATGCAGTCATGTTGATTTGATTCAATTAGTTGAATTGATCATACTACATTAGATTCAAAATGATTCAGTCATGTTGATTTGATTCAATTAGTTGAATTGATCATACTACATTAGATTCAAAATGATTCAGTCATGTTGATTTGATTCAATTAGTTGAATTGATCATACTACATTAGATTCAAAATGATTCAGTCATGTTGATTTGATTCAATTGGTTGAATTGATCATACTACATTAGATTCAAAATGATTCAGTCATGTTGATTTGATTCAATTAGTTGAATTGATCATAATATATATGCTACCGCTTGGTAATATTATAAGAAAACATGGAATTAATTTCCACTGTTATGCTGATGACACTCAATTATATATTTCATCACGACCGGACGAAAACGCTAAATTATCTAAACTGACAGCATGTGTTGAAGATATTAAATACTGGATGACGTGTAATTTTCTGCTATTAAATTCAGATAAAACGGAGGTATTACTTATTGGTCCAAAAAACTGCCCACAAAACCTTGCACAATACAACTTTACCTTGGAAGGATGTCCTGTCACTTTATCCACTACAGTAAAAGACCTAGGTGTTATACTAGACCGCAACCTGACATTCGAAAATCATATTTCATATGTTACAAGAACGGCATTTTTCCACCTTAGAAACATTGCTAAGCTACGTAACATGCTATCTATTCCTGATGCAGAAAAGTTAGTTCAGTCATTCATGACCTCGAGATTAGATTACTGTAATGCTTTATTAGCTGGTTGTCCTGCATCCTCAATAAACAAACTACAGTTAGTCCAAAACGCAGCAGCTAGAGTTCTTACTAGGTCAAGAAAATATGATCATATAACACCAATTTTATCATCTCTACACTGGTTACCTATTAAGTTCCGTATCAATTACAAAGTATTGCTACTGACCTATAAAGCCCTAAATGGTTTAGCTCCAGTGTATCTAACGGATCTTCTATCGCCCTACAATCCATCGCGCTCTTTAAGGTCACTAAACTCTAGGCTTCTGGTCATTCCTAGGATATCCAAGTCCACTAAAGGAGGGAGGGCTTTTTCACATTTAGCTCCTAAACTCTGGAATAGTCTTCCTGATATTGTCCGAGGTTCAGACTCGCTGTCCCAGTTTAAAACTAGATTAAAGACACATCTCTTTAGCCAAGCATTCACATTATAATTACCTTTTATACTACAGTTAAATCGGAACAACAGCATTAATATAATATTCTGAACAGCAGCTACGCTAATTATTTCCCATCTGCTTTTCTGTTGTTATCTCGGGACACTAGTCCCGAGGTAAATAGTTCGTCAGCTCCGGTTGGTATCCAGCCTCTCATGAAGACTTCGGATGCCCCAACACCTGTGATGAGACGACTCCACGCCTGTGAAGAGACGACTCAACGCCAGCGTTGTTATGGCCTAAATTAATACACGACTGATTATCTTTTTCGAACATTGTTCTTTAACATTGTGTTTTTTAACATTTTTTATACTGTTCATCTATGAAATGCACTTTCTGTAAAGCTGCTTTGAAACAATGTGTATTGTGAAAAGCGCTATACAAATAAATTTGAATTGAATTGAATTGAATACTACATCAGATTCAAAATGATTCAGTCATGTTGATTTGATTCAATTGTTTGACTTGATCATACTACATTTGATTCAAATTGATTCAGTCATGTTGATTTGATTCAAATTGATTCAGTCATGTTGATTTGATTCAATTAGTTGAATTGATCATACTACATTAGATTCAAAATGATTCAGTCATGTTGATTTGATTCAATTAGTTGAATTGATCATACTACATCAGATTCAAAATGATTCAGTCATGTTGATTTGATTCAATTGTTTGACTCGATCATACTACATTTGATTCAAATTGATTCAGTCATGTTGATTTGATTCAAATTTATTCAGTCATGTTGATTCAATTAGTTGAATTGATCATACTACATTTGATTCAAATTGATTCAGTCATGTTGATTTGATTCAAATTGATTCAGTCATGTTGATTTGATTCAATTGGTTGAATTGATCATACTACATTAGATTCAAAATGATTCAGTCATGTTGATTTGATTCAATTGGTTGAATTGATCATACTACATTAGATTCAAAATGATTCAGTCATGTTGATTTGATTCAATTGGTTGAATTGATCATACTACATTAGATTCAAAATGATTCAGTCATGTTGATTTGATTCAATTGGTTGAATTGATCATACTACATTTGATTCAAATTGATTCAGTCATGTTGATTTGATTCAAATTGATTCAGTCATGTTGATTTGATTCAATTAGTTGAATTGATCATACTACATTAGATTCAAAATGATTCAGTCATGTTGATTTGATTCAATTGGTTGAATTGATCATACTACATTTGATTCAAATTGATTCAGTCATGTTGATTTGATTCAAATTGATTCAGTCATGTTGATTTGATTCAATTAGTTGAATTGATCAAACTACATCAGATTCAAAATGATTCAGTCATGTTGATTTGATTCAATTGTTTGACTTGATCATACTACATTTGATTCAAATTGATTCAGTCATGTTGATTTGATTCAAATTGATTCAGTCATGTTGATTTGATTCAATTAGTTGAATTGATCATACTACATTAGATTCAAAATGATTCAGTCATGTTGATTTGATTCAATTAGTTGAATTGATCATACTACATCAGATTCAAAATGATTCAGTCATGTTGATTTGATTCAATTGTTTGACTCGATCATACTACATTTGATTCAAATTGATTCAGTCATGTTGATTTGATTCAAATTTATTCAGTCATGTTGATTCAATTAGTTGAATTGATCATACTACATTTGATTCAAATTGATTCAGTCATGTTGATTTGATTCAAATTGATTCAGTCATGTTGATTTGATTCAATTGGTTGAATTGATCATACTACATTAGATTCAAAATGATTCAGTCATGTTGATTTGATTCAATTGGTTGAATTGATCATACTACATTAGATTCAAAATGATTCAGTCATGTTGATTTGATTCAATTGGTTGAATTGATCATACTACATTAGATTCAAAATGATTCAGTCATGTTGATTTGATTCAATTGGTTGAATTGATCATACTACATTTGATTCAAATTGATTCAGTCATGTTGATTTGATTCAAATTGATTCAGTCATGTTGATTTGATTCAATTAGTTGAATTGATCATACTACATTAGATTCAAAATGATTCAGTCATGTTGATTTGATTCAATTGGTTGAATTGATCATACTACATTTGATTCAAATTGATTCAGTCATGTTGATTTGATTCAAATTGATTCAGTCATGTTGATTTGATTCAATTAGTTGAATTGATCATACTACATTAGATTCAAAATGATTCAGTCATGTTGATTTGATTCAATTAGTTGAATTGATCATACTACATCAGATTCAAAATGATTCAGTCATGTTGATTTGATTCAATTGTTTGACTCGATCATACTACATTTGATTCAAATTGATTCAGTCATGTTGATTTGATTCAAATTTATTCAGTCATGTTGATTCAATTAGTTGAATTGATCATACTACATTTGATTCAAATTGATTCAGTCATGTTGATTTGATTCAAATTGATTCAGTCATGTTGATTTGATTCAATTGGTTGAATTGATCATACTACATTAGATTCAAAATGATTCAGTCATGTTGATTTGATTCAATTGGTTGAATTGATCATACTACATTAGATTCAAAATGATTCAGTCATGTTGATTTGATTCAATTGGTTGAATTGATCATACTACATTAGATTCAAAATGATTCAGTCATGTTGATTTGATTCAATTGGTTGAATTGATCATACTACATTTGATTCAAATTGATTCAGTCATGTTGATTTGATTCAAATTGATTCAGTCATGTTGATTTGATTCAATTAGTTGAATTGATCATACTACATTAGATTCAAAATGATTCAGTCATGTTGATTTGATTCAAATAGTTGAATTGATCATACTACATTTGATTCAAATTGATTCAGTCATGTTGATTTAATTCAAATTGATTCAGTCATGTTGATTTGATTCAATTATTTGAATTGATCATACTACATTTGATTCAAATTGATTCAGTCATGTTGATTTGATTCAATTAGTTGAATTGATCATACTACATTTGATTCAAATCGAATCACTCATATCAAATTCAAATTGATTCAGGTTATGTGGATCATACTAAATGACTCAGTCATATCAGTGTGATTATGGTTGAACTGATCATATTAATCATGATTAAAGATGATTCAGTCATGTTGATTTGATTCAGATTCAATTGATCATACTACATTTGATTCAAATCTATTCGCTTATATCAATTTGATTCAGGTTATATGGGTCATACTAAATGACTCAGTCATATCAGTGTGATTATGGTTGAACTGATAATATTAATCATGATTAAAGATGATTCAGTCATATCAACTTACTTAATCGCTGCTATATTGATTTAAATTTGATTCAAACTGATTCAGTCATGTTGATTTGATTCAATTAGTTGAATTGATCATACTACATTTGATTCAAATCGAATCGCTCATGTCAAATTGATTCAGGCTATGTGGATCCTACAAAATGATTCAGTCATGTCAAATTGAATAAGGTTGAACTGATCATATTAAATATGATTAAAGATGATTCAGTCATATCAACTTTTGCTATACTGATAATACAATATTTGATTCAAATTGATTCAGTCATTTCAATTTGATTCAGGTTGAATTGATCATTCTACATTTGATTAAAATTGATTCACTCATACAAAATATAATTAATATTGATTTGGATATATCAAATTGAATTAGGTTGAATCCATCATATTACATTTGCTGATATCAAATGATTCAGTTTGAATTGAAAATACTAAATTTGATTCAAATCAATTTTATTTCAATCAATCTTATTAAATTTGAGTTGATTCACTGATATTAATTGATTCAGTTTGAATTTATAATATAACATTTGATTCACGTTGATTCAGTCATATTATTCTGAATCATATTTAGAGATTCAAATGGATTCGGTCACATACATTTGATTCAGTCCCCAAGCATCAATGCTCTGAACTCAAACTGCATCTGCAAAGACACAAATCAATATTCATAGACACATGAGGAAAACACTGGATCTTTAGTTTGGGAAAGCTGTTGTGTTCAGAGTTGATCCAGCAGTTTTAGGGTCTAATCTGTTTCAGAGAACGGCCCAGTGGAGAAGAAAGAGGAGATGCTCCTATAATCCGCCGGTGTTTGCTCCGGGGCTTATTGAGCTGTTTCTCACACAGATCATCTCCATACAGTCTCATTCAGACCAGCTTACAGCATTCCTCAATCATATGTTCTGATATCACTTATTAAAGTGGCATGTTTAATATTACCTGCTGCAACATTTACATTCATGAGACGCTGCAGTTTTTCTCTTCATGTATAGATTTTTGCAAATGATTCGAGCACAAAGCAATTTTACACGATATTTACTCAAATGCTAATA
>CM042250.1:53824972-53829972 GCA_023566225.1 Romanogobio albipinnatus
AACACTCAGAGAACACTCAAGAGTAACGCTCAGAGAACACTCAAGAGTAACGCTCAGAGAACACTCAAGAGTAACACTCAGAGAACACTCAAGAGTAACGCTCAGAGAACACTCAAGAGTAACACTCAGAGAACACTCAAGAGTAACACTCAGAGAACACTCAAGAGTAACGCTCAGAGAACACTCAAGAGTAACGCTCAGAGAACACTCAAGAGTAACGCTCAGAGTAACACTCAAGAGTAACACTCAGAGAACACTCAAGAGTAACACTCAGAGAACACTCAAGAGTAACGCTCAGAGAACACTCAAGAGTAACACTCAGAGAACACTCAAGAGTAACACTCAGAGAACACTCAAGAGTAACACTCAGAGAACACTCAAGAGTAACACTCAGAGAACACTCAAGAGTAACACTCAAGAGTAACGCTCAGAGAACACTCAAGAGTAACGCTCAGAGAACACTCAAGAGTAACACTCAGAGAACACTCAAGAGTAACACTCAGAGAACACTCAAGAGTAACACTCAGAGAACACTCAAGAGTAACACTCAGAGAACACTCAAGAGTAAAACTCAGAGAACACTCAAGAGTAACACTCAGAGAACACTCAAGAGTAAAACTCAGAGAACACTCAAGAGTAACGCTCAGAGAACACTCAAGAGTAACGCTCAGAGAACACTCAAGAGTAACGCTCAGAGAACACTCAAGAGTAACACTCAGAGAACACTCAAGAGTAACACTCAGAGAACACTCAAGAGTAACACTCAGAGAACACTCAAGAGTAACACTCAGAGAACACTCAAGAGTAACGCTCAGAGTAACACTCAAGAGTAACACTCAAGAGTAACACTCAGAGTAACACTCAAGAGTAACACTCAGAGTAACACTCAGAGTAACACTCAAGAGTAACGCTCAGAGAACACTCAAGAGTAACGCTCAGAGAACACTCAAGAGTAACGCTCAGAGAACACTCAAGAGTAACACTCAGAGAACACTCAAGAGTAACACTCAGAGAACACTCAAGAGTAACGCTCAGAGAACACTCAAGAGTAACACTCAGAGAACACTCAAGAGTAACACTCAGAGTAACACTCAAGAGTAACGCTCAGAGAACACTCAAGAGTAACGCTCAGAGTAACACTCAAGAGTAACACTCAGAGAACACTCAAGAGTAACACTCAGAGAACACTCAAGAGTAACGCTCAGAGAACACTCAAGAGTAACACTCAGAGAACACTCAAGAGTAACACTCAGAGAACACTCAAGAGTAACGCTCAGAGAACACTCAAGAGTAACACTCAGAGTAACACTCAAGAGTAACGCTCAGAGAACACTCAAGAGTAACGCTCAGAGTAACACTCAAGAGTAACACTCAGAGAACACTCAAGAGTAACACTCAGAGAACACTCAAGAGTAACGCTCAGAGAACACTCAAGAGTAACACTCAGAGAACACTCAAGAGTAACACTCAGAGAACACTCAAGAGTAACACTCAGAGAACACTCAAGAGTAACACTCAGAGAACACTCAAGAGTAACGCTCAGAGAACACTCAAGAGAAACACTCAGAGAACACTCAAGAGTAACACTCAGAGAACACTCAAGAGTAACACTCAGAGAACACTCAAGAGTAACACTCAGAGAACACTCAAGAGTAACACTCAAGAGTAACACTCAGAGAACACTCAAGAGTAACAAATAGTAATCAAATAAATACAAAGCAGTATCCAGATGCATGTTGACTAAATTTAAGCATTAAAGAGAAAACAGTGTCTTCACTTTTATCTTTTTACACATTCATTTCCAACATATAATTGAATGAGAACGCCTTGTGAAAGAATTTGGTTTAACTGCTGCCATCTCTACGAAAGTGATCATCCTAACAAGGTTTTGGCGGAGTCGGAGTGACTGTGTCGCCCGCGCACTTTCGCTTTAGTGGCCAAGAGCGGAAAGTTGAATGACAGGTGACGAGAACCAATCAGATTGGATAAAATAACACGCATCCAATTCTGATTCGCCAGGGATGCAGCGACCTGTGCCCGGAGGAGGATCTTTAAGAAACCAATTAGAGACCAGCTTCAGGTCACATGCTGCCCGTAGATTTTTGGACTCAGATAGACGTCCATTTGTCCAGCGTCCCTCGCGCATGAAACATATTGAAGAACATATAAAATAGTTAACCGATCAAAGCCAGTTTTTATTAAATTCTGAGGCTCTTACTAACAGCCGGCACGTCGTATGAGTAAACTATTTTATTTTTATTTCATTTTTATATCATTTTTGTATACATGTATGTTTCTGGCCCCAGTGCCCTCTATTGACCAGCCAACACTGCTTTAAAGGTGCCCTAGAATGATTTGAAACAACATTTTAAATTGTTCTCTGGTATCTACATAGAGGGTATATGGCTTATTTAAGGTCAATAATTGTCCAGATACGGTTTTACAGGTCCATTTACAACTCTAGAAATCTTCCCCAGGATGAAATGGTCTATTTTTGCCTTATTTGGAAGGGTCATGAATATTAATGCAGAGTTCTGCTCTGATTGGCTGTTTCACCGCGTGGCTCAATGATAGCAGGCACGTCTATACTGACCGTCATGACGATGGAGAGATTAGGCATTCAACCTTATATGTTTGAGCCTGTTTCTGATGAAGATGCAGATTTTGAGGAACAACATGTTTTGAGATTGGAAATGGACGCTTCTGAATGGTAAGTTAAGTTTTATTTTAATTAGGAACCTGCAAAATCATTACGTCCATATCAGAACTTCAGCCTAAACGATAACTAGCATATAGCATTAAATATACACATCAGCAGTCACAACTTTATTAGCATTGTAAAAACATTGTAATTATTGTAATGTGTCCCTGTATGATTTTACAATGATAGCGTCTTCACTTTGAATCACAAACTGAACTGGGTAGTGCTTAAATATGTTGTTTGTACAGTAACGTTTGAGTTTGACAGTAGAGAACTGATTTAAAAGTCGATTTATTTAGCCATTTAGTTATGTAAGATACTTGGATTATCCTATTGTTACTGTACTAGCATCTTGCGTTGGATCTAGACAACAACGGGGATATTATCGTTAATGTTGTCTCTCTAAGAAACTTTCAATTTAATCAGAAATTGTTTAGACAGTCTAGAAGTGGATAAATCACTGCTTGCAGGAATATGGTTGGAATTGCCCCTTTCTTCAGTGTCAGACGCTGAGCAAAGCCGGATTGATATTGTCCCAGGTTTGAAAAACTGTCCGTGGTGAAATGGGCCGAGCAAACTAACAACTTTGAATTATATTGTTGCGGTATCCGATTATAAATAAACATCAGCCATGCCTGTTGACATGTTTTATCTGTGGGAAGAGTATGAAGCGTCTTCACATCCCCTGCACAGCCTGGAACATGACATTTGTTTCCATGATCTGCCATGTTCGCTGTCCTCACGTGATGCTTGTTTACCTGACAGTGAACATGTGCTTGCATATGCAAATTTTGGGGGGCGTACATATTAATGATCCCGGCGATTGCATCACTCTCGGTGTTACGTTGAGACTATTTTTCCGTGGTGTTTTTCACAAACGAGATTTACATATGAAGGAGGAGGCAGTGGTGTTTGAGACTCACTGTATGTGATTTACATGCACTGAACTCCTGTTATTTAACTATGGCAAGGCTCATTCAATTTTTCATTCTAGGGCAGCTTTAAACTCTTTAACCCACTGACGGATATCTTTAAATGTGTTGGTCCTTGGCATCAAACCCCAGTTTCAAAGCATTAAATAACACAGACTGGAGCATGAAGGGAAGTGAGGCGTTCCAGGTGCATGATGGGTACATGGGAGCGTGTCCCAGTGGGCGGGTTCGGATCGGCGGGTCATTAGTAGGTCTTTGACCTGGACCGCAGGCCTGATCCTGAACACATTCACATTAATGCAGCAGATCATGAGGCTCACCGGGATCCTCCATCCTCCAACAATACACTCCTGTAGAGCCGTCACTTCAGACCGGCGTTCAAAGCCCCGGCCCTCCCCCGCCCGTCTGCCTCTCAGCTCACGCTTGTGTATTAGCCAACAAAGCAGACGCAACACAACCGCTGTAACCGCGTCCTCCTCACACCAGTGTGTGTGTGTGTGTGTGTGTGTGTGTGTGTGTCAGTGCTAAATGAGTGATTAACATGTGAAGGTAAAACAGAAGGCCTGTTAATGGCGGCTTCAGAGGGACAGTGAAAGTGTGTGAGGATTCCCTCAATGGACTAAACCTAATAACACCTACTGGATCATATGCTAATTTCTAAGGCCTCTTAATGATGAGCATGATCTGATAAATCTGTCAAACACAATCGGATCTGAGCAATGAATCTGAATTAGGCACTAATAAGGAACACAAGTCTAAATACAGTCAGGAGGATTCAGTCATGTCACAATTGATTCAAAGTGATTCAGTCATGTCAGGAGGATTCCTTGCTTAATCTATTTTATGAATTAATAAGTTGAATCAGTCATATAATTCAAATCGATCCCGTCATATACATTTGATTCAGGGAATCATCTGATTCAAATGAATGCAGTCAAATCAAAGTTGTTTCACATTGAATCGATCATTATATCTGATTCAATTTGACTCGATCATTGAAATGAAATGATCATATTAAATATAATACAAGTTAATACAATTTGATTAAAGTTGAACATATTACATTTGATTCAAATGAATGCATTCAAATCAAAGTTGTTTCAGGTTGAATCGATCATATTAACTTTGATTTATGCTGATTCAGTTATCATTATATCTGATTCAAGTTGATTCAGTCATATACATTTGATTCGTGCTGAATCGATTAAATTAAATATAATTCAAGATCATTCAATTGTGTCAATTTGATTCAGGGTGATTCAGTCATATCAATTTGATTCAGGATGATTCAGTCATATCAATTTGATTCAGGATGATTCAGTCATATCAATTTGATTCAGGATGATTCAGTCATATCAATTTGATTC
>CM042250.1:53837472-53842472 GCA_023566225.1 Romanogobio albipinnatus
ATGGACCTTTGGGTTGAAGGTGGACGTGATGGTGAGTTCTGAGCTTCTGAGAAAACCGAAGAAGGCCAAAATGAACATTGCATCCAGGGTGCGGGAGGTATTGGTGGAGTGGTAGCCTCGGCGGAGGGTGGAGATACATTTAGTGAGTATATCTAGAGTTATTGGTTGTCTGGCGTCTGGGTGGGTGGGCTGGGTTTTTTGGATGCCTTTGATGAGCATGGATGTTTGTGAATTGGCTATTTCTGAAGAGGGCAGACCAAAAATGAGTTTGTGAAAAAATTGAATTCCGCTTAGATAACCCTTGATGGAGCTGGCTTGGAGGTTCTTAATACTGTTGAGATGAGATATGAATGAAGTGATGGTAAGCAAAGAAAAATCAGGGAAATTCAGGTTGTATGTGGAGTGGAAAGACTTGAAACACTTCCATGCAGTTAGGTAAGATTGGAGGGTTCTGGGGGAAACGGCTTGAAGAATGGAATTCAGAGAGGCGTCAAGGAGGGGTTTCAATGGGTGGTTTATGGGAACATCAGCTCTGAATAGTGAGGTACTGGGGTTGGGAATGGGTCCGCCTCTGGTGCCAACAGCCTGAATTTCTGGAAAGCAAAACGAGAGAGAGAGTCAGCTATTTGATTTTTGGACCCAGGAATATGTTTTGCAATTATGATGAACTGGTCACAGGCTGAAATCCAAATGAGGCGTCTCAGGAGAGGCATTAGTGCGGGGGAATGTGAACGTCCTTTGTTAATGCAATGCACGGTTGCTTCGTTGTCACAGTGCACTATAATGCTGTTCGTGGACCATTCTTTACCCCACAGGAAGGCTGCTACGACTAAAGGATACAACTCGAACAGTGCTGAGGATGTTAGTGACTGTGGTGAGTCTGACAGCTGGGTGGGCCATGTGGATGCGAACCAACGGCCTTGGTAAAATCCCCCAAAACCAATGGAGGGAGCTGCGTCGGTAAACAGTTGAATATCCACAGGGAGAGAAACCAGATTATTATAGAAAAAAGACAGCCCATTCCATTGTTTAAGGAAAGTTATCCATAAACTGAGCTCGTTGCAGCACAAACTAGTTAGGGAGATTTGGTCCTCTAGCGCGTGAACTGAAGATGCGAGGGAGAGGAGATGTGAGATGAAAGGGCGGCCTTGCGGAATGATGCGCATCGCAAAGTTTAAGTGGCCGAGCAGGGATAGTAGCTCACGTTTGGAACAGTTTGGACTGTCTAGGAGGGTGGATGCGACCAGAATTATCCTGTCGATTTTTTCCTTGGGAAGTGAGGCCTGGAAGTTAACTGTATCCAAGTTAATGCCCAAAAATTCGATGGACGTGGCTGGGCCCATGGTTTTGTCTTGGGCGATTGGAATCCCGAGCTCAGCGAAGACCTTTTGGACTGTGAGAAGATGTGCAGCCGGGATGGAGCCTGGTGGTGAGATGATTAGGAAATCATCTAGCAAGTGAATTATGTAGGGAATTGAGTAGTTGTTGGAAAGAATCCAACAGATAGCTTCTGATAGCATGTCAAAAATCTTGGGGCTACTTTTGCAGCCAAAAGTTAAACGTACAGAAAAGTAAAATTTTCCGTGCCAGCGTACGCCGAATAAATGCCATGAATCTGGGTGGATTGGCATCACTTTAAATGCGGAAGTGATGTCGACTTTGGCGAGCCAAGCGCCGCGACCCGCATCTTGAATCAAGGTTATAGCTTGATCGATGTTGTGGTAATTGAGAGAGAATTCTTCAAGCGAGATTAGGCTGTTTATGCTTGGAAACGGAGAGTTGTGAGGGGCTGAGAGGTCGATAATTAAGCGTTTTTTGCCTGAAAACTTCCTGGTGGCCACTCCGATAGGGCTGATGCGGAAACACTCGAAAGGGGGAGTGTTAAAGGGTCCGATCATGAAGCCTGATTCGATTTCTTTATTGATTAGAATATCAACTGTATCAGGCTCAGCGAGAGCGGACTGGAGATTGTCACATATGATACTTTGAGTTGGGAGGCTTTCCACGCCGGGTTTGAAACCGTGCTCGAGACCAGACAGTAAATAGTCAGTAAAGTTAGTGTTAGGGTGGTGAGACAATTCAGTAGACAAACGGGAAATATTCACGGGAGTCGACAGGTAATTTTTTGAATCTTTATTTACGGCTCTTTTAACAGGGCATATTGTGCGGGCATGAGCGCCGCCACAATAGCTGCAAATGTGCATGAAACGACAACGTTGTCGTGAGCATCGTCCCGAGTTGAAGTTGTTGCAAACTTGACTGCTGGATGAATAGGTGTTTCTTCTTTTGGAATCAATGGAAGAGTCGTTGAAATTGATGTTTGCTGGCCGCGGGACATAACTGGTAGATTTTACTTGTGGTGAATCCGTGCTGGGGGAATTTGAAGGGTTAATCAAAGGACAAGCTGTGGTGGAGTGAGAAACAGATCTGCAAACCGCGCAGGAAATGTTACGGCAGCCTAGGAACACTCTGTTGTGTAATTCTGTGTCTAAAGCGCCCCAGTAAGGACACTGGTTCCACTGAGCTACACGGACGGCGCATTTTGCTGAGAACAGCTTATGATAAGTATAAAAATGGGTCCCTCCATACGATAACGCAAGCTCTGCAATTATCGCGAGATAATCGTTTAATTCTCGTCTCCTGTTGGGGAGTTCAGCGCAAATTATTTCGCTGAAACGGCTGAAAGCAATAGCAAATTCAGAGAACGAAAGAATGCGGGATGAATTATGTGCTGGGTTTTTGAGAGTGACTGCAAAATCACCACAGTCGATTTGACGATCTGAAACTGAGGGAGGGAGTAAAGAAAGAAGGGAAGATAAATCGATATCCGCACCTGTGAGGATCTGTGCTCTGATGTTGCTGGCAACAGGGGGAGGTTCCAAGGCTGTAGCATTCGGCGGGATGGGCATTGGTGTCGCAGAAAATAAGGTAAAAGGAGAACGAGTTTGGGGAAAAGTGTTAGGAGGAAGGAAAGCTGGAGCTGAGGCCGCTTGCGGAGGCAACCTCTCGCTTAGGTCGGCCCCGGGCAGAGGAGGAACGGGAAAAGTGGGAAAAGAGCCAAGTTGGGGAGGAAAAAAAGGCAACTGGGCCTGCGCCGCTAGCGGAGGCAGCCTCGCGCTAGATTTTGATGGTGGGGCTGCAGGCCAAGGACAAGGGAAAGGGTTAGCCAAAGTGGCAGAAAAAGGCTGTGATAGCGGAGCCTGCGCTGCTGGCGGAAGCATACTCACGCTGAAAGGACAGCCTGGGGAAAAGGAAGCTGGCATTGTGGGCTGTGGTGCAACGCTGGAAAAAGCTGCGGCCTGTAGCTCGGCGGAGCAGAGAGACGAGTTGGGCTGGGTGGCGTCGGCGGCAGCGGTGGCAGTGGCGGCGGGATCTGGGGCGCGGCCCAGGCTAGCTGAAGGCCTGCTGCAGCGGACTGGCGCTCGAGGAAGGACCGGTCCTGCGAGGGACGGAGAGGGTGTTTTATGAGAGCGTGAGTTTGGAGCCTTGTGATTTCTTGACCTGTTGGCGGTTCTGGAAAGTGGAGTGGATTTTGGAGATGGAGAAGCTGCTTGGAGAGACACGTAAAGGTTGTATAGTTGAGATTTATTCATTCTTCTAGAAAAATGCACGTCAGCGCTGATTAGCGCTTGCCTTAAACCCAACACGGTCCATTTTTCTATTGCTGGAATCGTAGGTTGTGCTGAAGTGTAGGAGGAAGCTGGAGATGATGGATGTCTTGATGGTGGAGGCGATGGCACGCCTCTGCGTCTCGGGGTACGGGAGGCGGCGCGGCTGGGCCGACGGCCGCGTTGTGTTGCTGGAGGTTCGGGTGCTGTGTCCTGTTGAGTCGGGGTGCTCCTTGCATCGGTGGGATGCTGTAGGGGATCCTGGGCAACAAGAGAATCGTCATCGGACGGATAAAGTTCTATCTCAGACATTGTAACGGATGGTAAGGACCAAATGCTGCAAAACTTGTCGAGAAACATTGGTGAGTTGACTGGGTATTTATATTATCCTCCACTTGTGCTGATTGGGTAGACATGTTGATTACTTATTGCTGACAGCTGGTTGGAATGACATGATGATTAGATAGATCATTTGAACGTGCTCCTCCCGAACTTTGTTACTGAAACATCATGAGAAGAAATCACCAACAGACAAAACACACTCCCTCCAAACACAACAAACAACATGTGTGTGTATATACGGCAATAATTGAAATATTATTGATCAATTATTATTATTAACAACAATAATATGATAAATATTATGATTATATATATATATATATAATTATTATAATAATTAAAATATTTGTAAAAATTTGTAAACAGTAAAATTATTTAATAATAATATATCAAATATCCTTATTAAAATACATTATTATTAATTATATATACAGTATATATATATAAAATAATAAATGTAATGTAAACATTTGTTATTATTAATAATAATAATAAAGATACTATTATATTATAAATATAACAATTTAACACAAACTGTATTATTAAAGTATGTTTGCTGTATATGGTGTGTGACGGGGGTGAGGTTATCAGTCGGATCTGCTGAGGATGTGCAGGCCCTGATTTCCCTTCTCTCGTTTTCTGCTTTTGTAAAACAAACAGAACAAACTGGCACGAAAACATCATTCAGTGCAGACTCAGAGCCACTCTTATCAGATCAACAAGCAGAAACCAGCTCTGGACACACACTCAACGCGTGTGTGTGTGTGTGTGTGTGTGTTCACATCACAGCTGGACAGATGCTCACCTGAGGTCAGCCTGACATGTGTGTGTGTGTGTGTGTGTGTGTGTGTGTGTGTGAGTGTCCGTGTAAGTTTGTGTGTGTGTGTGTGTGTGTCCGTGTAAGTGTGTGTGTGTGTGTGTCCGTGTAAGTGTGTGTGTCCGTGTAAGTGAGTGTGTGTGTGTGTGTGTCCGTGTAAGTTTGTGTGTGTGTGAGTGTCCGTGTAAGTGTGTGTGTGTGTGTGTGTGTGTGTGTGAGTGTGTGTGTGAGTG
>CM042250.1:53849972-53867472 GCA_023566225.1 Romanogobio albipinnatus
GCGAATAATGTGAATCCAGCAGACACATGCACTGTAAGAGTTGAGAAGACGCGCAGCATCAGTCCTGAGCTTTATTCCGTCTCTCTTGTCCTTCATGAATGAAAGAGGGACAGAAAATAGGAAGGAGGAAAAGCCTGAGGGGCATAAAGAGGGCCGGGGGTATTTAGCGGGTTTCACCCTCTCTGACTGCGTCCTTCCCTGCGCGGGTCTCTGTGCGCTCGGGCCGCTGACTGGATGGACAGCTGCTATTAAAAGTTGATTGTTTCAGGTTCACAGAGTGTGAAAGGGTGTTATTGGGGTCTGCGATCCCCGTGAGGGTGGTCTCCGCGCCGCAGAGAGGGCGAGAGGGGGAGGCAAAGGAAAGTGTCACGTGACACGAGTCTCGCTGCGCAGCCCCAAAAAGGAATCTGGCGGAAAAACACACCACTTGTTGCCGCCTGCCTGCCTGGATTCTGCCTTGGCCGGCTTTAGTGAACGCCGTCTCTCACACACTTGGATTCACACAGTAAAACACAGCAAGGAACATCCCACCCACATACACACACACACACACACACACACACACACACACACACACACACACACACACACACACACACACCTATTTAGACTAAACAGACAAAAACTGCAGTCCGAAAGACCCTTAGACTCAGAGAAATAAAGGTTCTTCATTGGCATTGATGGAACATTTAACATCCACGCAATCTTTCCATCCCACAAAAGGTTCTTTAAATGATTAAAATGTTCTTCACACACACACACACACACACACACACACACACACACACACACGGTAGTTTTAAGAACTGACCACTGAAAGGTGCTTTAGAGGAACCAAAAACGGTTCTGCATCGGTCAAGCGCGTCCATCTAATGCGCACGTTCGTACAGAACAATGGAAAACTGAGGTATTCAAAAATAGTGCGCACGTTTAGTCTCTGTAAACCTGAATGAGTTGGCAAAACTCAAAGAAATGTAAAGTTTAAGTAAAGCAGAACTTGCAGATTTATATTTTGTGCATTTGAATGGCTCTGAACTTGAAATATTTGAGTAAGCTCATTCATTATCTTAAAAACATCATGTGATCTCACACGTTTAGGATGGAAACTTCAATTAATGTCACCTTGCTCATTGGTCACACAATGCTTTGGTAGCATTAGCATTAGCATAGCACTCGCTGAATGAGGACAAAAACATTTAACATAAATCTGTTCTCAAACTAAACTCATGATCCACGCGCCACCAAACCCAACATAACACAAACTCTTCTAGCATAACTAAACATTAAACACTACTAAATCTCCAGCTTAACGTTCATCTCGCACAAAAAACCCACTTCATTTTGACATTTACTGTCCCTTTTAGTGTCATGGCAAAGCATGCTGGGAAATAGAAATTTGAGTTAGTCTAAATTAAAAGAATCAAGTTCATCAAACTCAAAACAATCAAACGTTTCAGATTTACTTAAAATGTGTCCGTTTTGAGAACTCAGAAACTCATGAAAGGTCATTTGTTTCATTTGAGTTGAACAAATCATTATTTTAAGTGATATCGATGTTTATATGTATTATATTCTTCTCCTTCATATTGCATTGTGGTCTAAACTGTTTATATTTAATATGTCTCTTTTATTAAGGTCTGTACACTACTGTTGATTTATTGTGCTTTATAAAAACATTTGATTATATGTGCTATTCGCTTGTGTTGATAAAGAGAAATGCTACTTTGTATCTTCATATTATATTCCAGCAAAGAATATTTACTCGCATTTGCTGCGTCAAAATATGAGGGTAAATGTGTTCAGAGCAGACGGAATAATGATTGAGTGCGACCTGTACCTTCTATTAAAGGGATAGCGCACCCAAAAATGATCATTTTGTACTTACTCACCCTCAAGTTGTTCCAAATCTGTACGAGTTTCCTTCGATTAAACACAAAAGAAGATATTTTGCCAACAGACAGTTGACGGCACACATGTATTTTTTAGGACTATGGAAGTCGACGGGTTAAATATCTTCTTTTGTGTTCAACATAAGGAAACTCACACAGGTTTGGAACAACCTGAGGGCGACACAATTTTATAAAGGATGACAAAAGTTTCATTTCTGGGTGTACTATCCCTTTAAGTGCTGAGATATTTTGATAATAAAATTACACACTGTAAAAATTATGTAAAAAAACATGTTTTTACATTGTTTTAACACTTCAAAATAAGCAATTTTCAACTTTTTTTAAAGTTAATACAAGGTTCAACTCATTTTAAGGTAAAAGTCAGTTAAGCGTAATTAAAGTTGAAATGACTTAAACATCCAAGTTGATTGTACTTAAAAATTCCAGGCTGCAACTTTTTTTTATACAGTGTAACGCTTAAATAATTAATTGTTTTGAGTAGAGCCAACTCAAATGAAACAACTGACCTTTCATGAGTTTCTGAGTTCTCAAAACGGACACATTTGAAGTAAATCTGAAACGTTTGATTGTTTTGAGTTTGATGAACTTGATTCTTTTCATTTAGACTAACTCAAATTTCTATTTCCCAGCATGCTTTGCCATGACACTAAAAGGGACAGTAAATGTCAAAATGAAGTGTTTTTTTGTGCGAGATGAACGTTAAGCTGGAGATCTAGTAGTGTTTAATGTTTAGTTATGCTAGAAGAGTTTGTGTTATGTTGGGTTTGGTGGCGCGTGGATCATGAGTTTAGTTTGAGAACAGATTTATGTTAAATGTTTTTCTGTCCTCATTCAGCGAGTGCTATGCTAATGCTAATGCTACCAAAGCATTGTGTGACCAATGAGCGAGGTGACATTAATTGAAGTTTCCATCCTAAACGTGTGAGATCACATGATGTTTTTAAGATAATGAATGAGCTTACTCAAATATTTCAAGTTCAGAGCCATTCAAATGCACAAAATATAAATCTGCAAGTTCTGCTTTACTTAAACTTTACATTTCTTTGAGTTTTGCCAACTCATTCAGGTTTACAGAGACTAAACGTGCGCACTATTTTTGAATACCTCAGTTTTCCATTGTTCTGTACGAACGTGCGCAATAGATGGACGCGCTTGACCGATGCAGAACCGTTTTTGGTTCCTCTAAAGCACCTTTCAGTGGTCAGTTCTTAAAACTACCGTGTGTGTGTGTGTGTGTGTGTGTGTGTGTGTGTGTGTGTGTGTGTGTGTGTGTGTGTGTGTGTGTGTGTGTGTGTGTGTGTGTGTGTGTAGAACATTTTGATCATCTAAAGAACCTTTTGTGGTGATTTGCCACTATTTTTTTACACTTTTTACATTGTTATTGTGGCCGAAATGGCAACTGTGCATCAATAATTTAGTGCATTTCACATTATTGTGGTTGTTTAGTTAATAAGATACCATGCACAGTGCTCATCTCTTGATTTGACATGCATTAGTACATTTACAAAATCCTATTTTACATAAGACGAAGACATGCATTGCTAAATTAAGTTGCTAATTAGATTTTTTTTTAAATGCAATGGTTCTAATTTTCCTCAAATCACAGAATCCTCTCAAACTAAATCATATACGCATGAACAATTGAGTGAATAACCATGTAGATAACACAGTAATGGAAGTCATAACTGTTTTTATTGTATAAACAGAAGAGCAAATTGTGGGCGAAATGCATTTTGCATGGCGATTACATGATATTTTAAAGTTAAATGCATGAGCGTACTCAAATATTTGTACAAAATAAAAATCTGCAAGTTCTGCTTTACTTAAACTTTACATTTCTTAACTTAATCAACTTGCATGAGCCCTTCACTATGTCCGGTTTCTTCTTGTAATGCACGTTTTCTGATGTTTCCGTATGGATGAGAAACATTTGGAAAACACGGAGAGGTTCTCAAACTAAAGCGCTGTGTGTGAATCAGTTACTGAGGCGATGGGCCTTCACGTGACGAGTTCAGCCTGTGGTTCTCCACCCACATCCAAGCATAAGGTGACGCGCATGCATCGCCCCTTTAGCACTCCGGTGTGTAACATCTCAAGCCGTCTCCGAGGGAGGCTTCAGGCCAGATCTGTGCCGAGTGTGAGTATGCTAACGGAAGCCTTTTGCCTCTAACGCAGGTCCATCAAACACTAATGAGCTCGGGGGGGAAGAGGAAGACACCCTACAGAGTCTTTCTCACCTCAACACATCGACCGGGATTCGCCTGCAGCTCATAAAGGCCTGCCAGATGAGGAGAGTGGACAAGAGCAAATACTGATATCACGAAAACCACGGACTGAGGCGTGCGGAGGTCAAACTCTGGTCAGGGAAACCCAATGCATGGACATACAGTGCCTTATTTTAATTCATGATCGTTTGTTTATAACCATAAAAATGTTAAACACAAAGAGAAATGGGGCGTTATGACATCAGCCCCTCATACACATGATTTTCACACGGCAATTACACAGATTTATGAAGATTATGTCTGATTTTAAACTTTCACAGCCTCTTTTCTCCCCTGATCTCACATAATGTGTAGTTTGTGACCGCAATCAAAAGCCACAGCTGCAAAATACACAATCCTGGATCGTTCAAAACTGCATATATGCAGTCAAACTAAAATATAGTTCATGCATGTAGTAAACTGTGACATATTATACCCCAAAACCGCTTTGAGCTGAGCATGTTTTGCTGAAGTGTTTGTTCTTGAATTGCTAATGTGACCTTTGACCCCACAGACTGAACTAAATGAAGCATTGCTTGAGCTAAACTGGTATTATCTAATTGTGTAGTTCAATCTGATTGGTTTATTGTGATCCATTACATCCCTGATAATGTGAGAAAAGTGTCTGAATACATGTTGGTTTGACTGTATATGCATACATATAAAATGCTGGGTTAAAAACAACCCAAGTTGGGTTAAAAATGGACACACCGAGCGGTTGGGTTGAATCTTTGTTTTATTTATTTTAATGCCCGTATTACTCACTTAAAATTAACCTAAAATATGTTGGAAATTAACATTTATTAATATGTTTAATAAATGACCTACACTGTAAAAAATGCTGGGTTGTTTCAACCCAAATGTGGGTCAAATATGGACAAACCCAGACGTTGGGTTACATTTTTTAATACATTTTTAACCCAGCGGTTGCGTTTGTCCATATTTTATCCAAATTTGCATTGAAACAACCCAGCATCTTTTAGAGCGTAAGTTTAATGAATAATAATTAAACAATAAGCATTTATTCAATTGCTTATTAATAAATATTACCCTTGCCTCAAGTAATTATGAGTTTTAATTTCCAACATATTTTCACTAAGAAGATTTTTAAGTTTAATGAATAGCTACACAGTAAAAAATGCTGGGTTAAAAATAACCCAAGTTGGGTTGAAAATGGACTAACCCAGCAATTGGGTCGTTTTAACCCAGCGGTTGGGTTAAATGTTTGCTTAAAACGACCCAATTGCTGGGTTAGTCCATTTTCAACCCAACTTGGGTTTTTTTAACCCAGCATTTTTTAGTGTGCAATAATTAATAAGCATTTATTCAATTGCTTATTAATAAATGTTCACCTTGTCTCTAGTAAATTTTAATTTCCAAAATACTTTGGGTTCATTCATTTTTAAACAATAGTTGGGTTAAATAAAACTACCCAACAGGGCAAACATTCAACCCAACCGCTGTGTGTGTCCATTTTCAACTCAACTTGGGTTGTTTTTAACCCAGCATTTTTTACTGTGTAGCTATTCATTAAACTTAAAAATCTTCTTAAAAATGCTGTTGTTTCAACCCAAATATGGGTCAAACATGGACAAACCCAACTGCTGGGTTACATTTTTTAATTCCATTTTTAACCCAGCAGTTGGGTTTGTCCATGTTTGACTCAAATTTGGGTTGAAACAACAGCATTTTTAAGAGTGTAAAAAGTTTGATGAATCATTTATTACCGGTAAATCGCTTATTAATAAATGTTCACATTGCCTCAAGTAATTATGAGTTTTAATTTCAAACATAATTTGGGTTCATTCATTTTTAACCAATACTTGTGTTAAATAAAAACCCAACAGGGCAAAATGTGTGTCCATTTTCAACTCAACTTGGGTTGTTTTTAACCCAGCATTTTTTTAGCGTATATAGTATATGCAAACGGTAAAAATGAAATATAATTAAATGTTGACATGCAACATTTTTTTGCAGTGGTTTTGCACGCAGACCTCCCGTTAGAGGCTTCAGGTTAGATGGACACATTTGGTAAAGATATTCGGCACTTCAAGCATTTCCCGTTACAAGAAACAGCTGTTGAGAGTGTGGAAGAGCAGACTGACCTCCACACTATCACATCAGATGACATGATCCAAACGAAACCTTGCATGGAAACAGTTCTGTATACCCAGCACAACTCGCTCAGTCTGAGACTCGAGACCACCGGGACACTGGAGACCGAGCCCCGAGAGACCACCGTCGGGCACGAGCAGCGCAATAAACAGAGAATCACTGAGAATAAAGACGTGCTGGAAACTTTAATAAGCTTGAGCCTCTTCTGTGTGTCTGTGTGACTTAAACACTTACTCAAGAGACCCTCAGCAGATGAGTGTGTAATAGACACACATGTTTGGATTGTTAATCAATGCGCAAACATTCCACTCGAGCGCACGCACACTCGCACTGATACAACTAAACATTAAAGTTCACACTCGCACTGATGTAACATTCAGCATTTAATACACACTCTGTGTGTGTGTGTGTGTTTACTGTGAAGGAATAGCGCGTTACCTTAGAGGACTGGATCCTGCCTTCATCAGTCTGTGTGGCCTCACTGGGATCCCAGCAAACTCCAACTTTTCCCTGGAAAACTTGGAGCTGAAAGCCGAGCGCGTCCCGATGGGGGTTCGAGAATTTCCAATAAAGCCCCTCTTTCTCCTCACACACACACACACACACACACACACACACACACACTCACTCAGATGCAGATGCAGATAGGAGCTCTAAACTCTCCTCTTCATATATAGATATGAGTGTGTGAATATTCTCCGCTTCAGGCTCACGTGAACACACACTCCACAGAACTTTTCTCTAAAGTTTTTAGGAAAGACATTCCATATTCGGTGCCGCCGGTCCCGTGAGCCCAAAGTTGCAGCGGCAGCGCGAGAATGCGAGACCTCCCCCTCCCTCCCCTCTCTCTCTCTCTCTCTCTCTCTCTCTATCCCTCCCTCTCTCTCTCTCTCTCTCTCTCTCTCAGACTCCGTGGACCACCCCGAAACAGGAAGTTCACTTTTTGTTTTTCTTTAAGGGAAAAAAGAGAAAGCTCTGCTGGTCAGCGTCATTCCTACAGCATCAGTAACTCCCACAATAATGAGTAATAATAATCATAATATAATCAATCTGCTATTTAGCCTATTTTAGAAATCAAATAAATTCACACTGGATCGGTTTTCTTACAATGCTTTAGTCTGATGTATGCGCTCTGAACAAAATCAGCAGCACTAATAGCCCACGAACCACTGGATTCGAAATGTGGACACTGTCGCTTTAAGAGCTGTTTTACGGGCGCACCGCAAAACCCGGAGCGGAGCGCAAACATCCGCAGGATTGAGTTTGGGTTTGGAGGGGTGATGATGTGTGATAAAAGTAACCAGACAGAGATATATCCATGTGTCCGAAGCACTGAATAACATCGATTATGCATAATTTTCAGAGTAAGCGGAAATTTCACAATGTTGCATTTGTTCGGAAATCAAAATCGCTGAATAAAAAATTTAATGTATGGATTTAGAAATGTATAAATCTTTTATGTAGGATTGGAATAATTTTCATTGTAGCCTAAGTGTTATTTTGCCAAAAAGTTTTTTATGAAATTTCATAACGATGCATTTTGTTCGGAATCTTATACGATCGAATCAAAATTAAATCACTGAATAAAAATTTAATTCAATGTTAGAAGTTTAGAAATGTATAAATCTATTATGTAGGATTGGAATAATTTTCATAGTAGCCTAAGCGCTAATTCTCCGTGTAAAATACGTTTTTATGAAATTTCACATTGTTGCATTTTGTTCGGAATCTAATGTATAAATTGATTATATAAGTTAGGCGTAATTTTCATAGTAAGCGCTAATTTGTCAGAACGTGTAAAAAGGTAAAGCGTTTTTACGACATTTCACAACATTTTATTTTTTCTTCGGAATCTAATATAATCTAATCAAAATTAAATCACTGAATAAAAATGAAATTCAAGGTTAGACATTTAGAAATGTATAAATCTATTATGTAGGCTAGAATAATTTTCATAGTAGCCTAAGCGCTAATTTGCCGTGTAAAACGTTTTTACAACAACGTTGATTTTTTTCTTCGGAATCTAATAAAAATGTAATCACTGAATAAAAAATTCAATGTATGGATTAAGAAATGTATAAATCGATTATGTAGGATTGGAATCATTTTCATAATAGCTTAAATGCTAATTTGCCGTGTAAAACGCGTTTTTATGAAATTTAACAATGTTGCATGTTTTTCGGAATCTAATATATTCTAATCAAAATGAAATCATTGAATAAAAATGTCATTGTATGGATTGAGAAATGTATAAATTGATTATATAGGTTAGGCATAATTTTCATAGTAAGCGTTAATTTGCCAGAACGTGTAAAAAGGTAAAACGTTTTTACGACATTGCATTTTTTCTTCGGAATCTAATATAATCGAATCAAAATTAAATTGCTGAATAAAAAATTAAATGTATGGATTTAGAAATGTATAAATCTTTTATGTAGGATTGGAATAATTTTCATAGTAGCCTAAGTGTTATTTTGCCAAAACGTTTTTTATGAAATTTCATAACGATGCATTTTGTTCGGAATCTTATACGATCGAATCAAAATTAAATCACTGAATAAAAATTAAATTCAATGTTAGAAGTTTAGAAATGTATAAATCTATTATGTAGGATCGGAATAATTTTCATAGTAGCCTAAGCGCTAATTCTCCGTGTAAAATACGTTTTTATGAAATTTCACATTGTTGCATTTTGTTCGGAATCTAATATATTCTAATCAAAATTAAAATCACTGAATAAAAATTTAATTGTATGGATTAAGAAATGTATAAATTGATTATATAAGTTAGGCGTAATTTTCATAGTAAGCGCTAATTTGTCAGAACGTGTAAAAAGGTAAAACGTTTTTACGACATTTCACAACATTTAATTTTTTCTTCGGAATCTAATATAATCTAATTAAAATTAAATCACTGAATAAAAATGAAATTCAAGGCTAGACATTTAGAAATGTATAAATCTATTATGTAGGCTAGAATAATTTTCATAGTAGCCTAAGCGCTAATTTGCCGTGTAAAACGTTTTTACAACAACATTGAATTTTTTCTTCGGAATCTAATAAAAATGTAATCACTGAATAAAAAATTCAATGTATGGATTAAGAAATGTATAAATTGATTATAGAGGTTAGGCATAATTTTCATAGTAAGCGTTAATTTGCCAGAACGTGTAAAAAGGTCAAACGTTTTTACGACATTGCATTTTTTCTTCGGAATCTAATATAATCTAATCAAAATTAAATTGCTGAATAAAAAATTAAATGTATGGATTAAGCAATTTATCGGTTATATAGTCTAGGCATAATTTTGATAGTAGCCTAAGTGCTAAATGCGCTCACAGTGTTTGGGTTTTGTTCATGTTCATGCTTCCTGTTTGTCATGTGATCTTTGTCATGTGATTCCCTAGTCTCTGTTGTCATTGGTTGATTTAGTCATGTGGGTTCTTAGTTCAGTTCTGTCATTGGTTCATTGTTTTGATTGATCACAGGTGTGTCTTGTTTAGTCATTAGTCTTTGTGTATTTATACCCACATTTTTGCCATGAGTCCTTGTCGAGTATTGTTCCCTGTAACCGCAGTTTGTCCCAGACTGTAAACATGTGTTCTTCTGCTGTAGAGTTGGGCATTTTAACATGAGCTCAATGAGATTCTGCTCCTCTAGTGGCCAGTCCATGAACTGCAGTTTAAGACCCTTCAGTATCGGCTTCAGGAGAAACTGCGGGAGGAGCCGCTTGGTGTTCACGGTCAAGTCTGTTCCAGGTCAAGTCAAGTCATCGTTTCTGTTTGCACATTTTGGATTCAATAAAACTGCACTTGGGTTCACTTTCAACTTGCCTTCAGTGGACTAACATCACAGCTACGTGTAAAGCGCTTTAACGAAATTTCACATTTTGTTCGCAATCTAATATAATTCAAATCAAACGTTTTGGAAACACAAAAATACCTTTTAGCCTGTAGATGTAGTGGAATATAGCCTGATCACATGAACACGTTTGAGGAGTTATACTTTGTTAAAAAAAAAAAATAGCCTAAAGCAGGGGTCTCCAAACTCGGTCCTGGAACACACAAACAAAACACACCTGAACCAGCTAATCAGTGTCTAACTAGGGCATTGTAAGACACTGATTAGCTGGTTCAGGTGTGTTTGATTGGGGTTGGAACTAAACTCTGCAGGACACTGGCCCTCCAGGACCGAGTGTGGAGACCCCTGGCCTAAAGCTTAAAGGGTTAGTTCACCCAAAAATGAAAATAATGTAATGTATTCCTCCCCCTCATGCCGTTCCTCACCCGTCAGACCTCCGTTCATCTTCAGACACTAATGAAGATATTTGTGTTGAAATCTGAAGGCTCAGTGAGGTGTAATTTACACTCTCAAGATCCATTAATGTAGTAAAAACATATTTAAATCAGTCCATGTGAGTACAGTGGTTCAATATTAATATTATAAAGCCACGAGAATATTTTTTGTGTGCCAAAAAACCCGAAATAACGACTTATATAGTGATAACCGGTTTCAAAACACTGTTTCATGAAGCTTCGGAGTGTAACGAATCAGCGAGTCAATTCAGTGGTTTGGAGCGTATCGAGTCAACGAGTTGATTCAGTGGTTCAGAGTCAAACCGCCAAACTGCTGAAATCACATAACTTTGACGATCCGAAATACTGAATCGACTTGCTGATTCGCTACGCTCCGAACCACTGAATCGACTCGCTGATTCGATACGCTCCGAACTACTGAATCGACTCGCTGATTCGATATGCTCCGAACTACTGAATCGACTCAGTGATTCGATACGCTCCGAACCACTGAATCGACTCGCTGACTCGATACGCTCTGAACCACTGAATTGACTCGCTGATTCGATACACTCTGAACTACTGAATCGACTCGCTGACTGGATACGCTCCGAACTACTGAATTGACTCGCTGATTCGAAACACTCCGAACCACTGAATCGACTCACTGACTCGATACGCTCCGAACCACTGAGTCGACTCGCTGACTCGATACACTCCGAACCACTGAATTGACTCGCTGATTCATTACACTCAGAACCACTGAATCGACTCGCTGACTTGTTACGCTCCGAATTACTGAATTGACTCGCTGATTCGATACGCTCCGAACCACTGAATCGACTCGCTGATTCGATACGCTCCGAACCACTGAATCGACTCGCTGACTCGATACGCTACGGACCACTGAATTGACTCATTGATTTGATACACTCCGAACTACAGAATCGACTCGCTGACTCGATACGCTCCGAACCACTGAATCGACTTGCTGACTCGATACGCTCCAAAATACTGAATCGACTCGCGATTCGATACACTCCAAACTACTGAATCGACTCACTGATTCGATACGCTCCGAACTACTGAAATGACTCGCTGACTCAATACGCTCCGAACTACTGAATCGACTCGCTGATTTGATACACTCCGAACTACTGAATCGACTCAGTGATTCGATACGCTCCGAACCACTGAATCGACTTGCTGATTCGATACGCTCCGAACTACTGAATCGCCTCGCTGATTTGATATACTCCGAACTACTGAATCGACTCACTGATTCGATACGCTCCGAACTACTGAAATGACTCGCTGACTCAATACGCTCCGAACTACTGAATTGACTCGCTGATTTGATACACTCCGGACTACTGAATCGACTTACTGATTCGATACGCTCCGAACTACTGAATCGACTCGCTGATTCGATACACTCCGAACTACTGAATCGACTCACTGATTCGATACGCTCCGAACTACTGAAATGACTTGCTGACTCAATACGCTCCGAACTACTGAATTGACTCGCTTATTCGATACACTCCGAACTACTGAATCGACTCAGTGATTCGATACGCTCCAAACCACTGAATCGACTCGCTGATTCAATACACTCCGAACTACTGAATCGACTCACTGATTCGATACGCTCCGAACTACTGAAGTGACTCGCTGACTCTATACGCTCCGAACTACTGAATCGACTCACTGATTCGATATGCTCCGAACTACTGAAATGACTCGCTGACTCAATATGCTCCGAACTACTGAATCGACTCGCTGATTCGATATGCTCCGAACTACTGAATCGACTCACTGATTCGATAAGCTCCGAACTACTGAAATGACTCGCTGACTCGATACGCTCTGAACCACTGAACTGACTCACTGATTCGATACACTCTGAACTACTGAATCGACTCGCTGACTGGATACGCTCCGAACTACTGAATTGACTCGCTGATTCGAAACACTCCGAACCACTGAATCGACTCGCTGACTCGATACGCTCTGAACCACTGAACTGACTCACTGATTCGATACACTCTGAACTACTGAATCGACTCGCTGACTGGATACGCTCCGAACTACTGAATTGACTCGCTGATTCAAAACACTCCGAACCACTGAATCGACTCACTGACTCGATACGCTCCGAACCACTGAATCGACTCGCTGACTCGATACACTCCGAACCACTGAATTGACTCGCTGATTCGATACACTCCGAACCACTGAATCGACTCGCTGTTTCAATACGCTCCGAACTACTGAATCGACTCGCTGATTCGATACACTCCGAACTACTGAATCGACTCACTGATTCGATACACTCAGAACTACTGAAATGACTTGCTGACTCAATACGCTCAGAACTACTGAATTGACTCGCTTATTCGATACACTCCGAACTACTGAATCGACTCAGTGATTCGATACGCTCCAAACCACTGAATCGACTCGCTGATTCAATACACTCCGAACTACTGAATCGACTCACTGATTCGATACGCTCCGAACTACTGAAATGACTCGCTGACTCTATACGCTCCGAACTACTGAATCGACTCACTGATTCGATATGCTCCGAACTACTGAAATGACTCGCTGACTCAATATGCTCCGAACTACTGAATCGACTCGCTGATTCGATACGCTCCGAACTACTGAATCGACTCAGTGATTCGATACGCTCCGAACCACTGAATCGACTCGCTGACTCGATACGCTCTGAACCACTGAACTGACTCACTGATTCGATACACTCTGAACTACTGAATCGACTCGCTGACTGGATACGCTCCGAACTACTGAATTGACTCGCTGATTCGAAACACTCCGAACCACTGAATCGACTCACTGACTCGATACGCTCCGAACCACTGAATCGACTCGCTGACTCGATACACTCCGAACCACTGAATTGACTCACTGATTCATTACACTCAGAACCACTGAATCGACTCGCTGACTTCTTATGCTCCGAATTACTGAATTGACTCGCTGATTCGATACGCTCCGAACCACTGAATCGACTCGCTGATTCGATACGCTCCGAACCACTGAATCGACTCGCTGACTCGATACGCTACAAACCACTGAATTGACTCATTGATTCGATACACTCCGAACTACAGAATCGACTCGCTGACTCGATACGCTCCGAACCACTGAATCGACTTGCTGATTTGATACGCTCCGAACTACTGAATCGACTCGCTGATTCGATAAACTCCGAACTACTGAATCGACTCACTGATTTGATACGCTCCGAACTACTGAAATGACTCGCTGACTCAATACGCTCCGAACTACTGAATTGACTCACTGATTTGATACAATCCGAACTACTGAATCGACTCGGTGATTCGATACGCTCCGAACCACTGAATCGACTTGCTGATTCGATACGCTCCGAACTACTGAATCGACTCGCTGATTCAATACACTCCGAACTACTGAATCGACTCACTGATTCGATACGCTCCGAACTACTGAAATGACTCGCTGACTCAATACGCTCCGAACTACTGAATTGACTCGCTGATTTGATACACTCCGAACTACTGAATCGACTCAGTGATTCGATACGCTCCGAACCACTGAATCGACTCGGTGACTCGATACGCTCCGAATTACTGAATTGACTCGCTGATTCGATACGCTCCGAACCACTGAATCGACTCACTGACTCGATACGCTCCGAACCACTGAATCGACTCGATACACTCCGAACCACTGAATTGACTCGCTGATTCATTACACTCCGAACCACTGAATCGACTCAGTGATTCGATACGCTCCTAACCACTGAATTGACTCACTGATTCGATACACTCCGAACCACTGAATCGACTCGCTGTTTCAATACACTCCGAACTACTGATTTGACTCAGTGATTTGATACGCTCCGAACCACTGAATCAACTCTGTGATTTGATACGCTCCGAACCACTGAATCGACTCGCTGACTCGATACGCCCCAAACTACTGAATCGACTTGCTGACTCGATACGCTCCGAACCACTGAATTGACTCGCTGATTCGATACACTCCGAACCACTGAATCGACTCGATACACTCCGAACCACTGAATTGACTCGCTGATTCGATACACTCCGAACCACTGAATCGACTCGATACACTCCGAACCACTGAATTGACTCGCTGATTCGATACACTCCGAACTACTGATTTGACTCAGTGATTTGATACGCTCCGAACCACTGAATCAACTCGGTGATTTGATACGCTCCGAACCACTGAATCGACTCGCTGACTCGATACGCCCCAAACTACTGAATCGACTTGCTGACTCGATACGCTCCGAACCACTGAATTGACTCGCTGATTCGATACACTCCGAACCACTGAATCGACTCGATACACTCCGAACCACTGAATTGACTCGCTGATTCGATACACTCCGAACCACTGAATTGACTCGCTGATTCGATACACTCCGAACCACTGAATTGACTCGCTGATGCGATACACTCCGAACCACTGAATCGACTCGATACACTCCGAACCACTGAATTGACTCGCTGATTCGATACACTCCGAACCACTGAATTGACTCGCTGATTCAATACGCTCCAAAGCTTCATGAAACAGTGTTTTGAAACCGGTTATCACTATAGATGAACGGAGGTCTGACGGGTGAAGAATGGCATGAGGGTGAGGAATACATTACATTATTTTCATTTTTGGGTGAACTAACCCTTTAAACTGATTTCAAAGGTAATGTGCCATCAACGGAATATCAACTGCCATTTCATATTTTTACACTTCATTTAGCCTCAGTAAATTGTGTTAATTCGTATTATTTAAACTGTGTGAACGAGATATTCTCACTCGCGTAAAAAAACGTTAAACTGAGGAGAAGCGCGAAAGGGAGTCTGACGACAAACGTTTTCTGAGGTAAAAAAAAAACAGCGAATTACATCAATAACTACAACAAAACAAAAAACTCTGAAGATTTGCTTATGAACATAACACCTGTTGTATTTAGGTGACTGTATAATACAGACGAAGGGTGATTTAAAACGACTATCATTTGAATTAAGAACGGTGACTATAGCGATGGATTCTATATCCCTCTCTTTCTTTCATTAATCTGTTTTAGTAAACATTTTACTCCGACAGAAGTAAACATTCGACGCATTTGCAGTTTTTATGAACATGGTCACGCGGTGACGAGTTTGCAAGGGGGCGCGGCACGCTCACAACACCATAACCAGAACCTCCAGAAAAATGTGATTATGCGATCGCGTGATTTAATGCATAATCACCAAAGTCTGCATATTTATGCGGGGGCCGCATTTTTTCAAATACGCCGCACTTTCTCCGCATAAATTGCCTATTTCCACGTGTAAAATATGCGGTGCTAGCATGATTTCATAATCCCCGCATTTTCGTTGCAAAAAAAGTCATATATATATTAGCAGAAAGTTGACAAATGTTCGTTTACTTCACACAAGAGCCGCCATTTCCGCCTGTTGCCATGGGAACGCTTTGAAGTGACGTAATTACCCGACGTGACCGTCATCGAAAAGCTGCAAACCCCGCGGAGAAACCATAGATACAAGTGAAACCATGATGAAGCGCAAACTCCCATTGGCCAAACAAAAATAACAGCAAAAGAGCAAAGCAGTTTCCCGTGTGATGACCGATTTCAAAACACAGCATCATGAAGCTTTGAAGCGTTATGAATCAGTGAGTCGATTCAGCGGTTCAGAGCGTTATGAGTCAGTGAGTCGATTCAGCGGTTCAGAGCGTTATGAGTCAGTGAGTCGATTCAGCGGTTCAGAGCGTTATGAATCAGTGAGTCGATTCAGCGGTTTGGAGCTTTATGAATCAGTGAGTTGATTCAGCGGTTTGGAGCGTTATGAATCAGTGAGTCGATTCAGCGGTTCAGAGCGTTATGAGTCAGTGAGTCGATTCAGCGGTTTGGAGCTTTATGAATCAGTGAGTCGATTCAGCGGTTTGGAGCGTTATGAATCAGTGAGTCGATTCAGCGGTTTGAAGCGTTATGAATCAGTGAGTTGATTCAGCGGTTTGGAGCGTTATGAATCAGTGAGTCGATTCAGCGGTTTGGAGCGTTATGAATCAGTTAGTCGATTCAGCGGTTTGGAGCGTTATGAATCAGTGAGTCGATTCAGTGGTTTGGAGCGTTATGAATCAGTGAGTCGATTCAGCGGTTTGGAGCGTTATGAATCAGTGAGTCGATTCAGCGGTTTGGAGCGTTATGAATCAGTGAGTCGATTCACCAGTTTGGAGCGTTATGAATCAGTGAGTCGATTCAGCGGTTCGGAGCGTTATGAATCAGTGAGTCGATTCAGCGGTTCGGAGCGTTATGAATCAGTGAGTCGATTCAGCGGTTTGGAGCGTTATGATTCAGTGAGTCGATTCAGCGGTTTGGAGAATTATGAATCAGTGAGTCGATCCAGCGGTTTGAAGCGTTATGAATCAGTGAGTCGATTCAGCGGTTCGGAGCGTTATGAATCAGTGAGTCAATTCAGCGGTTTGGAGCGTTATGAATCAGTGAGTCGATTCAGCGGTTTGGAGCGTTATGAATCAGTGAGTCGATTCAGCGGTTTGGAGCGTTATGAATCAGTGAGTCGATTCAGCGGTTTGGAGCGTTATGAATCAGTGAGTCGATTCAGCAGTTTGGAGCGTTATGAATCAGTGAGTCGATTCAGCGGTTTGGAGCGTTATGAATCAGTGAGTCGATTCAGCGGTTTGGAGCGTTATGAATCAGTGAGTCGATTCAGCGGTTTGGAGCGTTATGAATCAATGAGTCGATTCAGCGGTTTGGAGCGTTATGAATCAATGAGTCGATTCAGCGGTTTGGAGCGTTATGAATCAATGAGTCGATTCAGCGGTTTGGAGCGTTATGAATCAATGAGTCG
>CM042250.1:53872472-53874972 GCA_023566225.1 Romanogobio albipinnatus
TTCTTGTATATTTCAGAACCTAAAAACACTCCTAAAAACTTAAAACCATCGTTTCGCCATATAACATGATTAGGCAGCTGTGGGGCATTCAACCTCTCTGCACCACACCATAAGGCCTCGCTTTTTGACCAATTTATTTTTGCTGATGATGCTCTTCCGTAACATTTAAGATTTTCTAAAACTACTTTAATATCATTATTGTTCCTAATTATTACAGTTAGATCATCAGCATAAGCTGATAATTTCACATCATTTGAAGTATTTGACCCCTCAATATGTAAACCAATCAACTGTTCTCTTAATTTGCACAGCAGGGGTTCAATTGCAAGACTATAGAGTTGCCCTGAAAGAGGGCAACCTTGTCTTATTCCCCTCTGTACTTTAATAGGAACACTTAAACCTCCTGCTACTTTGACCATACATTCAGCTTCATTATACAATAAATTAACCCATGAAATAAAAACATCTCCAAAACCAAAAGCCTTCAATAAATCAAACAAATAAGCATGGTCAACTCTATCGAACGCTTTTTGTTGATCAAGAGATAAAAGCCCTAAATCAATATCTTTATGCATTGCATAATCTATTACATCCCTCATTAAAAACAAATTATCTCTAATACAACGCCCCTTTACACAGTATGATTGTTCTTTCATGATTAAAACACTCATATAATTATTTAATCTACTGGCAATACATTTTGAAAAAATGTTGTAATCCATACACATTAATGCAACAGGTCGCCAATTCTTCAAACAAAACAAGTCACCTTTTTTTGGTAACAAAGACAACACTGCTCTATTACAACTCTTAGGTAAAGATCCATTCTGTATTGAAAATAAAAGCATTTCAAAATAATCTTTTCCAATAACATGCCAGAACTGTTTATAAAATTCAGCAGTAAGACCATCTAGACCAGGAGCTTTTTCTAATGAAAGATCTTTAACAGATTTTGTCACTTCTTGAAAGGTAATTGGTAAATCAATTTCCTTCTGTTGCTCAGGCATCAAACTCTTAAGACCTGACAATAATTCATCTTTACATTCAGGATCTGTGACATTGGCTGTGTATAAATCAGAATAAAAATCAACAGCGATTCTTCTCATTTCACAAGGGTCATAAGTAACAACACCTTTATCATTTTTTAAACCCACCATCATTTTTCCTTGATTAGTCTTTCGTTCTAAATTAAAAAAGAATTTTGTGGGTCCATCAATGTCTTTATGTTGGATAAACCGTGCTCTAACAAGAGCACCTTTCACTTTATCATACAATAAAGAATTCAACTGAAGCTTTTTCTCTGAAAGGGCAGTTTCCAAACAAAGTCCATTATTTGCCATCATTCTTTCCTCTATGTCAGAGATCTCCTTCTCCAAGTCCTGTATCCGGGTCTTTAATGTCCTATTTGAATATGATGAATATTGCTGACAGAAAACTCTAATTTGCACCTTTCCGATGTCCCACCATTGTTTGATATCAACGTAATGTCCTTTTTGCACTTGCCATGATTCCCAAAACAATTTAAAATGTGCACAAAAAACAATATCTTGTAAAAGTTTATTATTAAAATACCAATACATGCTCCTTTTACTTTCCTTTAACAATACAAAATCCATTGTTACCATTTTATGATCCGAAATGATATTTGGAATAATGTTAACATTACCCACTCTGTTTCTTAAATCAGATGTAACATAAAATCTGTCTAACCTGGCAGCATGAACTTTACCATCTGTAACTTTTACCCAAGTATATTGTTTAAGCAATGGGTTTTTTATTCTCCAAATATCATCAAGCTTCAAGGTCTTAACTACTTCGGATAATACAAGTGCTGATTTATGGTGAGCTTCTTCAGCATTTCTATCCATATTAAAATTCAAAGTACAATTCCAGTCTCCTGCCATTATGATTATATCACTTGAATTAAGAGCTTTTAAAACACGACCCAATTTCTCAAACAAAAGAACTCTTTCTGTTCCACCATTAGGGGCATACATATTAACAAAAAGAAAATGAAAATTATATATTTCAGCTCTTACTAAAATTAATCTTCCAGGCTCTATCTCATATCTAGATAGAATTTTTGCCTCCAAAGTTGGATTAAACAAGATCGCAACTCCTGCGCTGAGATTAGAGCAATGACTTAAGGCATATTCTCCCTTCCACCACAAACCCCATTCAGACTCATTACTCATATTACTATGGGTTTCTTGGAGAAAACCTACTGCAATATTCTTAATATGAAAATACTCTGAAACTAAAGCCTGCTTTTTCTTATCCCTCAGACCATTCACATTTAAAGAGCCTATTCTAAGATACTCCATGAAATAGAAAGAGAAGAAAGAACAGCAGAAAAAAAGGAAAAAGATACAAAAATGCATACATAAATCCATAATGTTTATTTAGCTTTTCCTCGATTTTTCCTTTCATTCATATTCCTTTTCCCCTGTCTTATCGCTGTTATATACTTCTTAAGTCTGTACCGTTTCTGTTGTGATAA
>CM042250.1:53879972-53884972 GCA_023566225.1 Romanogobio albipinnatus
TTGTTTTAACCCAGCGGTTGGGTTGTTTTAACACAGCGGTTGGGTTGTTTTAACCCAGTGAATGGGTCGTTTTAACCCAGTGGTTGGGTTGTTTTAACCCAGTGAATGGGTCGTTTTAACCCAGCGGTTGGGTTGTTTTAACCCAGTGAATGGGTCGTTTCACTGTAACCCAGCGGTTGGGTTGTTTTAACCCAGTGAATGTGTCGTTTTAACCCAGCGGTTGGGTTGTTTTAACCTAGTGAATGGGTCGTTTTAACCCAGTGAATGTGTCGTTTTAACCCAGCGGTTGGGTTGTTTTAACCTAGTGAATGTGTCGTTTTAACCCAGCGATTGGGTTGTTTTAACCCAGCGGTTGGGTTGTTTTAACCCAGCGGTTGGGTTGTTTTAACCCAGCGGTTGGGTTGTTTTAACCCAGTGAATGGGTCGTTTTACTGTAACCCAGCGGTTGGGTTGTTTTAACCTAGTGAATGGGTCGTTTTAACCCAGCGGTTGGGTTGTTTTAACCCAGCGGTTGGGTTGTTTTAACCCAGTGAATGTGTCGTTTTAACCCAGTGAATGTGTCGTTTTAACCCAGCGGTTGGGTTGTTTTAACCTAGTGAATGTGTCGTTTTAACCCAGCGATTGGGTTGTTTTAACCCAGCGGTTGGGTTGTTTTAACCCAGCGGTTGGGTTGTTTTAACCCAGTGAATGGGTCGTTTCACTGTAACCCAGCGGTTGGGTTGTTTTAACCCAGTGAATGTGTCGTTTTAACCCAGCGGTTGGGTTGTTTTAACCTAGTGAATGTGTCGTTTTAACCCAGCGATTGGGTTGTTTTAACCCAGCGAATGGGTCGTTTTACTGTAACCCAGCGATTGGGTTGTTTTAGCCCAGCGGTTGGGTTGTTTTAACCCAGTGAATGGGTCATTTAACTGTAACCCAGCGGTTGGGTTAAATGTTTGCTTACTGTAAAACAACCCAACCGCTGGGTTAGTCCATTTTCAACTCAACTTGGGTTATTTTTAACCCAGCATTTTTAGAGTGTATGTACTGTGTGTAGTGTGTGTGACACTGAATCATGATGATGAACGGAGGAGAAGTGTTTTCCACTGAGCACATCAGTGTTACACTGCCTCTTATAAATGTCTGTTCATATGATGTCATGTGAAAACAAAATACCATTTTGAGAATAAATAGCATTGTTTTAAAGGTAAAGTTTCATTTTGCAGGAGAATTGAGGGGTTTTGCCCATTGTGTGTGTGTTTTTGAATTTGTGTGAAATGTTCTGAGAATTGTGTGTGTGTGTGTGTGAGAGAGAGAGTTGTGTGAGTGTGTGTGTGTGAGAGAGAGAGAGAGAGAGAGAGAGAGAGTTGTGTGTGTGTGTGAGTGTGTGAGTGTGTGTGTGTGTGTGTGTGTGTGTGTGTGTGTGTGTGTGTGTGTGTGTGTGTGTGAGAGAGAGAGTGTAACTCTACATCTGTTGCTCAGGCCTTTGACATCTGTGTATCTTTCCCTCTCAGCGAAATCCATCCAGTCTTACAGGATTTGTTTTTCCACTGCAGATGGTCCTGTGCACATGCTCCCCTCCCATTGGCTCAGGGTCCGACCTGCTACCGGCACAGCACACACAGCTCTGCATAAAAGGACGCTTTCACCCGGTCTGCTCCACCCCGTCTGCACACACACACACACACACACCGTGCTGAGGAGCGATGCATGCGCAGGAGCAGAGGCAGGTAAGCATGCTCAATTACACTCTGGATGTAGAATTCAAGGCCATAACCATGTCTTGAACACTGGGGGCGGGACCAACAGAACCGTGAATGCAATTCTAGGCATAATTCTCGCTGGGAAATAATCATTTTGGGCCTATAAACTAAATTAACCATATAAACTAAATTACTGATCTAATTATTGATCTAAAGCCCACACTGTCACTGTATGGAAATTGAAATGAACTGATGACATCAAATGGCTATACAGCTGAATAAAATTATGCTGCATTATTTTCCTGTTTAACACTGTAAAGCTGCTCTGAGACAATCTACATTGTTAAAAGCGCTATATAAATAAAGATGACTTGACTTTGAACGAATCGTTTCAGTCATTCCTGCCTAATTCCTGAAAGATTCAGCTGTTTGAACAAATCGATTGAGTCATTCCTGAATGATTCAGCTGTTTGAACAAATCGATTGAGTCATTCCTGAATGATTCAGCTGTTTGAACAAATCGATTGAGTCATTCCTGAATGATTCAGCTGTTTGAACAAATCGATTGAGTCATTCCTGCCTCATTCCTGAATGATTCAGCTGTTTGAATGAATCGGTTGAGTCATTCCTGAATGATTCAGCTGTTTGAACAAATCGATTGAGTCATTCCTGAATGATTCAGCTGTTTGAACAAATCGATTGAGTCATTCCTGCCTCATTCCTGAATGATTCAGCTGTTTGAATGAATCGGTTGAGTCATTCCTGCCTCATTCCTGAATGATTCAGCTGTTTGAATGAATCGGTTGAGTCATTCCTGCCTCATTCCTGAAAGATTCAGCTGTTTGAACGAATCGTTTGAGTCATTCCTGCCTTATTCCTGAATGATTCAGCTGTTTGAACGAAGCGGTTGAGTCATTCCTGAATGATTCAGCTGTTTGAACGAAGCGGTTGAGTCATTCCTGCCTCAATCCTGAATGATTCAGCTGTTTGAACGAATCGGTTGAGTCATTCCTGCCTCATTCCTGAATGATTCAGCTGTTTGAATGAATCGTTTGAGTCATTCCTGCCTCATTCCTGAAAGATTCAGCTGTTTGAACGAATCGTTTGAGTCATTCCTGCCTCAATCCTGAATGATTCAGCTGTTTGAACGAATCGTTTGAGTCATTCCTGCCTCATTCCTGAATGATTCAGCTGTTTGAACGAATCGTTTCAGTCATTCCTGCCTCATTCCTGAATGATTCAGCTATTTGAACGAATCGCTTGAGTCATTCCTGAATGATTCAGCTGTTTGAACGAATCGTTTGAGTCATTCCTGAATGATTCAGCTGTTTGAACGAATCGTTTGAGTCATTCCTGCCTCAATCCTGAATGATTCAGCTGTTTGAACGAATCGTTTGATGCATTCCTGCCTCATTCCTGAATGATTCAGCTGTTTGAACGAATCGTTTGAGTCATTCCTGCCTCATTCCTGAATGATTCAGCTGTTTGAACGAATCGCTTGAGTCATTCCTGAATGATTCAGCTGTTTGAACGAAGCGGTTGAGTCATTCCTGAATGATTCAGCTGTTTGAACGAATCGGTTGAGTCATTCCTGAATGATTCAGCTGTTTGAACGAATCGTTTGATGCATTCCTGCCTCATTCCTGAATGATTCAGCTGTTTGAACGAATCGTTTCAGTCATTCCTGCCTCATTCCTGAATGATTCAGCTGTTTGAACGAATCGTTTGAGTCATTCCTGAATGATTCAGCTGTTTGAACGAATCGTTTGAGTCATTCCTGAATGATTCAGCTGTTTGAACGAATCGTTTGAGTCATTCCTGCCTCAATCCTGAATGATTCAGCTGTTTGAATGAATCGGTTGAGTCATTCCTGCCTCATTCCTGAAAGATTCAGCTGTTTGAACGAATCGTTTGAGTCATTCCTAAATGATTCAGCTGTTTGAACGAAGCGGTTGAGTCATTCCTGAATGATTCAGCTGTTTGAACGAAGCGGTTGAGTCATTCCTGAATGATTCAGCTGTTTGAACGAATCGGTTGAGTCATTCCTGAATGATTCAGCTGTTTGAACGAATCGTTTGATGCATTCCTGCCTCATTCCTGAATGATTCAGCTGTTTGAACGAATCGTTTCAGTCATTCCTGCCTCATTCCTGAATGATTCAGCTATTTGAACGAATCGTTTGAGTCATTCCTGAATGATTCAGCTGTTTGAACGAATCGTTTGATGCATTCCTGCCTCATTCCTGAATGATTCAGCTGTTTGAACGAATCGTTTCAGTCATTCCTGCCTCATTCCTGAATGATTCAGCTGTTTGAACGAATCGTTTGAGTCATTCCTGAATGATTCAGCTGTTTGAACGAATCGTTTGAGTCATTCCTGAATGATTCAGCTGTTTGAACGAATCGTTTGAGTCATTCCTGCCTCATTCCTGAATGATTCAGCTGTTTGAACGAAGCGGTTGAGTCATTCCTGAATGATTCAGCTGTTTGAACGAAGCGGTTGAGTCATTCCTGCCTCAATCCTGAATGATTCAGCTGTTTGAACGAATCGTTTGAGTCATTCCTGCCTCATTCCTGAATGATTCAGCTGTTTGAACGAATCGTTTGAGTCATTCATGCCTCATTCCTGAATGATACAGTGTTTGAACGGATCGCTTGAGTCATTCCTGAATGATTCAGCTGTTTGAACGAATCGTTTGAGTCATTCCTGCCTCAATCCTGAATGATTCAGCTGTTTGAACGAATCGGTTGAGTCATTCCTGAATGATTCAGCTGTTTGAACGAATCGTTTGAGTCATTCCTGAATGATTCAGCTGTTTGAACGAAGCAGTTGAGTCATTCCTGAATGATTCAGCTGTTTGAACGAATCGGTTGAGTCATTCCTGAATGATTCAGCTGTTTGAATGAATCGGTTGAGTCATTCCTGCCTCATTCCTGAAAGATTAAGCTGTTTGAATGAATCGGTTGAGTCGTTCCTGCCTCATTCCTGAATGATTCAGCTGTTTGAACGAATCGGTTGAGTCATTCCTGCCTCACTCCTGAAAGATTCAGCTGTTTGAATGAATCGTTTGAGTCATTCCTGAATGATTCAGCTGTTTGAACGAAGCGGTTGAGTCATTCCTGAATGATTCAGCTGTTTGAACGAATCGGTTGAGTCATTCCTGAATGATTCAGCTGTTTGAATGAATCGGTTGAGTCATTCCTGCCTCATTCCTGAAAGATTCAGCTGTTTGAATGAATCGGTTGAGTCATTCCTGCCTCATTCCTGAAAGATTCAGCTGTTTGAATGAATCGGTTGAGTCATTCCTGTTTGATTCAG
>CM042250.1:53889972-53907472 GCA_023566225.1 Romanogobio albipinnatus
CCCTTAAACTGACCCACACCACCACACCTGTCCCTAACCCTACCCTTAAACTGACCCACACCACCACACCTGTCCCTAACCCTACCCTTAAACTTACCCACAACACCACACCTGTCCCTAACCCTACCCTTAAACTTACCCACACCACCACACCTGTCCATAACCCTACCCTTAAACTGACCCACACCACCACACCTGTCCCTAACCCTACCCTTAAACTGACCCACACCACCACACCTGTCCCTAACCCTACCCTTAAACTTACCCACACCACCACACCTGTCCCTAACCCTACCCTTAAACTTACCCACACCACCACACCTGTCCCTAACCCTACCCTTAAACTGACCCACACCACCACACCTGTCCCTAACCCTACCCTTAAACTTACCCACACCACCACACCTGTCCCTAACCCTACCCTTAAACTTACCCACACCACCACACCTGTCCCTAACCCTACCCTTAAACTTACCCACACCACCACACCTGTCCATAACCCTACCCTTAAACTGACCCACACCCCCACACCTGTCCCTAACCCTACCCTTAAACTTACCCACACCACCACACCTGTCCCTAACCCTACCCTTAAACTTACCCACAACACCACACCTGTCCCTAACCCTACCCTTAAACTGACCCACACCACCACAACTGTCCCTAACCCTACCCTTAAACTTACCCACACCACCACACCTGTCCCTAACCCTACCCTTAAACTTACCCACACCACCACACCTGTCCCTAACCCTACCCTTAAACTTACCCACACCACCACACCTGTCCATAACCCTACCCTTAAACTGACCCACACCCCCACACCTGTCCCTAACCCTACCCTTAAACTTACCCACACCACCACACCTGTCCCTAACCCTACCCTTAAACTTACCCACACCACCACACCTGTCCCTAACCCTACCCTTAAACTTACCCACAACACCACACCTGTCCCTAACCCTACCCTTAAACTTACCCACACCACCACACCTGTCCCTAACCCTACCCTTAAACTTACCCACAACACAACACCACACCTGTCCCTAACCCTACCCTTAAACTTATCCACACCACCACACCTGTCCATAACCCTACCCTTAAACTTACCCACACCACCACACCTGTCCCTAACCCTACCCTTAAACTTACCCACACCACCACACCTGTCCCTAACCCTACCCTTAAACTTAGCCACAACACCACACCTGTCCCTAACCCTACCCTTAAACTTACCCACACCACTACACCTGTCCCTAACCCTACCCCTAAACTTACCCACAACACCACACCTGTCCCTAACCCTACCCTTAAACTTACCCACACCACCACACCTGTCCATAACCCTACCCTTAAACTTACCCACACCACCACACCTGTCCCTAACCCTACCCTTAAACTTACCCACACCACCACACCTGTCCCTAACCCTACCCTTAAACTTACCCACACCACCACACCTGTCCCTAACCCTACCCTTAAACTTACCCACACCACCACACCTGTCCCTAACCCTACCCTTAAACTTACCCACACCACCACACCTGTCCCTAACCCTACCCTTAAACTTACCCACACCACCACACCTGTCCCTAACCCTACCCTTAAACTTACCCACACCACTACACCTGTCCCTAACCCTACCCTTAAACTTACCCACACCACCACACCTATCCATAACCCTACCCTTAAACTTACCCACACCACCACACCTGTCCCTAACCCTACCCTTAAACTTACCCACACCACCACACCTGTCCCTAACCCTACCCTTAAACTTACCCACACCACCACACCTGTCCCTAACCCTACCCTTAAACTTACCCACACCACCACACCACCACACCTGTCCCTAACCCTACCCTTAAACTTACCCACACCACCACACCTGACCCTAACCCTACCCTTAAACGTACCCACACCACCACACCTGTCCCTAACCCTACCCTTAAACTTACCCACACCACCACACCTGTCCCTAACCCTACCCTTAAACTTACCCACACCACCACACCTGACCCTAACCCTACCCTTAAACTTACCCACACCACCACACCTGTCCCTAACCCTACCCTTAAACTTACCCACACCACCACACCTGTCCATAACCCTACCCTTAAACTTACCCACACCACCACACCTGTCCCTAACCCTACCCTTAAACTTACCCATACCACCACACCTGACCCTAACCCTACCCTTAAACTTACCCACACCACCACACCTGTCCCTAACCCTACCCTTAAACTTACCCACACCACCACACCTGTCCCTAACCCTACCCTTAAACTTACCCACACCACCACACCTGACCCTAACCCTACCCTTAAACTTACCCACACCACCACACCTGACCCTAACCCTACCCTTAAACTGACCCACACCACCACACCTGTCCCTAACCCTACCCTTAAACTGACCCACACCACCACACCTGTCCCTAACCCTACCCTTAAACTTACCCACAACACCACACCTGTCCCTAACCCTACCCTTAAACTTACCCACACCACCACACCACCACACCTGTCCATAACCCTACCCTTAAACTGACCCACACCACCACACCTGTCCCTAACCCTACCCTTAAACTGACCCACACCACCACACCTGTCCCTAACCCTACCCTTAAACTTACCCACACCACCACACCTGTCCCTAACCCTACCCTTAAACTTACCCACACCACCACACCTGTCCCTAACCCTACCCTTAAACTGACCCACACCACCACACCTGTCCCTAACCCTACCCTTAAACTTACCCACACCACCACACCTGTCCCTAACCCTACCCTTAAACTTACCCACACCACCACACCTGTCCCTAACCCTACCCTTAAACTTACCCACACCACCACACCTGTCCATAACCCTACCCTTAAACTGACCCACACCCCCACACCTGTCCCTAACCCTACCCTTAAACTGACCCACACCACCACACCTGTCCCTAACCCTACCCTTAAACTTACCCACACCACCACACCTGTCCCTAACCCTACCCTTAAACTTACCCACACCACCACACCTGTCCCTAACCCTACCCTTAAACTTACCCACACCACCACACCTGTCCCTAACCCTACCCTTAAACTTACCCACACCACCACACCTGTCCCTAACCCTACCCTTAAACTTACCCACACCACCACACCTGTCCCTAACCCTACCCTTAAACTTACCCACACCACCACACCTGTCCCTAACCCTACCCTTAAACTTACCCACACCACCACACCTGTCCCTAACCCTACCCTTAAACTGACCCACACCACCACACCTGTCCCTAACCCTACCCTTAAACTTACCCACACCACCACACCTGTCCCTAACCCTACCCTTAAACTTACCCACACCACCACACCTGTCCCTAACCCTACCCTTAAACTTACCCACACCACCACACCTGTCCCTAACCCTACCCTTAAACTCACCCACACCACCACACCTGTCCCTAACCCTACCCTTAAACTTACCCACACCACCACACCTGTCCCTAACCCTACCCTTAAACTTACCCATACCATCACACCTGTCCCTAACCCTACCCTTAAACTTACCCACACCACCACACCTGTCCATAACCCTACCCTTAAACTGACCCACACCCCCACACCTGTCCCTAACCCTACCCTTAAACTTACCCACACCACCACACCTGTCCATAACCCTACCCTTAAACTGACCCACACCACCACACCTGTCCCTAACCCTACCCTTAAAGTTACCCACACCACCACACTTGTCCATAACCCTACCCTTAAACTTACCCACACCACCACACCTGTCCCTAACCCTACCCTTAAACTGACTCACACCACCACACCTGTCCATAACCCTACCCTTAAACTGACCCACACCACCACACCTGTCCATAACCCTACCCTTAAACTGACCCACACCACCACACCTGTCCATAACTCTACCCTTAAACTGACCCACACCACCACACCTGTCCATAACCCTACCCTTAAACTGACCCACACCACCACACCTGTCCATAACTCTACCCTTAAACTTACCCACACCACCACACCTGTCCATAACTCTACCCTTAAACTGACCCACACCACCACACCTGTCCTAACCCTACCCTTAAACTTACCCACACCACCACACCTGTCCATAACCCTACCCTTAAACTTACCCACACCACCACACCTGTCCTAACCCTACCCTTAAACTTACCCACACCACCACACCTGTCCATAACCCTACCCTTAAACTGACCCACACCACCACACCTGTCCATAACCCTACCCTTAAACTGACCCACACCACCACACCTGTCCATAACCCTACCCTTAAACTGACCCACACCACCACACCTGTCCCTAACCCTACCCTTAAACTGACCCACACCACCACACCTGTCCCTAACCCTACCCGTATCCCACCTCAATATCAGCAAAAGTGTTTTGCAATACAATATACAGTAAGTATATAGTAGTTAAGGCCACCTAATATAAAGTGGGGCCAATTAAAGTATAGTTGCTGTTTTATTTATCGAGAGATCCCCTGATTTAGTCTGTTCTAGTTTGATTTAGGAAGAATCACTGAGAGTATGTAATAATCTCTGGCTTTCCCTGTTGACCTACTAATATAAACACACTTTCTTCTCTGTAATCTGAAAGTGTCTCTGGCTGTGGCTTAAGCACCTTCGACGGCGGCCCGGGTTTCCATCCACCAGAATTAGGTCTGCTCCGGGAAATGATGTGAGTGGACGGGGCTTTGAGCCAATGAGGGTTTAGAGAGAATGAAAACACCGGTGACATTAATTCCCTGACCTGTGCTGATGCTAGCTTACTCTAGATAAATGATCAGCGCTTGTCCTTTCTGAAAACACTCTCTTCATCTCTGTGCACTTTCAGTCAGACAGACTCACGGGTTATATCACAATGAAACCGCTTAGTCTGAATTAGTTTTCAAACTTAACTTAAAGGGATAGTTCACCCAAAAATGAAAATTAGCCCATGATTTACTCACCCTCAAGTCATCCGAGGTGTGTGTGTGTGACGTTCTTCTTTAAGTTATATTCAAAATGGGTAACACTTTATAATAACTACACACTATGAAGCATTAGTTAAGCATTAGTAAAAAGTTAATTAATAATTTGTATAGCATTAAAATACGTGAATAGGCAGTTTATAAATACAGCTATAAATGCTTTATTCTTGATTTATAAGGGGGGGGGGGGTGCGTTCATTGATGGTTATTATGTATCTCAGTTCAGCAGGAAAAAGCACTTTAGTTGCTAGTAATGTTGAAATGAATGTATTTTCAGTTCTGATTTAGAGATGAAGGCGTTTTTAGTTCATCATATTTTTGTCAGGCATGGTTACTGGTTGAATTTAGATATTTTGTACCAAAGCAACTTAAAGGACATAACAGAACAACAACAAAATGAGATCAGTTTTGTGAAGGATTACCTATGTTTGCTTTAACAATATGAACAGACATGTTTTGTCCATATGAGAACATATTATATTTTGTTCAAATTAAGAACAAATGCTATCTACACTAATTTCTTTAGTCTGGCAATAAACATACATTATTGTTTTTAGGTATATAATTGTCCGGACCTCGGCCGGTGAGGAGGGTTCATTTACTGGACCTCAAGCAATTTTAGCTGAAGACCCCTGCTCTAAAATATCCCCATTGACATCATTATACGACTATCACACTGCAGCGGCTGGAGTTAAACATCTGCATTTGTGTTCTACTGAAGAAACAAACACACCTACATCTCTGATGCCCTGGGGGTGAGCAGATCAACATCAACATTGTGTTTTTGGGTGAACTATCCCTTTAACTCATCATATTGCAGATTTAACACCTTTAAGCCAAGCATCTTAATTTAAGAAATCACATATTTATTTACTAAATTGTAAATTAATGCAGCATTTTCCGCACATTGCCAGTAGGGGCAGCCGTGATCGTTTTAAAGTTGTGCTATCAACTGCATATCGGCGTTTTTTACACGATTGCTCATACTTTGGGTTAGAGATATTCCAAAACCACCAACCCCTGGATGCATAACTCATTCACACATTGGGCAGATGCTTTAATTCAGTCTCCTGGGATCCGTTATTAGCACTATGTTGACCACACTGGACCACAAAACCAGTCATAAGCGGGTCAATTCTTTGAAATTGAGATTTATACATCATCTGAGAGCTGAATAAATAATCTTTCCATTGATGTGGGGTTTGTTGGGACAATATTTGGCAACTATTGTAAATCAGCGGTCCGTTCTTCGTACCTCGCTTAACACATCTGAGATGATTTGACAGATGCCAGATCTTCTTATCGTGATAACTGATCTCTGGCTAATTTGGTTTTTCAAATTAATTTGTGGATTGGATTTAAATATCTGGATGAAATGATCTAAGATCACTGCGCTTTCTTGTGTTCCCTGAAGAGGGCAGATGCATCGATACTCCAAACCATGATCAGCAATGCTGCGATTGGCTGGTGTCAAGACAGCAACGTAATGACATCATATAATTAAAAAAGCAACCTGGCAAAACCCCCACGAATTTCTGGACCTTTATAAGGAAACAGCTAAACGACCATACCAACATAAAAGTTATAATAGATCAATGATAAATGTTTTTTTTTACATGGTTACCAATGATTTATATTCACGATTTTATACAGTATTTGTACACCCTTTACATTTTTATTTCAATGTTGTAATTCAATTTGAAGCAGATTTGTAACGTGACAGTATTAAAGTTTCTTAAGGGTCAAGATCAAATTATTTGCATCTCTTGCGCTGCATCAAGCCATCCCATAATATCCGTCATCACTTAAATTAACGCACGGCTCAGAGTAACTGTACAACATGTGTGTAAACCTAATAAAATTATAAAGTAATTATTCCATCACAAATAAATCGCTCCATCAAGTATTATACAAAACATTATAATATTATATACATTCTCACATACATTTTATATTATTATTATTATTTAAAATTATTATTATTGCCCCTGGTTCGGTAATGAACTCTTGTAATAAAGTGGCATGGCTGGGACAGATTTTAAGTATCACCTCAAGATGCGATCTAATCCTGTTTTCATGAAATAAGCCGCTTGCGAGCAGGTTTAAGCTTACGGAGCTGTTGCTATGACAGCAAGTCCAGGATGAGCGTCGAAGAACCAAACAATCCAAGATCATGCCAAATCGTCAACAATCAGATCCGGCTAACTGAGTTAGTGACGTACGAAGAACGGACCCCTGGAATCTGAGAGTGCAAAAAAATCTAAAATATTGAGGAAAATCTCCTTTAAAGTTGTCCAAATTAACTCCTTAGCAATGCATATTACTACTTATAATACATTTACGGTAGGGAATTTACAAAATATCTTCATGGAACATGATCTTAATATCCTAATGATTTTTGGCATAAAAGGAAAATGGATAATTTTGACCCATTCAATGTATTGTTGGCTATTGCCACAGATATACCCGTGAGGCGGTTTTGTGGTCCAGGGTCACATATGAAGAATGAATTGTTAAGGATATTGATTAGTACGTGATCGGATGCACCATTTTAACCTGCTGGACGATAAAAGATTCAAAGATAAGCTCGAGGAGTCTGGGATTGGGCTTGATCTCAAGCCAATTGAATCTGCAGTCATTTGTAATGTAAGTGAATGGTCTGTCAACAAATATATGCTTCTGCTTTACTTAAATAAGTTTTCAGGACTGGCAGCAACTATCATACATTCCCACAACTGCTTGGCTGGACAGAGAGGTTTCAGTGGGCCTTCAGCCAGACAGTAGATCCAAACCACACAAATGTTTCATCACTGATGTATGAGGCCTTGTTCCTTATGCTGCAAAAAACACACACATAAGTGTTTGTAATTGAATGATTTCGAGACTAGAAGGTAGTCATACAGTTCCTCTGTTTGAGGTAGTTACGCGTTGCCTCCTCTGGGGTCTCCAACTTGTTAGACACATTGGTGACTTTTGGCAGAGTTGTGGGATTTCACATGGAAAAAACCCATACAGTTTGTATGGGGTCAGGCAAAGGCACATTCAAAGTCCTCCACCTTTTTTCCCCAACCCCTTTGGCAAATGTTGTTGAGGGAGTTAACTGGTGGCAGCCTATCACTCTGCAGCTTTTTACAAGTTACCCTTGAGGATAAGCAGGGTTGAGCCAGGACAGTACCTGGATTGGAGACCCTCGAGAGGAAAAACTAAGGCACAGGACTGTGTCAGTCAAAGAGGCTTGGGATAGTGGCATCTTCCTTTGGATGAGATGTAAGATAGGGACCTAACTAGTCTTGGGATAGTGGCATCTTTCTTTGGATGAGATGTAAGATAGGGACCTAACTAGTCTTGGGATAGTGGCATCTTTCTTTGGATGAGATGTAAGATAGGGACCTAACTAGTCTTGGGATAGTGGCATCTTCCTTTGGATGAGATGTAAGATAGGGACCTAACTAGTCTTGGGATAGTGGCATCTTCCTTTGGATGAGATGTAAGATAGGGACCTAACTAGTCTTGGGATAGTGGCATCTTCCTTTGGATGAGATGTAAGATAGGGACCTAACTAGTCTTGGGATAGTGGCATCTTCTTCTGGATGAGATGTAAGATAGGGACCTAACTAGTCTTGGGATAGTGGCATCTTCTTCTGGATGAGATGTAAGATAGGGACTTAACTAGTCTTGCGATAGTGGCATCTTCCTTTGGATGAGATGTAAGATAGGGACCTAACTAGTCTTGGGATAGTGGCATCTTCCTTTGGATGAGATGTAAGATAGGGACCTAACTAGTCTTGGGATAGTGGCATCTTCCTTTGGATGAGATGTAAGATAGGGACCTAACTAGTCTTGGGATAGTGGCATCTTCCTTTGGATGAGATGTAAGATAGGGACCTAACTAGTCTTGGGATAGTGGCATCTTCTTTTGGATGAGATGTAAGATAGGGACCTAAGTAGTCTAGGGATAGTGGCATCTTCCTTTGGATGAGATGTAAGATAGGGACCTAACTAGTCTTGGGATAGTGGCATCTTCCTTTGGATGAGATGTAAGATAGGGACCTAACTAGTCTTGGGATAGTGGCATCTTCCTTTGGATGAGATGTAAGATAGTGACCTAACTAGTCTTGGGATAGTGGTATCTTCCTTTGGATGAGATGTAAGATAGGGACCTAAGTAGTCTAGGTGGATGCTCTACATTGGCAAACTTTATTCCAGTGGAAGAAGACCACCTTTGATCAAATGATGTCTAAGGGTCTTTTCTGTACTATAACCCCTCTTTCACTGTGTTGTTACCTTGAGCCATATCTAAACTTGCCAGAGACCATCAATAACAGAATAAAGGTTGAGTTTTGGAAGCACGACAGGCTTGTGTTTAGAGATGCAGAGAAAAATGAGAGTGGTTTCTCCACATTAGTACTGAAACTAATGGTAGACAGTAGATGTGTCAGTCCAAATGACCCAGGATAGGGACATCTTCATTTGGATTAGATGTTAAACTATGGACCTGGCAAACTTTATTCCATTGGAAGTAGACCTTCAATCAAGTCTACGTGCGGTGATATGCGACAAGGGGTTGAAGGTCCTTCAGATTTAGTCTCTCTAAAGCAAGGAACACACCAAACCGACACCGACCAACTAGTAGCGACGAAAGCAGACTGCAGAGTTGGCTTACGTTGGCTCACGTCTTCGCTAGCAGAACAGCCAATCAGAACGATCAGATGGCCCGACTGACCGACAAGCGCAGACGACGATTCAACATGTCGAATCGGCTGAAAAATAACCAGAACTTAGTTGGCCGATGCCTGAAATCTGCCCGACGGCCGACCATCAGCTTGGTGTGTTCCAGGCTTTAGTCAAGTCACCTTTATTTATATAGCACTTTATACAAAACAGATTAGTACGGTCAGATCAATAATATTGTTGAATATTAAGTGTCCCCAACTAAGCAAGCCAGAGGTGACAGTGGCAAGAACCCAAACTCCATCAGTTGGAGAAGAAAACCTTGGGAGAAACCAGGCTCCAGGTATGGAGCTGAAGCTGGTCATAGGGTCTGTGCGGAGGACTGGTCTGGTTCTTGTGTCTCTGCTGAGGATCTGTGCCGATGGCTGACATGTCGATGAAGCCGTCACAGGAGATTATCTAGTTGACACGGTCTCTGCTGACATTCAGGGATACGCTGTAGTCGTGTCTAGATGCAGGTCCACCATCTGATCTGGATACGGCCTGGATATGGATGACTATGGTAACCTATGGATAAACAGAGAGACTAATATTAGAATAGATGCCATTCTTCTTATGATGCAACGGGTACATCCAGTGTTATGGGAAGTGTTCCCAGTTACTGTTGACTTAATTTATGCAGCCTAACAGTCATTTAACTGATTTGAATAATAGAAATTGATAATGTGCTATGTGTATGCCAGGTTAAAGAGATGTGTTTTTAGTCTAGATTGTCTGCTTCCCGACCAAGGCTAGAAAGACTCTTCCAGAACCAATATAAGTCTTCTAAAGCTTGACACTTCTTTAAATTGAAAGGCAATAAAACAGGTGCTGAAAAAGTCCACCAGAATAGTTGATGCATTAACCTCAACCCATCCTCCTTGTTGTCCGCAATGACCCTTATTCTGTCTCTTCATTGTTTCATTGCAATTGAATTGCATGAGTAGAAAATCTTCGTCCCCAGTGTCCAAGATACTAGATGCCCCAGATTTAGTACCAGAATATTGTCCAGAATAAGTCTTCCAAAGCTTGGATGCGGCATTAAATAGAAAGATTATGAAACAGGTGCTGATAAAGCCCACCAGAATAACCTCTGACCCTCATTCTGTCTCTTCCTCGTTTCGTTGCAGCTAAATTGCATAGGTTGAAAAACTTCACCCCCAGTTTCCCTCATCTCACATTCCCTTTTAAATGAGCTTGTTCCCACAGCTTTCACCCAGTATCACCATATTCTCTTGTCGGGACGGCCCTCCTAAGCATTTTGGGATTGGGATAAGCGATCAATCCTTGTAGGTTTTCGAACAATTTGTTACCTGTCCAAATCTTCCATCAGTAAACTACACCACCTGCCAGACTACGCCTTATACAAACATTAGGCAAGGACTCCAAAAATATTGTTTGTTGCCTAATGTACTTGTGTTTGTTTTTGGTGAGCACAATGTCCAAGGTTCCCAATCTGGCATTCCCTCTAGATCATTACCCCATCTGGGGACTGATTCAATTCCCTGTGTAGATGATGCAAGAAACTTCCGTCCTCAAGTTTCTGTGTTGATTTGCAGGAACTCTTTAACAAACCAAGCAATTGGGCTTTGATGCTTCCAGTTGTCACAATCTCACACACAATCTTCTTTTCAGTTCAACACTCTCAGAAAAAAAGGTACAGTGGAGGTACAATTTTGTTCCTTGGGGAACAAAATGTATAACTGTACCTTTAAAGGTACATAATTGGTCCTTAGGGTACAATTACCCCTATAATTAACCACTGGCAGGCTAGTTTGGCCCTAGTGAGCCGCTGTCCTTCGGAGTTTGGCTCCAAACCAGAAAGACGTCTATAGAAGCTCTTATTGAGAATGAACAGAGGTTTAGATGTTGGTTTTATTGAAAATGTTTGGCAGTTTGACTCTTGGCTTTCTCACAGTGTTAACCAAACACATAATCTGTTAAAATCAAAAGAAGCCATAAACAAAAAGTGTCATGAAGAAAAATGACTAGACTAAAACTATTAATAAGTAATATTCACCAACAATACTTTCTTGCCACAGATCAGGCATTCTGAATTTTGATTTTTAAATACATTCTTGGGGGGAGGGGAAGTTTAGACGCACACAGATATCAAGAATCTCAACAATGGTGACACACTTAATGCTGCAATGCATGCTGGGAGCCATGAGTTTTATACTATGGTGGCTTAGTAGGGTTGGAGCTAAACTCTTCAGGACATCAGCTCTCTAGGACCGAACTTGCCTCTGACTTAGAGGTACAAAAATGCACCCTTAAGGGTACAGCCCCAGTAACAAGCCATTGTACCCCTAAAGGTACAATTATGTACTTTATTTTCTGAGAGTGTAGGAGTCCACTAGATCCACTAGAAGACAAGCAAAACCAAAGGGTTGACCTTCGGTCAAAGAAGCCGTTTGATCAGTCGAGGACTCGAGGTGCTTGGCAAACAAAGCAAGCAAGACTTAAGGTTGGAGAACCAAATTCAATCAAATGCTTCCAAGCTCCCAAACACAACACATGCAGAATGTCTAGTTTTGTTCTAGTTGGTTGATATTCTGGGTTGTCTTCATTGAGCTGATTCTCGGACGTCTTTACCAAAGGTACAATCTTCTCGTAGGGACCTGGGAGCAACACAATGGCGGTAGTTCTACCAGAAAGACTCGGGAGTTATAGGCGGGGACCATCCTGGTGGTGGTGGGGAGGATGGAGGTAATGTTGGCATCAGCATCTGTGAACTCAGACGTGTGTGTAAGTGACCGTCTTTTATACTCTACTACATGAGGTTAGGTCTGGACGTGATTAGTGACGTAACATTGAATCTTCCTGGCAGAACTTTGCGCTGGAGCTTTCATTTCAGGAATCACATCTTCTAGGATTTGATCCTGCAGTCTTTAGGTGATGATACACAGGAGATACTCTGAGAGATGTTGTTTTGGCACTTTCCCGTTGGGAATAGGCAACACATTTCTGTCTATCTAACTGCCCCTTTTCAGTCACCCCACCACACCACGAAACACCTCTTAAAGTTGATATAAAATAACTATACATGTTAAAAAATGCTTCTATTATCAGATGAACGGTTCGTTTTTGCAGTTACGCACATCAGAACTTTCCAGAGATGCTTTGAATTCTGTGTGAGAGTGATTTTCTCACATTTGTGTGGTTTGGTGGGTAGAAATGACAGCCGAAATGTAGGAGTTTGCTAACCCTTCAAAGAGCAAGCCACCGTCCCGCAGGTTCCTCTTACCCGATTGAATCTGTACTGTAAGCTGTAACTTGAAATGTAGGAATACCTTCAGATGAATCCTCAGGCGCCACCTGTTGTTTGTTTTAGGTATGACTATCCTGAAACCCTTCTAGTTTTTTGATGCAAAGCTCAGCTTCTGTGTTGTTTTCTTCTCTCCAGAGTTGGAGCAAGAATTATGTTCAGCCAGAAGTTTGACAAGAATCAAGGTTTGTCAGACAAACCAATGTGTTTAAAATAGTCCCAGAATACAAAAACAAATCTGATTGTATGTTTGTCCCTCTGATGTTGTTGCTGTAATGCTATACGTTTAGTTAGTCTTCTTGTAGGGACCTGGGAACAACACAATGGCGGTAGTTCAGGAATCACGTCTTCTAGGATTTGATCCTGATACACAGGAGATACACCGAGAGATGTTGCTTCGGGACTTTCCTGTTGGGAATGGGCAACAAATTTCTATCTAACTGCCCTTTTTCAGTCACCACATCACACCACACAACACCTCATAAAGTTGATATAAAATAACTATACATGTTAAAAAATGCTTCTATTATCAGATGAACGGTTCGTTTTTGCAGTTACGCACATCAGAACTTTCCAGAGATGCTCTGAATTCTGTGTGAGAGTGATTTTCTCACATTTGTGTGGTTTGGTGGGTAGAAATGACAGCAGAAATGTAGGAGTTTGCTAACCCTTCAAAGAGCAAGCCACCGTCCCGCAGGTTCCTCTTGCCCGATTGAATCTGTACTGTAAGCTGTAACTTGAAATGTAGGAATACCTTCAGATAAATCCTCAGGCGCCACCTGTTGTTTGTTTTAAGTATGACTATCCTGAAAACCTTCTAGTTTTTTGATGCAAAGCTCAGCTTCTGTGTTGTTTTCTTCTCTCCAGAGTTGGAGCAAGAATTATGTTCAGCCAGAAGTTTGACAAGAATCAAGATTTGTTGGACAAACCAATGTGTTTAAAATAGGAGCGAGTGATTTCAATGTTAAGTCAATGGAAAGGCGTGTTGACGCGCGTCTGGAGGTCCTGCGGCGTGATAGACGCGTTTTGCGCGGCGCGATGGACACGATTCCGCCTCATTCGTGAGTCCAGTTCGATGGAGAATTGAGCGTCTTGCGCGATACGCGCGTTATGCGCAAGTGGTGCTTTTTGTGCATTCACGCGTTTGAAGCGAATTCGCGCCCGAGTTGAAAAATTTGAACTTTGGCGTCAATTCGCGCCGTGTTAACCAATCAGGAGCCTGCTCGCTGCTATCATGTGGTGAAGTGAAACCCTGCATAATTTAAAAATACTACTATTGTGTCACAAAATGAGGGTTTAAGACTTTTTCAGGTGAGAATGTAGTTGTTTAAAGCTCAAATCTGTGGTTTTTTTATAAAGAGAGCGCCTATTTAAAAAAAAATAATCTTGTGTGTTTGGAGTTGTGAGCTCCAGGTGATCAGCGGCGCTCAGCGCTCATTAACCCCGGCGAGAGCAGCCTTTCCTCGGCCAGTCCTTCAGCCGTCTGCCGCTGGCTCTGATGTCCTGTAGTGGCTCGTCTGTGGATCTAACGGCCGATCTTTGCTCTCATGAATCATCAAATCGTTTTGACTGAGGGCAAAGAGAAGTTTCATAACTTAATTTTTTTAAGGATATTTAAATACACATGCAGTGAAGATAATGTAGGCGTCGCCTGGACCACATTTGTGTGGCTATTAATGCTTAATATATATTTGTAATGAAAATGAAAAGAGGCAGAGTGGTGTTTTATGACATATTTCTCCTGGACATGGGCGTTGGAAGCAAAAAAAATGTGGCTGGGTCCTCTCAGAAAAGTTTTACTGGAGTAGATGTCAATTACATTAAGTACAAATGTACTGCTTTGCTTGCTAAATGTCTAGTTCGGAAAGACAAAATTACGGAAATCGCCATATTTACATTCATGCATTTGGCAGACGCTTTTATCCAAAGCGACTTACAGTGCCCTTATTACAGGGACAATCCCCCTGGAGCAACATGGAGTTAAGGGCCTTGCTCAAGGACACACTGGTGGTGACCGCTGGGATTGAACCAGCAACCTTCTGCATATCAGTTCAGTGGTTTAACCCACTGGACCACCATCTCATTTAGAGCAGCAGGAGTGTAGGGGTAAGACGCATGGCATTTAGTTTTGACACAAATCGACCCGCGGTTCGAGTCAGCCTTTCGCCGAACTCAATCTTCTCCCTTTTCCCATCACATATCAGATCGGAAAGGCATTTATTTTCAATAAAAACAAAGAAAATATTAGAAAAGTGGAAATAAAGCGTCTAACATGTGTTTAATAATAAGTGTTTATCGATTAGGGGTAGGTAAACACACATGTGCTGAATGTTAGAGACGATAAAAGTGAGTGGGTCCAATATCATTGAGCGTAAAAAGTGGGTGGGTCCCGACGACCATGCTCCTGAGCGCCTTGAACGCGCGTCTATTTCACTTCAAACGCTCGATTTATACGATTCACTGTGGATTGAATGCAAATGGATTAAAAAAATTTAAGCGTCCAACTAGACACGATTTTGATGCTCTATTCGCGTTTGGTGTGAACGCAGCATAAGTTGCAACCTGAAATGTAGGAATACCTTCAGATGAATCCTCAGGCTTGTTTGTTTTAGGTATGACTGTCCTGAAAACCTTCTAGTTGTTTGATGCAAAGCTCAGCTTCTGTGTTGTTTTCTTCTCTCCAGAGTTGGAGCAAGAATAATGTTCAGCCAGAAGTTTGACAAGAATCAAGGTTTGTCGGACAAACCAATGTGTTTAAAATAGTCCCAGAATACAAAAACAAATCTGATTGTATGTTTGTCCCTCTGATGTTGTTGCTGTAATGCTATACGTTACTCGTCTCCTTGTGCTTCTATATGCAGTTTTATAGTCATAATGGAACCATATAACAGTATGTTGAACGGGATCTGAGAACAGCGTCTTTACTATAACCTCTCTTTCACTGTGTTGTTACAATAAGGGTCAAAATTCACTGCTAAATGATGTGCTTTGGGTTTTGGATGCTTCACAGGCTTGTGTTTCGAGTGAATCTGAAAGTGCTGATGCTAATAGTTAGCTGTGCTACTACTACAGTGAGTAAGCAGAGGTTATGTGGACAGTAGATTTGAACATGCGTGTGGATCTGAGAGGTGTGAATGTGTTCCTCTTGTGGTAGAAAAAGGCATTACATCAAAGAGTCACTTGAGCTTGTTCCTGTTATTGAAACGATGCCACCTAGTGGAAACTGGCAGGGTGTTTTCTTCATAAGCCAGTGTTCAGTTCTCCTCACATCTTTGACCCTTTGTTAAGCCCCGCCTTTAAAGCGGTACTGACCAATCACACCTTAGCATCTGTTGCTGTCCTTTCAGTGCAGGATCTGTGGTCTGGTCCCTAATACTATCACTGGTAATCTTATTTTAAAATGAGGCATTTCTCTTTTTTTGTTGATTATGAGAAACGTTTGTGTAAAGCTCATTTTATTAACCATAACCAAGACGGAGGTTCATTTAATCTCAAATTAGGCTTGTTTGGTAATTATGAAGAGTTTCTTGTTGTTTAATGATTCGGGGATTTTGTTCCAGTTCATTGTTCACACTCATGAGAGATGAAACTCACTGAAGAGCATGTTTGTGTCTGTCCATCCATCTGTCCATCCATCCATCCATCCATCCATCCATCCATCCATCCATCCATCCATCCATCCATCTGTCCATCCATCCATCCATCCATCCATCCATCTGTCCATCCATCCATCCGTCCATCCATCCATCCATCCATCCATCCATCTGTCCATCCATCCATCCATCCATCCATCCATCCATCCATCCATCTGTCCATCCATCCATCTGTCCATCCATCCATCTGTCCATCCCTCTGTCCATCCATCCCTCTGTCCATCCATCCATCTGTCCATCCATCCATCTGTCCATCCATCCATCCGTCCATCCATCCATCCATCCATCCATCTGTCCATCCATCCATCCATCCATCCATCCATCCATCTGTCCATCCATCCATCTGTCCATCCCTCTGTCCATCCATCCCTCTGTCCATCCATCCATCTGTCCATCCCTCTGTCCATCCATCCATCTGTCCATCCCTCTGTCCATCCATCCATCTGTCCATCCCTCTGTCCATCCATCCATCTGTCCATCCATCCCTCTGTCCATCCATCCATCTGTCCATCCATCCATCTGTCCATCTGTCCATCTGTCCATCCATCCGTCTGTCCATCCGTCCATCTGTCCATCCATCCGTCTGTCCATCCATCCATCTCTCCATCCATCCAGCATCCATCTGTCCATCCATCTGTCCATCCATCCATCTGTCCATCCATCTGTCCATCCATCCATCTGTCCATCCATTCATCTGTCCATCCATCCATCCTTTCATCCATCCATCCATCCGTCCATCCATCTGTCATCCATCCATCGTCATCTGTCCATCCCTCTGTCCATCCATCCATCTGTCCATCCATCCATCTGTCCATCCATCCATCGTCATCCATCCATCCATCTGTCCATCCATCCATCTG
>CM042250.1:53914972-53922472 GCA_023566225.1 Romanogobio albipinnatus
CCACTTCATTTATTTGCCCGAGCAAACACGCTCTTTGCCTTTTAGACATTATTGATTGACTTCATAGAAATTCTGCTTTTTTCCAAGGGCGATGATCAATTATTTGACAAGCGATAAGAGACTGTATGACATGAAATATTGTAACGCATGTCAAATATCAGGGTTTGCTTAGTCTAATGATGATTAAACCAGGCATGAAGTAGTCTGTAAAATATTTATTTTTTTAAAATCACACATATTCAGCATAATTACAGTTTTCCAAGCTCTCCCACTTATAAGAAAATATTCCTTTATTAAAAAAATTGTAGAAATTAATCTCAGTGCTCCTTCAAAGAGCCTTCCTGAATAGCTTAAACATTGTGCCACAAGTTACAGTATTGTCGAAGCACAAATAAACAAAGCACATTTGCATGGCTCGATTCGAACTATGCAAAATATGGTATAAAGTGCAGTTGCAGAAACTGATTCACACACATCCCTAGAAAGTGCTTCAAACCCAACGAGAAAGACACAAGACGAAATACACACCAAAACATGACACCTGTAACATTATTGTACTGCTCATAGATCATCGCATTTGCAAAGGCGCTATATAAATAAAACGTATTATTATTATTAATGCTACAAGTAAAAGTAAGTGTATCTGTGTGAGACGAAAGCCAGTCCTACACGTGTTGAGTTTGCCTGAGCTCGGCATAAACCATGCGTGTAATTGCATCGCATGCAAGAATAAACGTTTTCTTTCTCAGGGTTTTTCTCTGGTTTTCCATGGCAAAGACTTCAATCAGGATTCATTTACTGACTACTGATGTATAAATGTAGTGCTTAAAACAAGAACAAAGAATCTTTTTGACCCCGTTGGCGGATTTTTTTCCTTGTAAATGAAACTAGACACAATGTGTTTTTTGTGTGTGCCACAGTCGGACCTTTGCTGGGACGTGTGGCAATATCTAAATGTTTACCAGTTGTGTTGGGTAACCGTGCCGAGTCAGGCCAGTGTGCTTTGATTTCCCTGAGTACATCTATAAAAGCCCATAATGCACTGACAGAAAGCCTTGATTAGAAGGTGCTCCCGCTCTTGTGATGAAGCAGCGTGCACTGCTAATGCATGGACAGTTTGTTTGGCCCTGTGATTGTTCTTTATGTGCACCCGCAGGACTCGACGATCATGTCCGGGACGTCGGTCTTCACGATGGTGTGCTGAGAGTTGAAGTACACCATGGAGAGCGGGCGTCTCTGGATGGGCACGCAGCAGGACGACACGGCCGTGTGGATGCCGTTGGCCTTCAGCTGGCTGAAGACGGTGGCGTGGAACGAGGAGGCGATGCCGGGCGAGCCGGAGAGATGCTGCGGGCACTGCCCCATGCAGTAGTTCATGTGGTAGCCCTCGGGTGCTATGATCCAGTCCTGCCACTGTATGTCGCGGAACTTGATGTACAAGTCTTTCTTGCAGCACACGCTCACGTCGTCGCCGCAGCGCAGCGAGCGCTTGCTCAGGGCGTGTGCGGCGGCGTCCTCTCGTAAGCGCACCTGCGCGACCAGGAACGGCTGGTGGTCGCCGGAGGCGTCGCGGCTGCACAGGTTGCGTCCTCCGTCGTCGCAGTGCACCTCGAGACGGAGACGCCGCTGACCCCCGTCCAGGAAGGCCTGCAGGGCGGCGGTGACGGGGAAGGTGTGCCAGCCGCCCCGCGACACCTCCACGCTCCTCTGGAGCAGCAGCGTGCGATTGGACGCGCCCGACTGGAAGATCTCAGCGTTCACACGGCCGCCTGGATGAGGGCCGTCGGCCGGCCGTACGTACAGCCACAGCGACGACTGCAGCACCTGCACGCTCTGACCTTTCTCCTGCAGGAACTGGAACGACAGGCCGGTGTCCATCCCGCCGGAAACCTCATCATCTGGAGAGAAATCAGACCGGAGGGATTAGAAGATGTGTGACTTTGTTAGACAACACAGGTCAAGTGCGGTGAAGCGTACACTCTAAAAAATGCTGGGTTAAAAATAACACAACCGTTGGTTGCTGGGTCGTTTTAACCCAGCGGTTGGGTTAAATGTTTGCTTAAAACAACCCAATTGCTGGGTTAAAACAACCCAATCGCTGCACTCTAAAAAATGCTGGGATAAAAATAACCCAAATTGCGTTGAAAATGGACTAACCCAGCAATTGGGTTGTTTTACATTTACATTTATGCATTTGGCAGACGCTTTTATTCAAAGCAATTTACAGTGCCCTTATTACCGGGACAATCCCCCTGGAGCAACATGGAGTAAAGGGCCTTGCTCAAGAACACACTGGTGGAGACCGCTGGGATCGAACCAGCAACCTTCTGCGTATCAGTTCCATGGTTTAACCCACTGGACCACCATCTCACTTTTTGTTCTAACCCACACTCTAAAAAATGCTAGGTTAAAAATAACCCAAGTTGCGTTGAAAATGGACTAACAACCCAGCAATTGGGTTGTTTTAACCCAGTGAAAACAACCCAATCGCTGGGTTAGTCCATTTTCAACCCAATTTGGGATATTTTTATCCCAGCATTTTTTAGAGTGCAGCGATTGGGTTGTTTTAAGCAAACATTTAACCCAACCGCTGGGTTAAAACGACCCATTCACTGGGTTAAAACAACCCAATTGCTGGGTTGTTAGTCCATTTTCAACCCAACTTGGGTTGTTTTTAACCCAGCATTTTTTAGAGTGTAAAGACAGAACAGTGGGGTTATGATTATGATAATAATCAAATTATATGAATATAAATATGTAAATATGTGCAGCATAACAGACTGTAACTAAAATAACTGAAAGTGAATGACGTCAGACGTTACATTATTTATTTAAGTATCAAATGTTGTGTTTTTATCATTATTTTTATATACCTTTTGTTTTAGTTTTATTTCAGTTTTAACTAAAGTTAAACTAAATGAAAATGAGAAATGTATTCCAGATAAAGTTTATTTTATTTTGAGTAACAAATATTTGTTTATGGTTTTAGTTATCTATAATATCCCTGTATGGAACAACTAATATTTAAATATCTATATAAAGTGTTTTATTGATAGAATTATGTGTGCATGTAACATTAAATGTAATTTCTAAATGTTTCCTGAACGTTCCAAATTTAAAAAACGTTCGGTCGGAATGTTACATTGTATCATTTTGACATTACAAAACATTTAAAAATGTTACATCCAGAAAAAAAGAACGTTCCGTTTCTATTGTTAACTTTGCGTTCCTGGAATAAAGTTTGTTCCCGGTTATCCGGGCAGCAGTTCAGGAGTTTGTGTTCTGTGTTAGTCAGGGGTACTCACCGACATCAGCGAAGCTCACGATCTCGTACGCCTGGTTGCTCGTGCGGGAGCTGGGCAGGTTATTGTCCAGTTCCAGGGTTCCGTCCTGTCTGACGCGCCCGGCGTGCAGCTTCCTCAGCGCGGTCATGAGCGCGGCGCGCGGCACCGTCTGCGTGATGTTCGGCCTCTCCCGCAGGTGAAGCTTGTCCAGAATCTGCTGCTTCGCGATCTCGACCAGGTAACGCTCCTCCGCGCCCTTCTCCATCGCCGGCATTCCGCAGGTGGGGCAGCCGGTGGTGGCCGCGCTCGTTCCCTTCAGCACCACCAGCGTGGACAGCAGCGCGCACAGGCGCGCCCACGAGAACGACTCCGAGCGCATGCTGACTTCACTTCTTCACTGGGACAGGTTTGGAGAGACACGCTCTAGTGTCGAGAGTGGACGGAGAGAAGTGAGCACGCAGAAGTGGGGTAATCCATCAAAAGTTGTGACTCGCTCAAGGGACGCACCAATGACCGCGTCAAGCCTCTCTCTGTCACGCGCGCTCGAGGGGAGGGAGGACGGTGAAGGTGAGCGACACACTGCTGGGATGCACATGCACACACTCCTCCCTGAGGCATAAATAGCCCTGCGGGAGTTAATCATTAGCGCGAACAAATAAACACACGACACTTACAGTGCCACGTCGAGCCGAGGCTTTCCAAGCGAAGTCCATCGCCTCACCTCTGTCCCAATGACCCCAGCCCTGGAACCCTAACCCACTCAGACACCGGGAAATGACGCAATCCCGCCGGCTTCATATGAGGAGAGCAGGCACAGCATCCCGTCACTCATCACTGACCGCGCGCTCTGAAACACACTCTTCATCTGTGTCTTTATGCCTGTTCTTCACAGTGGAGACGGTTCTTTGCTTTATTAAATGTTCTTTATGGAATCAGAATTTAGATTTTTTTAAGAGTTACACTGATACATTGTGCAAAGAATGTTACTAAAGTCACATTACTATTATAAGTTTATTTGGTGTACAGAAGCTGTGCACATTAATAAACATAAACGTGCCAATGAATCCAAAAAGGCTATTTTTCATCGCCTTAAAACCCTCCAGCCAACATACAGTCTAAACATGCTGGGTTAAAAATAACCCAAGTTGGGTTGAAAATGGACTAATCCAGTGAAATGTGTGTGTGTGTGTGTGTGTGTGAGAGAGTGTGTGCGTGTGTGTGTGTGTGTGTGAGTGAGTGAGTGAGTGTGTGTGTGTGTGTGTGTGTGTGTGTGTGAGAGAGAGTGTGTAATTACATATTTTGATGTATACAAATCCAGGATGTTTCTGTTTAGTGATGGTTTATTGTAGAGATTCGCCTGATCTTTATGTTTAAGTTCTGCAATAATAAAATGTTAACAGAAGCTTGTGCATCGGCTCAGAGGTCAGAGTTCATTATTATTAGCGCTGGTTCAGTGAACGCTTGAGCTCTTAATGCGTTTAACATGCAATGTCTGCCTATTTAATAGGAATATTATATGTAATGTGTATCACGATAAACAAATAAAAAAGCATCTGGAAAGATTTGAACAGAACGTGTTTCACATTCATCCCGCGAGCCGTCAGAGCAGCAGCTGCGCGCGCTCTCAGTGCGCAGGCGCCGTCTAGTGGCCACACATCATCAGTGATCAGCTCATGATCACACAGCTGACATTATGAGCTGTGCATGTGTTATAAGTGAATATAAGCATGATGTGTGTGTGTGTGTGTGTGTGTGATGGCACCATCTGAAGGTTTGAGACTGATGGGTTCAGGAATTATTTGCATTGTGGCTGATGTGATGAAAGCTCTCATGTTTACTGTACCAGATGTTTCCTGATAACCCGAGAGCATTCGGCCACTCCAGCACAATCCATTCCATTTATTCTGTCTCTCAATTATCATGTTATTAATCCTTTCAGACGGACGTTACCTCGGGCCTTTTCTGTTGCTCACAGACACAAAACAACAATAAAATCACAGACGGATTCTGGAAAATGTGTTTGAGCTTTCATCAGAAGGTTTGCTGAAGCTCAGAGGCATAAATCTAAATCTGTCCATATCTGATGAAACCCTGAGTCTATATCAGCAGATTTACCCCAATATTTACAGATTACAGAGATAAGAGTCACAAGATCAGGCCGTTCTGATGCCACAGAAACACTCAGTGCTTTAATAAAGGACCGCCACCAATGCCTTCTGTAAGCCACACTGTACACTCTACAAAGGGCTGGGTTAAAAAAACACCCAAGTTGGGTTGAAAATGGACTAACCCAGAGATTGGGTTGTTTTAACCCAGCGATTGGGTTGTTTTAACCCAGCGATTGGGTTGTTTTAACCCAGTGATTGGGTTGTTTTAAACCCAGCGATAAGGTTATTTTAAACCAGCGGTTGGGTTGTTTTAACCCAGCGATAAGGTTATTTTAAACCAGCGGTTGGGTTGTTTTAACCCAGCGATTGGGTTGTTTTAACCCAGTGATTGGGTTATTTTAAACCAGCGGTTGGGTTGTTTTAACCCAGTGATTGGGTTGTTTTAAACCAGCAGTTGGGTTGTTTTAACCCAGTGATTGGGTTGTTTTAAACCAGTGATTGGGTTGTTTTAACCCAGTGAATGGGTCGTTTTAACCCAGCGGTTGGGTTGTTTTAAACCAGCGATTGGGTTGTTTTAACAAATGGGTTGTTTTAACCCAGCGATTGAGTTGTTTTAACCCAGCGATAAGGTTATTTTAACCCAGCGGTTGGGTTGTTTTAACCCAACGATATGGTTATTTTAACCCAGCGGTTGGGTTGTTTTAACCCAGCGATTGAGTTGTTTTAACCCAGTGATAAGGTTATTTTAACCCAGCGATTGAGTTGTTTTAACCCAGCGATAAGGTTATTTTAACCCAGCGATAAGGTTATTTTAACCCAGCGGTTGGGTTATTTTAACCCAGCGATTGAGTTGTTTTAACCCAGCGATAAGGTTATTTTAACCCAGCGGTTGGGTTATTTTAACCCAGCGATTGAGTTGTTTTAACCCAGCGATAAGGTTATTTTAACCCAGCGGTTGGGTTGTTTTAACCCAGCAGTTGGGTTGTTTTAACCCAGCGATAGGGTTATTTTAACCCAGAGGTTGGGTTGTTTTAACCCAGCGATAGGGTTATTTTAACCCAGCGGTTGGGTTGTTTTAACCCAGCGATAGGGTTATTTTAACCCAGCGATTGGGTTATTTTAACCCAGAGATTGGGTTGTTTTAACCCAGCGATTGGGCTGTTTTAACCCAGCGATTGGGTTATTTTAACCCAGAGATTGGGTTGTTTTAACCCAGAGATTGGGTTGTTTTAACCCAGCGATAAGGTTATTTTAACCCAGCGGTTGGGTTGTTTTAACCTTGCGATTGAGTTGTTTTAACCCAGTGATAAGGTTATTTTAACCCAGCGATAAGGTTATTTTAACCCAGTGGTTGGGTTATTTTAACCCAGCGATTGAGTTGTTTTAACCCAGCGATTGAGTTGTTTTAACCCAGCGATAAGGTTATTTTAACCCAGCGGTTGGGTTATTTTAACCCAGCGATTGAGTTGTTTTAACCCAGCGATAAGGTTATTTTAACCCAGCGGTTGGGTTATTTTAACCCAGCGATTGAGTTGTTTTAACCCAGCGATAAGGTTATTTTAACCCAGCGATAAGGTTATTTTAACCCAGCGATAGGGTTATTTTAACCCAGCGATTGGGTTGTTTTAACCCAGCGATAAGGTTATTTTAACCCAGCGGTTGGGTTATTTTAACCCAGCGATTGAGTTGTTTTAACCCAGCGATAAGGTTATTTTAACCCAGCGGTTGGGTTATTTTAACCCAGCGATTGAGTTGTTTTAACCCAGCGATAAGGTTATTTTAACCCAGCGGTTGGGTTATTTTAACCCAGCGATTGAGTTGTTTTAACCCAGCGATAAGGTTATTTTAACCCAGCGATAAGGTTATTTTAACCCAGCGATAGGGTTATTTTAACCCAGCGGTTGGGTTGTTTTAACCCAGCGATAAGGTTATTTTAACCCAGCGATAAGGTTATTTTAACCCAGCGGTTGGGTTATTTTAACCCAGCGATTGAGTTGTTTTAACCCAGCGATAAGGTTATTTTAACCCAGCGGTTGGGTTATTTTAACCCAGCGATTGAGTTGTTTTAACCCAGCGATAAGGTTATTTTAACCCAGCGGTTGGGTTAT